>JAPDOI010000513.1:0-455884 GCA_029168955.1 Aplectana chamaeleonis
CATCAAGAAGCGAAGCACTTTTCACGACGTCCCGATGACGTCATCAGAAGCCCGAAGCACTTTTCACGACGTCCCGATGACATCATCAGAAACCAGATGCACTTTTCTGCGACGTCCGATGACGTCATCAGAAACCAGATGCACTTTTCACGACGTCCTGATGACGTCATCAGAAGCCAGATGCACTTTTCACGACGTCCCGATGACGTCATCAGAAGCCAGATGGTCACTTTTCACGACGTCCCGATGACGTCATCAGAAGCCAGATGCACTTTCACGACGTCCCGATGACGTCATCAGAAGGCCAGATGCGGTTTTCACGACGTCCCGATGACGTCATCAGAAGCCAGATGCACTTTCACGACGTCCCGATGACGTCATCAAGCCAGATGCACTTTTCGACGTCCCGATGACGTCATCAAGAAGCCAGAATTGCACTTTTCACGACGTCCCGATGACGTCATCAGAAAGCCGGATGCACTTTTCACGACGTCCCGATGACGTCATCAGAAGCCAGATGCACTTTTCACGACGTCCCGATGACGTCATCACAAACCAGATACGCACTTTCACGACGTCCGATGACGTCATCAGAAGCCAGATGCACTTTTCGACGTCCCGATGACGTCATCAGAAGCCAGATGCACTTTTCACGACGTCCCGATGACGTCATCAGAAGCCAGATACACTTTTCACGACGTCCCGATGACGTCATCAGAAGCCAGATGCACTTTTCGACGTCCCGATGACGTCATCAGAAGCTCCAGATGCACTTTCACGACGTCCGATGACGTCATCACAAGCCCGATGCAATTTCACGACGCCCCGATGACGTCATCAAACCAGATGCGCGACGTCGATGACGTCATCAAGCCAGATGCACTTTTCACGACGTCCCGATGACGTCATCACAAGCCAGATGCACTTTTCACGACGTCCTGATGACGTCATCGGAGCCCGATGCACTTTTCACGACGTCCCGATGACCTCATCACAAGCCCGATGCAATTTTCACGACGCCCCGATTACTTCATTAGAAGCCGGATACAATTTTCACGACGCCCCGATTACTTCATTAGAAGCCGGATGCAATTTTCACGACGTCCCGATGACGTCATCACAAGCCCGATGCAATTTTCACGACGCCCCGATTACTTCATTAGAAGCCGGATGCAATTTTCACGACGTCCCGATGACGTCATCACAAGCCCGATGCACCTTTCACGACGTCCCGATGACGTCATCACAAGCCAGATGCACTTTTCACGATGTCCCGATGACGTCATCAGAAGCCGGATGCAATTTTCGACGTCAGGATGAGCGTCATCAGAAGCCAGATGCACTTTTCACGACGTCCCGATGACGTCATCAGAACCAAGATGCACTTTTCACGACGTCCCGATGACGTCATCAGAAGCCAGATGCAGATTTTCACGACGTCCCGATGACGTCATCTGAAGCCAGATGCACTTTCACGACGTCCCGATGACGTCATCAGAAGCCAGATGCACTTTTCACGACGTCCCGATGACGTCATCAAAGGCCAGATGCACGTTTCGACGTCTCGATGACGTCATCAGAAGCCAGATGCACTTTTCACGACGTCGATGACGTCATCAGAAGCCAGATGCACTTTTCACGACGTCTCGATGACGTCATCAGAAGCCAGATGCACTTTTCACGACGTCCCGATGACGTCATCAAGCCAGATGCGGATTTCGACGTCGATGACGTCATCAGTAGCCAGATGCACTTTACACGACGTCCCGATGACGCCATCAGAAGCCAGATGCACTTTTCACGACGTCCGATGACGTCATCAGAAGCCAGATGCACTTTTACGACGTCCCAGATGACGTCATCAAACCAGATGCACTTTTCATGACGTTCGATGACGTCATCAGAAGCCAGATGCACTTTTCACGACGTCCCGATGACGTCATCAGAAGCCAGATGCACTTTTCGACGTCCTGATGACGTCATCAGAAGCCAGATGCACTTTCATCGACGTCCCGATGACGTCATCAGAAGCCAGATGCACTTTTCACGACGTCTCGATGACGTCATCAGAAGCCAGATGCACTTTCACGACGTCAAGTGACGTCATCAGAAGCCAGATGCAGTTTTTCACGACGTCCCGATGACGTCATCAGAACCAGATGCACTTTCACGACGTCCCGATGACGTCATCAGAAGCCAGATGCACTTTTCGCGACGTCCCGATGACGTCATCAAATGCCAGATGCACTTTCACGACGTCCCGATGACGTCATCAGAAGCCAGATGCACTTTTCACGACGTCCCGATGACGTCATCAGAAGCCAGATGCACTTTTCACGACGTCCCGATGACGTCATCAGAAGCCAGATGCACTTTTCACGACGTCCCGATGACGTCATCAGAAGCCAGATTGCACTTTTCACGACGTCCCGATGACGTCATCAGAAGCCGGATGCACTTTTCACGACGTCCCGATGACGTCATCAGAAGCCAGATGCACTTTCACGACGTCCCGATGACGTCATCAGAAGCCAGATGCACTTTTCACGACGTCCCGATGACGTCATCAGAAGCCAGATGCACTTTTCACGACGTCCCGATGACGTCATCAGAAGCCAGATGCACTTTCGACGTCCCGATGACGTCATCAGAAGCCAGATGCACTTTTCACGACGTCCGATGACGTCATCAGAAGCCCCACGATGCACTTTTTCACGACGTCCCGATGACGTCATCAGAAGCCAGATGCACTTTTCACGACGTCCCGATGACGTCATCAGAAGCCAGATGCACTTTTCACGACGTCCCGATGACGTCATCAGAAGCCAGATGCACTTTTCACGACGTCCCGATGACGTCATCAGAAGCCAGATGCACTTTCACGACGTCCCGATGACGTCATCAGAAGCCAGATGCACTTTTCACGACGTCCCGATGACGTCATCAGATGCCAGATGCAGTTTTCACGACGTCCCGATGACGTCATCAGAAGCCAGATACGCACTTTTCACGACGTCCGATGACGTCATCAGAAGCCAGATGCACTTTTCGACGTCCCGATGACGTCATCAGAAGCCAGATGCACTTTTCACGACGTCCCGATGACGTCATCAGAAGCCAGATGCACTTTCCACGACGTCCCGATGACGTCATCGAAGCCAGATGCACTTTTCACGACGTCCCGATGACGTCATCAGAAGCCAGATGCACTTTTCCACGACGTCCCGATGACGTCATCAGAAGCCAAATGCACTTTTTCACGACGTCACGACGACGTCATCAGAAGCCAAATGCATTTTCACGACGTCCCGACGACGTCATCAGAAGCCAGATGCACTTTTCACGACGTCCCGATGACGTCATCAGAAGCCAGATGCACTTTTCACGACGTCCCGATGACGTCATCAGAAACCAGATGCACTTTTCGCGACGTCCCGATGACGTCATCAGAAGCCAGATGCACTTTTCACGACGCCCCGATGACGTCATCAGAAGCCAGATGCACTTTTTACGACGTCCCGATGACGTCATCAGAAGCCAGATGCACTTTTTACGACGTCCCGATGACGTCATCAGAGGCCAGATGCACTTTTCACGACGTCCCGATGACGTCATCAGAGGCCAGATGCACTTTTTGCGACGTCCCGATGACGTCATTTGAGGCCAGATGCACTTTTCACGACGTCTCGATGACGTCATCAGAAACCAGATGCACTTTTCACGACGTCCCGATGACGTCATCAGAAGCCAGATGCACTTTTCACGACGTCCCGATGACGTCATCAGAAGCCAGATGCACTTTTTCACGACGTCCGATGACGTCATCAGAAGCCAGATGCACTTTTCGACGTCCCGATGACGTCATCAGAAGCCAGATGCACTTTTCACGACGTCCCGATGACGTCATCAGAAGCCAGATGCACTTTTCACGACGTCCCGATGACGTCATCAGAAGCCAGATGCACTTTTCGACGTCCCGATGACGTCATCAGAAACCAGATGCACTTTTCACGACGTCCCGATGACGTCATCAGAAGCCAGATGCACTTTTCACGACGTCCCGATGACGTCATCAGAAGCCAGATGCACTTTTCGACGTCCCGATGACGTCATCAGAAGCCAGATGCAGTTTTCGACGTCCCGATGACGTCATCAGAAGCCAGATGCACTTTTCACGACGTCCCGATGACGTCATCAGAAGCCAGATGCACTTTTCGACGTCCCGATGACGTCATCAGAAGCCAGATGCACTTTTCACGACGTCCCGATGACGTCATCAGAATACCGAGGCACTTTTGACGACTTCCGATGACGTCATCAGAAGCCAGATGCACTTTTCGAGATGCCTGATGACGTCATCAGAAGCCAGATGCACTTTTCACGACGTCCCGATGACGTCATCAGAAGCCAGATGCACTTTTCACGACGTCCCGATGACGTTATCAGAGGCCGAATGCACTTTTCACGACGTCCCGATGACGTCATCAGAGGCCAGATGCACATTTCACGACGTCCCAATGACGTCATCAGAAGCCAGATGCACTTTTCACGACGTTCCGATGACGTCATCAGAAGCCAGATGAACTTTTCACGACTTCCCGATGACGTCATCAGAAGCCAGATGCACTTTTCACGACGTCCCGATGACGTCATCAGAAGCCAGATGCACTTTTCACGACGTCCCGATGACGTCATCAGAAGCCAGATGCACTTTTCACGACGTCCCGATGACGTCATCAGAAGCCAGATGCACTTTTCACGACTTCCCGATGACGTCATCAGAAGCCGGATGCACTTTTCACGACGTCCCGATGACGTCATCAGAAGCCAGATGCACTTTTCACGACGTCCCGATGACGTCATCAGAAGCCAGATGCACTTTTCACGACGTCGATGACGTCATCAGAAGCCAGATGCACTTTTCACGACGTCCCGATGACGTCATCAAGCCAGATGCACTTTTCACGACGTCCGATGACGTCATCAGAAGCCAGATGCACTTTTCGCGACGTCCCGATGACGTCATCAAAGCCAGATGCACTTTCACGACGTCCGATGACGTCATCAGAAGCCAGATGCACTTTCACGACGTCCCGATGACGTCATCAGAAGCCAGATGCACTTTTCACGACGTCCCGATGACGTCATCAGAAGCCAGATGCACTTTTCACGACGTCCGATGACGTCATCAGAAGCCAGATGCACTTTTCACGACGTCGATGACGTCATCAGAAGCCAGATGCACTTTTCACGACGTCCCGATGACGTCATCAGAAGCCAGATGCACTTTTCACGACGTCCCGATGACGTCATCAGAAGCCAGATGCACTTTTCACGACGTCCGATGACGTCATCAGAAGCCAGATGCACTTTTCACGACGTCCCGATGACGTCATCAGAAGCCAGATGCACTTTCACGACGTCCCGATGACGTCATCAGAAGCCAGATGCACTTTTCACGACGTCCCGATGACGTCATCAGAAGCCAGATGCACTTTTCACGACGTCCGATGACGTCATCAGAAGCCAGAAGCACTTTTCACGACGTCCCGATGACGTCATCAGAAACCAGATGCACTTTTCACGACGTCCCGATGACGTCATCAGAAGCCAGATGCACTTTTCACGACGTCCCGATGACGTCATCAGAAACCGGATGCACTTTCACGACGTCCCGATGACGTCATCAGAAGCCAGATGCACTTTTCACGACGTCCCGATGACGTCATCAGAAGCCAGATGCACTTTTCGACGTCCACGATGACGTCATCAGAAACAGATGCACTTTCACGACGTCCCGATGACGTCATCAGAAGCCAGATGCACTTTTCACGACGTCCCGATGACGTCATCAGAAGCCAGATGCACTTTTCGACGTCCCGATGACGTCATCAGAAGCCAGATGCACTTTTCACGACGTCCCGATGACGTCATCAGAAGCCAGATGCACTTTTCACGACGTCCCGATGACGTCATCAGAAACCAGATGCACTTTTCACGACGTCGATGACGTCATCAGAATGAGAAGCACTTTTCACGACGTCCGATGACGTCATCCAGAAGCCAGATGCACTTTTCGACGTCCCGATGACGTCATCAGAAGCCAGATGCACTTTTCACGACGTCCGATGACGTCATCAGAAGCCAGATGCACTTTTCACGACGTCCCGATGACGTCATCAGAAACAGATGCACTTTCACGACGTCCCGATGACGTCATCAGAAGCCAGATGCACTTTTCACGACGTCCCGATGACGTCATCAGAAGCCCGATGCACTTTTCACGACGTCCCGATGACGTCATCAGAAGCCAGATGCACTTTCACGACGTCCCGATGACGTCATCAGAAGCCAGATGCACTTTTTCACGACGTCCCGATGACGTCATCAGAAGCCAGATGCACTTTTTCACGACGTCCCGATGACGTCATCGAAGCCAGATGCACTTTTCACGACGTCCCGATGACGTCATCAGAAGCCAGATGCACTTTTCACGACGTCCCGATGACGTCATCAGAAGCCAGATGCACTTTCACGACGTCCCGATGACGTCATCAAGCCAGATGCACTTTTCACGACGTCCGATGACGTCATCAGAAACCAGATGCACTTTCACGACGTCCCGATGACGTCATCAAATTGATGCACTTTTCACGACGTCCGATGACGTCATCAAAGCCAGATGCACTTATCACGACGTCCTGGTGACGTCATCAGAAGCCAGATGCACTTTTCACGACGTCCCGATGTCGTCATCAGAGCCCGATGCACTTTTCACGACGTCCTGGTGGCGTCATCGCAAGCCCGATGCACTTCTCACGACGTCCTAATGACGTCATCAGAAACCAGATGCACTGCTCACGACGTCCCGATGAGGTCATTAGAAGCCCGAAGCACTTTTCACGACGTCCCGACGACGTCATCAGAAGCCAGATGCACTTTTCACGACGTCCCGATGACGTCAACAGAAGCCCGAAGCACTTTTCACGACGTCTCGACGATGTCATCAGAAGCCAGATGCACTTTTCACGACGTCCCGATGACGTCATCAGAAGCCAGATGCACATTTCACGACGTCCCGACGACGCCATCAGAAGCCCGAAGAACTTTTCACGACGTCCCGATTACGTCATTGGAAGCCCGAAGCACTTTTCACGACGTCCCGATGACGTCATCAGAAGCCAGATGCACTTTTCACGACGTCCCGATGACGTCAACAGAAGCCAGATGCACTTTTCACGACGTCCGATGACGTCATCAGAAGCCAGATGCACTTTTCACGACGTCCCGATGACGTCATCAAACCAGATGCACTTTTCACGACGTCGATGACGTCATCAGAAGCCAGATGCACTTTTCACGACGTCCCGATGACGTCATCAGAAGCCAGATGCGCACTTTTCGACGTCCGATGACGTCATCAGAAGCCAGATGCACTTTCACGACGTCCCGATGACGTCATCAGAAGCCAGATGCACTTCACGACGTCCCGATGACGTCATCAGAAGCCAGATGCACTTTTCACGACGTCCCGATGACGTCATCAGAAGCCAGATGCACTTTTCGACGTCGATGACGTCATCAGAAGCCAGATGCACTTTCACGACGTCCGATGACGTCATCAAAGCCAGATGCACTTTCACGACGTCCCGATGACGTCATCAGAAGCCAGATGCACTTTTCACGACGTCCGATGACGTCATCAGAAGCCAGATGCACTTTCACGACGTCCCGATGACGTCATCAGAAGCCAGATGCACTTTTCGACGTCCCGATGACGTCATCAGAAGCCAGATGCACTTTTCGACGTCCCGATGACGTCATCAGAAGCCAGATGCAGTTTTCACGACGTCCCGATGACGTCATCAGAAGCCAGATGCACTTTTCACGACGTCCCGATGACGTCATCAGAAGCCAGATGCACTTTCACGACGTCTGATGACGTCATCAGAAGCCAGATGCACTTTTCACGACGTCCCGATGACGTCATCAGAAGCCAGATGCACTTTTCACGACGTCCCGATGACGTCATCAAATGACTCTTTCGGCGTCAGATGCACTTTCACGACGTCCCGATGACGTCATCAGAAGCCAGATGCACTTTTCACGACGTCCCGATGACGTCATCAGAGAGCCAGATGCGCACTTTTCGACGTCGATGACGTCATCAAGAAACCAGATCCACTTTTCACGACGTCATGATGACGTCATCAGTCAAGATGCACTTACTTCACGACGTCCGATGACGTCATCCAGAAGCCAGATGCACTTTTCACGACGTCCCGATGACGTCATCAGAAGCCAGATGCACTTTTCACGACGTCGATGGCGTCATCAGAAGCCAGATGCACTTTTCACGACGTCCCGATGACGTCATCAAGCCAGATGCACTTTTCACGACGTCCCGATGACGTCATCAGAAGCCAGATGCACTTTTCACGACGTCCGATGACGTCATCAGAAGCCAGATGCACTTTCACGACGTCCGATGACGTCATCAGAAGCCAGATGCACTTTTCGACGTCCCGATGACGTCATCAGAAGCCAGATGCACTTTTCACGACGTCCCGATGACGTCATCAGAAGCCAGATGCACTTTTCGACGTCCCGATGACGTCATCAGAAGCCAGATGCACTTTTCACGACGTCCCGATGACGTCATCAGAAGCCAGATGCACTTTTCGACGTCCCGATGACGTCATCAGAAGCCAGATGCACTTTTTCGACGTCCGATGACGTCATCAGAAGCCAGATGCACTTTTCACGACGTCCCGATGACGTCATCAGAAGCCAGATGCACTTTTCACGACGTCCCGATGACGTCATCAGAAGCCAGATGCACTTTTCACGACGTCCGATGACGTCATCAGAAGCCAGATGCACTTTTCACGACGTCCCGATGACGTCATCAGAAGCCAGATGCAGTTTTCCGACGTCCCGATGACGTCATCAGAAGCCAGATGCACTTTCACGACGTCCCGGTGACGTCATCAGAAGCCAGATGCACTTTTCACGACGTCCCGGTGACGTCATCAGAAGCCAGATGCACTTTTCACGACGTCCCGGTGACGTCATCAGAAGCAAGATGCACTTTTCACGACGTCCCGATGACGTCATCAGATACCTGATGCCCTTTTCACGACTTCACGATGACGTCATCAGAAGCCAGATGCACTTTTCACGACGTCCCGATGACGTCATCAGAAGCCAAATGCACTTTTCACGACGCACCGATGACGTCAAAAGAAACCAGATGCACTTTTCACGACGTCCCGGTGACGTCATCAGAAGCCAAATGCACTTTTCACGACGTCCCGATGACGTCATCAGAAGCCAGATGCACTTTTCACGACGTCCCGATGACGTCATCAGAAGCCAGATGCACTTTTCACGACGTCCCGATGACGTCATCAGAAGCCAGATGCACTTTCACGACGTCCCGATGACGTCATCAGAAGCCGATGCACTTTTCACGACGTCCGATGACGTCATCAAGCCAGATGCACTTTTCACGACGTCCGATGGCGTCATCAGAAGCCAGATGCACTTTTCACGACGTCGATGACGTCATCGAAGCCAGATGCACTTTTCACGACGTCCCGATGACGTCATCAGAAGCCCGAAGCACTTTTCACGACGTCCGATGACGTCATCAGAAGCCAGATGCACTTTTCACGACGTCCCGATGACGTCATCAGAAAAACGATGCACTTTCACGACGTCCCGATGACGTCATCAGAAGCCAGATGCACTTTTCACGACGTCCCGATGACGTCATCAGAAGCCAGATGCACTTTTCACGACGTCCCGATGACGTCATCCAGAAGCCAGATGCACTTTTCACGACGTCCGATGACGTCATCAGAAACCAGATGCACTTTTCGACGTCCCGATGACGTCATCAGAAGCCAGATGCACTTTCACGACGTCCCGATGACGTCATCAAATACAGATGCACTTTCACGACGTCCCGATGACGTCATCAAAGCCAGATGCACTTTTCACGACGTCCCGATGACGTCATCAGAAGCCAGAAGCACTTTTCACGACGTCCCGATGACGTCATCAGAAGCCAGATGCACTTTTTCACGACGTCCGATGACGTCATCAGAAACCAGATGCACTTTTCACGACGTCGATGACGTCATCGAAGCCAGATGCACTTTTCGACGTCGATGACGTCATCAGAAGCCAGATGCACTTTTCACGACGTCCCGATGACGTCATCAGAAGCCAGATGCACTTTTCACGACGTCCCGATGACGTCATCAGAAGCCAGATGCTGATTTTCACGACGTCCGATGACGTCATCAGAAGCCAGATGCACTTTTCACGACGTCCCGATGACGTCATCAGAAGCCAGATGCACTTTTCACGACGTCCCGATGACGTCATCAGAAGCCAGATGCACTTTCACGACGTCCCGATGACGTCATCAGAAGCCAGATGCACTTTTCGACGTCCCGATGACGTCATCAAATAGATGCACTTTTCGACGTCCCGATGACGTCATCAGAAGCCAGATGCACTTTTCACGACGTCCCGATGACGTCATCAGAAACCAGATGCACTTTTCGACGTCCGATGACGTCATCAGAAGCCAGATGCACTTTCACGACGTCCCGATGACGTCATCAGAAGCCAGATGCACTTTTCACGACGTCCCGATGACGTCATCAGAATAGATGCACTTTTCACGACGTCCGATGACGTCATCGAAGCCAGATGCACTTTCGACGTCCCGATGACGTCATCAGAAGCCGATGCACTTTCACGACGTCGATGACGTCATCAGAAGCCAGATGCACTTTTCACGACGTCCCGATGACGTCATCAGAAGCCAGAAGCACTTTTCGACGTCCGATGACGTCATCAGAAGCCAGATGCACTTTTCACGACGTCCCGATGACGTCATCAGAAGCCCGATGCACTTTTCACGACGTCCGATGACGTCATCAGAAGCCAGATGCACTTTTCACGACGTCCCGATGACGTCATCAGAAGCCAGATGCACTTTTCACGACGTCCCGATGACGTCATCAGAAGCCAGATGCACTTTTCACGACGTCCCGATGACGTCATCAAGCCAGATGCACTTTTCACGACGTCCCGATGACGTCATCAAAGCCAGATGCAACTTTTCGCGACGTCATGACGTCATCAGAAGCCAGATGCACTTTTCGACGTCCCGATGACGTCATCAGAAGCCAGATGCACTTTCACGACGTCCGATGACGTCATCAGAAGCCAGATGCACTTTTCACGACGTCGATGACGTCATCAGAAGCCAGATGCACTTTTCACGACGTCCCGATGACGTCATCAGAAGCCAGATGCACTTTTCACGACGTCCGATGACGTCATCAGAAGCCAGATGCACTTTTTCACGACGTCCCGATGACGTCATCAGAAGCCAGATGCACTTTCACGACGTCCCGATGACGTCATCAGAAGCCAGATGCACTTTTTCGACGTCGATGACGTCATCAGAAGCCAGATGCACTTTTCACGACGTCCCGATGACGTCATCAGAAGCCATGCACTTTTCACGACGTCCCGATGACGTCATCAGAAGCCAGATGCACTTTTCACGACGTCCCGATGACGTCATCAGAAGCCAGATGCACTTTTCGACGTCCCGATGACGTCATCAGAAACCAGATGCACTTTTCACGACGTCCGATGACGTCATCCAGAAGCCAGATGCACTTTTCACGACGTCCGATGACGTCATCAGAAGCCAGATGCACTTTCGACGTCCCGATGACGTCATCAAGCCAGATGCACTTTTCGACGTCCCGATGACGTCATCAGAAGCCAGATGCACTTTTCACGACGTCCCGATGACGTCATCAGAAGCCAGATACACTTTTCACGACGTCCCATTGACGTCATCGGTAGAAAGCCGGAGCACTTTTCACGACGTCCGATGACGTCATCAGAAGCCAGATGCGCTTTTTCGACGTCCCGATGACGTCATCAGAAGCCAGATGCACTTTTCACGACGTCCCGATGACGTCATCAAGCGTCATGCACTTTCACGACGTCCGATGACACTTTCGAAGTCCCAGATGCACTTTTCACGACGTCCGATGACGTCATCAGAAGCCAGATGCACTTTTCGACGTCCCGATGACGTCATCAAAAGATGCACTTTTCACGACGTCCCGATGACGTCATCAGAAGCCAGATGCGAAGCACTTTTCACGACGTCGATGACGTCATCAGAAGAAACACTTTTCACGACGTCCCGATGACGTCATCAGAAGCCAGATGCACTTTCACGACGTCCCGATGACGTCATCAGAAGCCAGATGCACTTTTCACGACGTCCCGATGACGTCATCAGAAGCCCGAAGCACTTTTCGACGTCCCGATGACGTCATCAAGCCAGATGCACTTTTCACGACGTCCCGATGACGTCATCAGAAGCCAGATGCACTTTTCACGACGTCCCGATGACGTCATCAGAAGCCAGATGCACTTTTCACGACGTCCCGATGACGTCATCAGAAGCCAGATGCACTTTTTCGACGTCCCGATGACGTCATCAGAAGCCAGATGCACTTTTCACGACGTCCGATGACGTCATCAGAAGCCAGAAGCACTTTTTCACGACGTCCCGATGACGTCATCAGAAGCCAGATGCACTTTTCGACGTCCGATGACGTCATCAAAGCCAGAAGCACTTTCACGACGTCCGATGACGTCATCAGAAGCCAGATGCACTTTTCGACGTCGATGACGTCATCAGAAGCCAGATGCACTTTTCACGACGTCCCGATGACGTCATCAGAAGCCAGATGCACTTTTCACGACGTCCCGATGACGTCATCAGAAGCCAGATGCACTTTTCACGACGTCCGATGACGTCATCAAGCCAGATGCACTTTTCACGACGTCCCGATGACGTCATCAGAAGCCAGATGCACTTTTCACGACGTCCGATGACGTCATCAGAAGCCAGATGCACTTTTCACGACGTCCCGATGACGTCATCAGAAGCCAGATGCACTTTCACGACGTCCCGATGACGTCATCAAGCCAGATGCACTTTTCACGACGTCCCGATGACGTCATCAGAAGCCAGATGCACTTTTCACGACGTCCCGATGACGTCATCAGAAGCCAGATGCACTTTTCGACGTCCCGATGACGTCATCAGAAGCCAGATGCACTTTTCACGACGTCCCGATGACGTCATCAAGCCAGATGCACTTTTCGACGTCCCGATGGCGTCATCAAAGCCAAGCACTTTTCGACGTCCCGATGACGTCATCAGAAGCCCGAAGCACTTTTCACGACGTCCGATGACGTCATCAGAAGCCAGATGCACTTTTCACGACGTCCCGATGACGTCATCAGAAGCCAGAAGCACTTTTCACGACGTCCCGATGACGTCATCAGAAGCCAGATGCACTTTTCACGACGTCCCGATGACGTCATCAAAGCCAGATGCACTTTTCGCGACGTCCCGATGACGTCATCAGAAGCCAGATGCACTTTTCACGACGTCCCGATGACGTCATCAGAAGCCAGATGCACTTTTCACGACGTCCCGATGACGTCATCAGAAGCCGAGATGCACTTTTCACGACGTCCCGATGACGTCATCAGAAGCCAGATGCACTTTCACGACGTCCCGATGACGTCATCAGAAGCCAGATGCACTTTTCACGACGTCCCGATGACGTCATCAGAAGCCAGATGCACTTTCACGACGTCCCGATGACGTCATCAGAAGCCAGATGCACTTTTCACGACGTCCCGATGACGTCATCAGAAGCCAGATGCACTTTTCACGACGTCCCGATGACGTCATCAGAAGCCAGATGCACTTTTCACGACGTCCGATGACGTCATCAGAAGCCAGATGCACTTTTCACGACGTCCCGATGACGTCATCAGAAGCCAGATGCACTTTTCGACGTCCCGATGACGTCATCAGAAGCCAGATGCACTTTCACGACGTCCCGATGACGTCATCAGAAGCCAGATGCACTTTTCACGACGTCCCGATGACGTCATCAGAAGCCAGATGCACTTTTCACGACGTCCCGATGACGTCATCAGAAGCCAGATGCACTTTTTCGACGTCCGATGACGTCATCAGAAGCCAGATGCACTTTTCACGACGTCCCGATGACGTCATCAGAAGCCAGATGCACTTTTCACGACGTCCGATGACGTCATCAGAAGCCGATGCACTTTCACGACGTCCCGATGACGTCATCAGAAGCCAGATGCACTTTTCACGACGTCCCGATGACGTCATCAGAAGCCAGATGCACTTTTCGACGTCCGATGACGTCATCAGAAACCAGATGCACTTTTCACGACGTCCCGATGACGTCATCAGAAGCCAGATGCACTTTTCACGACGTCCGATGACGTCATCAGAAGCCAGATGCACTTTTCACGACGTCCCGATGACGTCATCAGAAGCTAGAAGCACTTTTCACGACGTCCCGATGACGTCATCAGAAGCCAGATGCACTTTTCACGACGTCCCGATGACATCATCAGATGCCCGAAGCACTTTTCACGACGTCCGATGACGTCATCAGAAGCCAGATGCACTTTTCACGACGTCCGATGACGTCATCAGAAGCCAGATGCACTTTTCACGACGTCCCGATGACGTCATCAGAAGCCCGAAGCACTTTTCACGACGTCCCGATGACGTCATCAGAAGCCAGATGCACTTTTCACGACGTCCCGATGACGTCATCAGAAGCCAGATGCACTTTTCGCGACGTCCCGATGACGTCATCAGAAGCCAGATGCACTTTTCACGACGTCCCGATGACGTCATCAGAAGCCAGATGCACTTTACACGCCGTCCGATGACGTCATCAGAAGCCAGATGCACTTTTCACGACGTCCCGATGACGTCATCAGAAGCCAGATGCACTTTTCACGACGTCCCGATGACGTCATCAGAAGCCAGATGCACTTTTCACGACGTCCCGATGACGTCATCAGAAGCCAGATGCATTTTTCACGACGTCCCGATGACGTCATCAGAAGCCAGATGCACTTTCGACGTCCGATGACGTCATCAGAAGCCAGATGCACTTTTCACGACGTCCCGATGACGTCATCAGAAGCCAGATGCACTTTCACGACGTCCCGATGACGTCATCAGAAGCCAGATGCACTTTCACGACGTCCCGATGACGTCATCAGAAAACCGAAGCACTTTCACGACGTCCCGATGACGTCATCAGAAGCCAGATGCACTTTTCACGACGTCCCGATGACGTCATCAGAAGCCAGATGCACTTTCACGACGTCGATGACGTCATCAGAAGCCAGACATGCACTTTTCACGACGTCCCGATGACGTCATCAGAAGCCAGATGCACTTTTCACGACGTCCCGATGACGTCATCAGAAGCCAGATGCACTTTTCACGACGTCCCGATGACATCATCAGAAGCCAGATGCGCTATTCCCGACGTCCCGATGACGTCATCAGAAGCCAGATGCACTTTTCACGACGTCCCGATGACGTCATCAGAAGCCCGAAGCACTTTTCACGACGTCCCGATGACGTCATCAGAAGCCAGATGCACTTTACACGACGTCCCGATGACGTCATCAGAAGCCAGATGCACTTTTCACGACGTCCCGATGACGTCATCAGAAGCCAGATGCACTTTACACGACGTCCCGATGACGTCATCAGAAGCCAGATGCACTTTACACGACGTCCGATGACGTCATCAGAAGCCAGATGCACTTTACACGACGTCCCGATGACGTCATCAGATGCCCGAAGCACTTTTCACGACGTCCCGATGACGTCATCAGAAGCCAGATGCACTTTTCACGACATCCCGATGACGTCATCAGAAGCCCGAAGCACTTTTCACGACGTCCCGATGACGTCATCAGAAGCCAGATGCACTTTTCACGACGTCCCGATGACGTCATCAGAAGCCAGATGCACTTTTCACGACGTCCCGATGACGTCATCAGAAGCCAGATGCACTTTTCACGACGTCCCGATGACGTCATCAGAAGCCCGAAGCACTTTTCACGACGTCCCGATGACGTCATCAGAAGCCAGATGCACTTTTCACGACGTCCCGATGACGTCATCAGAAGCCCGAAGCACTTTTCACGACGTCCCGATGACGTCATCAGAAGCCAGATGCACTTTTCACGACGTCCCGATGACGTCATCAGAAGCCAGATGCACTTTACACGACGTCCCGATGACGTCATCAGAAGCCAGATGCACTTTACACGACGTCCCGAGGACGTCATCAGAAGCCAGATGCACTTTTCACGACGTCCCGATAACGTCATCAGAAGCCCGAAGCACTTTTCACGACGTCCCGATGACGTCATCAGAAGCTCGAAGCACTTTTCACGACGTCCCGATGACGTCATCAGAAGCCAGATGCACTTTTCACGACGTCCCGATGACGTCATCAGAAGCCAGATGCACTTTTCACGACGTCCAGATGACGTCATCAGAAGCCAGATGCACTTTTCACGACGTCCCGATGACGTCATTAGAAGCCCGAAGCACTTTTCACGACGTCCCGATGACGCCATCAGAAGCCAGATGCACTTTTCATGACGTCGATGACGTCATCAGAAGCCGGATGCACTTTTCACGACGTCCCGATGACGTCATCAGAAGCCAGATGCACTTTTCACGACGTCCCGATGACGACGTCATCGAAGCCAGAAGCACTTTTCACGACGTCCCGATGACGTCATCAGAAGCCAGATGCACTTTCGACGTCCCGATGACGTCATCAAAGCCGGAAGCACTTTTCACGACGTCCCGATGACGTCATCAGAAGCCAGATGCACTTTTCACGACGTCCCGATGACGTCATCAGAAGCCAGATGCACTTTTCACGACGTCCCGATGACGTCATCAGAAGCCAGATGCACTTTTCACGACGTCCCGATGACGTCATCAGAAGCCCGAAGCACTTTTCACGACGTCCCGATGACGTCATCAGAAGCCAGATGCACTTTTCACGACGTCCCGATGACGTCATCAGAAGCCAGATGCACTTTTCACGACGTCCCGATGACGTCATCAGAAGCCAGATGCACTTTTCACGACGTCCCGATGACGTCATCAGAAGCCAGATGCACTTTTCACGACGTCCCGATGACGTCATCAGAAGCTAGAAGCACTTTTCACGACGTCCCGATGACGTCATCAGAAGCCAGATGCACTTTTCACGACGTCCGATGACGTCATCAAGCCCGAAGCACTTTTCACGACGTCCCGATGACGTCATCAGAAGCCAGATGCACTTTTCACGACGTCCCGATGACGTCATCAGAAGCCCGAAGCACTTTTCACGACGTCCCGATGACGTCATCAGAAGCCAGATGCACTTTTCACGACGTCCCGATGACGTCATCAGAAGCCAGATGCACTTTTCACGACGTCCCGATGACGTCATCAGAAGCCAGATGCACTTTTCACGACGTCCCGATGACGTCATCAGAAGCCAGATGCACTTTTCACGACGTCCGATGACGTCATCAGAAGCCAGATGCACTTTACACGACGTCCCGATGACGTCATCAGAAGCCAGATGCACTTTCACGACGTCCCGATGACGTCATCAGAAGTAGAAGCACTTTTCGACGTCGATGACGTCATCAGAAGCCAGATGCACTTTCACGACGTCCCGATGACGTCATCAGAAGCCAGATGCACTTTTCTGACGTCCCGATGACGTCATCAGAAGCCCGATGCACTTTCACGACGTCCCGATGACGTCTCATCAGAAGCCAGATGCAAGCACTTTTCACGACGTCCCGATGACGTCATCAAAGCCCGAAGCACTTTTCACGACGTCGATGACGTCATCAGAAGCCCGAAGCACTTTTCGACGTCCCGATGACGTCATCAGAAGCCAGATGCACTTTTCACGACGTCCCGATGACGTCATCAGAAGCCAGATGCACTTTTCACGACGTCCCGATGACGTCATCAGAAGCCAGATGCACTTTTCACGACGTCCCGATGACGTCATCAGAAGCCCGAAGCACTTTTCACGACGTCCCGATGACGTCATCAGAAGCCAGATGCACTTTTCACGACGTCCCGATGACGTCATCAGAAGCCAGATGCACTTTTCACGACGTCCCGATGACGTCATCAGAAGCCAGATGCACTTTTCACGACGTCCCGATGACGTCATCACAAGCCCGATGCACCTTTCACGACGTCCCGATGACGTCATCACAAGCCAGATGCACTTTTCACGACGTCCCGATGACGTCATCAGAGCCCGATGCACTTTTCACGACGTCCCGATGACGTCATCAGAAGCCGGATGCAATTTTCTCGACGTCCCGATGACGTCGTCAGAAGCCGGATGCAATTTTCACGACGTCCCGATGACGTCATCAGAAGCCGGATGCACTTTTCACGACGTCCCGATGACGTCATCAGAAGCCAGATGCACTTTTCACGACGTCCCGATGACGTCATCAGAAGCCCGAAGCACTTTTCACGACGTCCCGATGACGTCATCAGAAGCCAGATGCACTTTTCACGACGTCCCGATGACGTCATCAGAAGCCCGAAGCACTTTTCACGACGTCCCGATGACGTCATCAGAAGCCAGATGCACTTTCTTCGACGTCCCGATGACGTCATCAGAAGCCAAATGCACTTTTCACGACGTCCCGATGACGTTATCAGAAACCGAAGCACTTTTCACGACGTCCCGATGACGTCATCAGAAGCCAGATGCACTTTTCACGACGTCCCGATGACGTCATCAGAAACCCGAAGCACTTTTCACGACGTCCTGATGACGTCATCAAAAGCCAGATTCACTTTTCACGACGTCCCGATGACGTCATCAGAAGCCAGATGCACTTTTCACGACGTCCCGATGACGTCCTCAGAAGCCCGATGCACTTTTCACGACGTCCCGATGACGTCATCAGAAGCCAGATGCACTTTTCACGACGTCCCGATGACGTCATCAGAAGCCAGATGCACTTTTCACGACGTCCCGATGACGTCATCAGAAGCCAGATGCACTTTTCACGACGTCCCGATGACGTCATCAGAAACCCGAAGCACTTTCGACGTCCCGATGACGTCATCAGAAGCCAGATGCACTTTCACGACGTCCCGATGACGTCATCAGAAGCCAGAAGCACTTTTCACGACGTCCCGATGACGTCATCCGAAGCCCGAAGCACTTTTCACGCCGTCCCGATGACGTCATCAGAAGCCAGAAGCACTTTTCACGACGTCCCGATGACGTCATCAGAAGCCAGATGCACTTTTCACGACGTCCCGATGACGTCATCAGAAGCCAGAAGCACTTTTCACGACGTCCCGATGACGTCATCAGAAGCCAGATGCACTTTTCACGACGTCCCGATGACGTCATCAGAAGCCAGAAGCACTTTTCACGACGTCCCGGTGACGTCATCAGAAGCCAGATGCACTTTTCACGACGTCCCGATGACGTCATCAGAAGCCAGATATACTTTTCACGACGTCCCGATGACGTCATCAGAAGCCAGATGCACTTTTCCCGACGTCCCCATGACGTCAACAGAGGCCCGATGCCCTTTTCCCGACGCCCCGATGACGACATCAGAAGCCAGAAGCACTTTTCACGACGTCCCGATGCCGTCATCAGAAGCCAGATGCACTTTTCACGACGTCCCGATGACGTCATCAAGCCAGATGCACTTTTCACGACGTCCCGATGACGTCATCAGAAGCCCGAAGCAATTTTCACGACGTCCCGATGACGTCATCAGAAGCCAGATGCACTTTTCACGTCGTCCCGATGACGTCATCAGAAGCCAGATGCACTTTTCACGACGTCCCGATGACGTCATCAGAAGCCAGAAGCACTTTTCACGACGTCCCGATGACGTCATCAGAAGCCAGATGCACTTTTCACGACGTCCCGATGACGTCATCAGAAGCCAGAAGCACTTTTCACGACGTCCCGATGACGTCATCAGAAGCCAGATGCACTTTTCACGACGTCCCGATGACGTCATCAGAAGCCCGAAGCACTTTTCACGACGTCCCGATGACGTCATCAGAAGCCAGATGCACTTTTCACGACGTCCCGATGACGTCATCAGAAGCCAGATGCACTTTTCACGACGTCCCGATGACGTCATCAGAAGCCAGAAGCACTTTTCACGACGTCCCGATGACGTCATCAGAAGCCCGAAGCACTTTTCACGACGTCCCGATGACGTCATCAGAAGCCAGATGCACTTTTCACGACGTCCCGATGACGTCATCAGAAGCCCGAAGCACTTTTCACGACGTCCCGATGACGTCATCAGAAGCCAGATGCACTTTTCACGACGTCCCGAGGACGTCATCAGAAACCAGATCGCAGTTTCGACGTCGATGACCGGGCATGTTCGGAGCCTGGATTTCGACGACGTCCCGATGACGTCATCAGAAGCCCGAAGCACTTTTCACGACGTCCCGATGACGTCATCAGAAGCCAGATGCACTTTTCACGACGTCCCGATGACGTCATCAGAAGCCCGAAGCACTTTTCACGACGTCCCGATGACGTCATCAGAAGCCCGAAGCACTTTTCACGACGTCCCGATGACGTCATCAGAAGCCAGATGCACTTTTCACGACGTCCCGATGACGTCATCAGAAGCCAGACGCACTTTTCACGACGTTCCGATGACGTCATCAGAAGCCAGATGCACTATTCGCGACGTCCCGATGACGTCATCAGAAGCCAGATGCACTTTTCGACGTCCCGATGACCCCATCAGAAGCCAGATGCACTTTTCACGACGCCCCGATGACGTCATCAGAAGCCAGATGCACTTTTCACGACGTCCCGATGACGTCATCAGAAGCCCGAAGCACTTTTCACGACGTCCCGATGACGTCATCAGAAGCCCGAAGCACTTTTCACGACGTCCCGATGACGTCATCAGATGCCCGAAGCACTTTTCACGACGTCCCGATGAAGTCATCAGAAGCCAGATGCACTTTTCACGACGTCCCGATGACGTCATCAGAAGCCCGAAGCACTTTTCACGACGTCCCGATGACGTCATCAGAAGCCCGAAGCACTTTTCACGACGTCCCGATGACGTCATCAGAAGCCAGATGCACTTTTCACGACGTCCCGATGACGTCATCAGAAGCCCGAAGCACTTTTCACGACGTCCCGATGACGTCATCAGAAACCCGAAGCACTTTTTAAAAACGTCCCGATGACGTCATCAGAAGCCAGATGCACTTTTCACGACGTCCCGATGACGTCATCAGAAGCCAGATGCACTTTTCACGACGTCTTGATGACGTCATCAGAAGCCCGAAGCACTTTCACGACGTCCCGATGACGTCATCAGAAGCCAGATGCACTTTTTCACGACGTCCCGATGACGTCATCAGAAGCCCGAAGCACTTTTCACGACGTCCCGATGACATCATCAGAAGCCCGAAGCACTTTTAACGACGTCCCGATGACGTCATCAGAAGCCAGATGCACTTTTCACGACGTCCCGATGACGTCATCAGAAGCCCGAAACACTTTTCACGACGTCCCGATGACGTCATCAGAAGCCAGATGCACTTTTCACGACGTCCCGATGACGTCATCAGAAGCCCGAAGCACTTTTCACGACGTCCCGATGACGTCATCAGAAGCCCGAAGCACTTTTCACGACGTCCCGATGACGTCATCAGAAGCCAGAAGCACTTTTCACGACGTCCCGATGACGTCATCAGAAGCCCGAAGCACTTTTCACGACGTCCCGATGACGTCATCAGAAGCCCGAAGCACTTTTCACGACGTCCCGATGACGTCATCAGAAGCCCGAAGCACTTTTCACGACGTCCCGATGACGTCATCAGAAGCCCGAAGCACTTTTCACGACGTCCCGATGACGTCATCAGAAGCCAGATGCACTTTTCACGACGTCCCGATGACGTCATCAGAAGCCCGAAGCACTTTTCACGACGTCCCGATGACGTCATCAGAAGCCAGATGCACTTTTCACGACGTCCCGATGACGTCATCAGAAGCCCGAAGCACTTTTCACGACGTCCCGATGACGTCATCAGAAGCCAGATGCACTTTTCACGACGTCCCGATGACGTCATCAGAAGCCCGAAGCACTCTTCACGACGTCCCGATGACGTCATCAGAAGCCAGATGCACTTTTCACGACGTCCCGATGACGTCATCAGAAGCCCGAAGCACTTTTCACGACGTCCCGATGACGTCATCAGAAGCCAGATGCACTTTTCACGACGTCCCGATGACGTCATCAGAAGCTAGAAGCACTTTTCACGACGTCCCGATGACGTCATCAGAAGCCAGAAGCACTTTTCACGACGTCCCGATGACGTCATCAGAAGCCCGAAGCACTTTTCACGACGTCCCGATGACGTCATCAGAAGCCAGATGCACTTTTCACGACGTCCCGATGACGTCATCAGAAGCCAGATGCACTTTTCACGACGTCCCGATGACGTCATCAGAAGCCCGAAGCACTTTTCACGACGTCCCGATGACGTCATCAGAAGCCAGATGCACTTTTCACGACGTCCCGATGACGTCATCAGAAGTCAGATGCACTTTTCACGACGTCCCGATGACGTCATCAGAAGCCCGAAGCACTTTTCACGACGTCCCGATGACGTCATCAGAAGCCCGAAGCACTTTTCACGACGTCCCGATGACGTCATCAGAAGCCCGAAGCACTTTTCACGACGTCCCGATGACGTCATCAGAAGCCAGATGCACTTTTCACGACGTCCCGATGACGTCATCAGAAGCCAGATACACTTTTCACGACGTCCCGATGACGTACCAGAAGGCAGATGCACTTCTCACCACGTCCCGATGACGCCATCAGAAGCCCGAAGCACTTTTCACGACGTCCCGATGACGTCATCAGAAGCCCGAAGCACTTTTCACGACGTCCCGATGACGTCATCAGAAGCCCGAAGCACTTTTCACGACGTCCCGATGACGTCATCAGAAGCCAGATGCACTTTTCACGACGTCCCGATGACGTCATCAGAAGCCCGAAGCATTTTCACGACGTCCCGATGACGTCATCAGAAGCCCGAAGCACTTTTCACGACGTCCCGATGACGTCATCAGAAGCCAGATGCACTTTTCACGACGTCCCGATGACGTCATCAGAAGCCCGAAGCACTTTTCACGACGTCCCGATGACGTCATCAGAAGCCCGAAGCACTTTTCACGACGTCCCGATGACGTCATCAGAAGCCAGATGCACTTTTCACGACGTCCCGATGACGTCATCAGAAGCCCGAAGCACTTTTCACGACGTCCCGATGACGTCATCAGAAGCCCGAAGCACTTTTCACGACGTCCCGATGACGTCATCAGAAGCCCGAAGCACTTTTCACGACGTCCCGATGACGTCATCAGAAGCCAGAAGCACTTTTCACGACGTCCCGATGACGTCATCAGAAGCCCGAAGCACTTTTCAAGACGTCCCGATGACGTCATCAGAAGCCAGAAGCACTTTTCACGACGTCCCGATGACGTCATCAGAAGCCAGAAGCACTTTTCACGACGTCCCGATGACGTCATTAGAAGCCAGATGCACTTTTCACGACGTCCCGATGACGTCATCAGAAGTCAGAAGCACTTTCACGACGTCCCGATGACGTCAACAGAAGCCAGATGCACTTTTCACGACGTCCCGATGACGTCATCAGAAGCCAGATGCACTTTTCACGACGTCCCGATGACGTCATCAGAAGCCAGAAGCACTTTTCACGACGTCCCGATGACGTCATCAGAAGCCCGAAGCACTTTTCACGACGTCCCGATGACGTCATCAGAAGCCAGAAGCACTTTTCACGACGTCCCGATGACGTCATCAGAAGCCAGATGCACTTTTCACGACGTCCCGATGACGTCATCAGAAGCCCGAAGCACTTTTCACGACGTCCCGATGACGTCATCAGAAGCCAGATGCACTTTTCACGACGTCCCGATGACGTCATCAGAAGCCAGATGCACTTTTCACGACGTCCCGATGACGTCATCAGAAGCCCGAAGCACTTTTCACGACGTCCCGATGACGTCATCAGAAGCCCGAAGCACTTTTCACGACGTCCCGATGACGTCATCAGAAGCCAGATGCAGTTTTCACGACGTCCCGATGACGTCATCAGAAGCCCGAAGCACTTTGCACGACGTCCCGATGACGTCATCAGAAGCCCGAAGCACTTTTCACGACGTCCCGATGACGTCATCAGAAGCCAGATGCACTTTTCACGACGTCCCGATGACGTCATTAGAAGCCCGAAGCACTTTTCACGACGTCCCGATGACGTCATCAGAAGCCCGAAGCACTTTTCACGACGTGCCGATGACGTCATCCGAAGCCCGAGGCACTTTTCACGACGTCCCGATGACGTCATCAGAAGCCCGAAGCACTTTTCACGACGTCCCGATGACGTCATCAGAAGCCAGATGCACTTTTCACGACGTCCCGATGACGTCATCAGAAGCCCGAAGCACTTTTCACGACGTCCCGATGACGTCATCAGAAGCCCGAAGCACTTTTCACGACGTCCCGATGACGTCATCAGAAGCCCGAAGCACTTTTCACGACGTGCCGATGACGTCATCCGAAGCCCGAGGCATTTTTCACGACGTCCAGATGACGTCATCAGAAGCCAGATACACTTTTCACGACGTCCCGATGAAGTCATCAGAAGCCCGAAGCACTTTTCACGACGTCCCGATGACGTCATCAGAAGCCAGATGCACTTTTCACGACGTCCCGATGACGTCATCAGAAGCCCGAAGCACTTTTCACGACGTCCCGATGACGTCATCAGAAGCCAGATGCACTTTTCACGACGTCCCGATGACGTCATCAGAAGCCAGATGCACTTTTCACGACGTCCCGATGACGTCATCAGAAGCCCGAAGCACTTTTCACGACGTCCCGATGACGTCATCAGAAGCCAGATGCACTTTTCACGACGTCCCGATGACGTCATCAGAAGCCCGAAGCACTTTTCACGACGTCCCGATGACGTCATCAGAAGCCCGAAGCACTTTTCACGACGTCCCGATGACGTCATCAGAAGCCCGAAGCACTTTTCACGACGTCCCGATGACGTCATCAGAAGCCCGAAGCACTTTTCACGACGTCCCGATGACGTCATCAGAAGCCCGAAGCACTTTCCACGACGTCCCGATGACGTCATCAGAAGCCAGATGCACTTTTCACGACGTCCAGATGACGTCATCAGAAGCCCGAAGCACTTTTCACGACGTCCCGATGACGTCATCAGAAGCCAGATGCACTTTTCGCGACGTCCCGATGACGTCATCAGAAGCCCGAAGCACTTTTGACGACGTCCCGATGACGTCATCAGAAGCCAGATGCAGTTTTCACGACGTCCCGATGACGTCATCAGAAGCCCGAAGCACTTTTCACGACGTCCCGATGACGTCATCAGAAGCCCGAAGCACTTTTCACGACGTCCCGATGACGTCATCAGAAGCCAGATGCAGTTTTCACGACGTCCCGATGACGTCATCAGAAGCCCGAAGCACTTTGCACGACGTCCCGATGACGTCATCAGAAGCCCGAAGCACTTTTCACGACGTCCCGATGACGTCATCAGAAGCCAGATGCACTTTTCACGACGTCCCGATGACGTCATTAGAAGCCCGAAGCACTTTTCACGACGTCCCGATGACGTCATCAGAAGCCCGAAGCACTTTTCACGACGTGCCGATGACGTCATCCGAAGCCCGAGGCACTTTTCACGACGTCCCGATGACGTCATCAGAAGCCCGAAGCACTTTTCACGACGTCCCGATGACGTCATCAGAAGCCAGATGCACTTTTCACGACGTCCCGATGACGTCATCAGAAGCCCGAAGCACTTTTCACGACGTCCCGATGACGTCATCAGAAGCCCGAAGCACTTTTCACGACGTCCCGATGACGTCATCAGAAGCCCGAAGCACTTTTCACGACGTCCCGATGACGTCATCAGAAGCCCGAAGCACTTTCACGACGTCCAGATGACGTCATCAGAAGCCAGATACACTTTTCACGCCGTCCGGATGCCGCCATCAGAAGCCGGAAGCACTCCTCACGACGTCCCGATGACGTCATCAGAAGCCCGAAGCACTTTTCACGACGTCCCGATGACGTCATCAGAAGCCAGATGCACTTTTCACGACGTCCCGATGACGTCATCAGAAGCCAGATGCACTTTTCACGACGTCCCGATGACGTCATCAGAAGCCCGAAGCACTTTTCACGACGTCCCGATGACGTCATCAGAAGCCCGAAGCACTTTTCACGACGTCCCGATGACGTCATCAGAAGCCAGATGCACTTTTAACGACGTCCCGATGACGTCATCGGAAGCCCGAAGCACTTTTCACGACGTCCCGATGACGTCATCAGAAGCCCAAAGCACTTTTCACGACGTCCCGATGACGTCATCAGAAGCCCGAAGCACTTTTCACGACGTCCCGATGACGTCATCAGAAGCCCGAAGCACTTTTCACGACGTCCCGATGACGTCATCAGAAGCCCGAAGCACTTTTCACGACGTCCCAATGACGTCATCAGAAGCCCGAAGCACTTTTCACGACGTCCCGATGACGTCATCAGAAGCCCGAAGCACTTTTCACGACGTCCCGATGACGTCATCAGAAGCCCGAAGCACTTTTCACGACGTCCCGATGACGTCATCAGAAGCCCGAAGCACTTTTCACGACGTCCCGATGACGTCATCAGAAGCCCGAAGCACTTTTCACGACGTCCCGATGACGTCATCAGAAGCCAGATGCACTTTTCACGACGTCCCGATGACGTCATCAGAAGCCCGAAGCACTTTTCACGACGTCCCGATGACGTCATCAGAAGCCAGATGCAGTTTTCACGACGTCCCGATGACGTCATCAGAAGCCCGAAGCACTTTTCACGACGTCCCGATGACGTCATCAGAAGCCCGAAGCACTTTTCACGACGTCCCGATGACGTCATCAGAAGCCCGAAGCACTTTTCACGACGTCCCGATGACGTCATCAGAAGCCAGATGCACTTTTCACGACGTCCCGATGACGTCATCAGAAGCCAGATGCACTTTTCACGACGTCCCGATGACGTCATCAGAAGCCAGATGCACTTTTCACGACGTCCCGATGACGTCATCAGAAGCCCGAAGCACTTTTCACGACGTCCCGATGACGTCATCAGAAGCCCGAAGCACTTTTCACGACGTCCCGATGACGTCATCAGAAGCCCGAAGCACTTTTCACGACGTCCCGATGACGTCATCAGAAGCCCGAAGCACTTTTCACGACGTCCCGATGACGTCATCAGAAGCCAGATGCACTTTTCGCGACGTCCCGATGACGTCATCAGAAGCCCGAAGCACTTTTCACGACGTCCCGATGACGTCATCAGAAGCCAGATGCAGTTTTCACGACGTCCCGATGACGTCATCAGAAGCCCGAAGCACTTTTCACGACGTCCCGATGACGTCATCAGAAGCCCGAAGCACTTTTCACGACGTCCCGATGACGTCATCAGAAGCCAGATGCAGTTTTCACGACGTCCCGATGACGTCATCAGAAGCCCGAAGCACTTTGCACGACGTCCCGATGACGTCATCAGAAGCCCGAAGCACTTTTCACGACGTCCCGATGACGTCATAAGAAGCCAGATGCACTTTTCACGACGTCCCGATGACGTCATTAGAAGCCCGAAGCACTTTTCACGACCTCCCGATGACGTCATCAGAAGCCCGAAGCACTTTTCACGACGTGCCGATGACGTCATCCGAAGCCCGAGGCACTTTTCACGACGTCCCGATGACGTCATCAGAAGCCCGAAGCACTTTTCACGACGTCCCGATGACGTCATCAGAAGCCAGATGCACTTTTCACGACGTCCCGATGACGTCATCAGAAGCCCGAAGCACTTTTCACGACGTCCCGATGACGTCATCAGAAGCCCGAAGCACTTTTCACGACGTCCCGATGACGTCATCAGATGCCCGAAGCACTTTTCACGACGTGCCGATGACGTCATCCGAAGCCCGAGGCACTTTTCACGACGTCCAGATGACGTCATCAGAAGCCAGATACACTTTTCACGAAGTCCCGATGAAGTCATCAGAAGCCCGAAGCACTTTTCACGACGTCCCGTTGACGTCATCAGAAGCCCGAAGCACTTTTCACGACGTCCCAATGACGTCATCAGAAGCCAGAAGCACTTTTCACGACGTCTCGATGACGTCATCAGAAGCCAGATGCACTTTTAACGACGTCCCGATGACGTCATCGGAAGCCCGAAGCACTTTTCACGACGTCCCGATGACGTCATCAGAAGCCCGAAGCACTTTTCACGACGTCCCGATGACGTCATCAGAAGCCAGATGCACTTTTCACGACGTCCCGATGACGTCATCAGAAGCCCGAAGCACTTTTCACGACGTCCCGATGACGTCATCAGAAGCCCGAAGCACTTTTCACGACGTCCCGATGACGTCATCAGAAGCCCGAAGCACTTTTCATGACGTCCCGATGACGTCATCAGAAGCCCGAAGCACTTTTCACGACGTCCCGATGACGTCATCAGAAGCCCGAAGCACTTTTCACGACGTCCCGATGACGTCATCAGAAGCCAGATGCACTTTTCACGACGTCCCGATGACGTCATCAGAAGCCCGAAGCACTTTTCACGACGTCCCGATGACGTCATCAGAAGCCAGATGCACTTTTCACGACGTCCCGATGACGTCATCAGAAGCCCGAAGCACTTTTCACGACGTCCCGATGACGTCATCAGAAGCCAGATGCAGTTTTCACGACGTCCCGATGACGTCATCAGAAGCCCGAAGCACTTTTCACGACGTCCCGATGACGTCATCAGAAGCCCGAAGCACTTTTCACGACGTCCCGATGACGTCATCAGAAGCCAGATGCACTTTTCACGACGTCCCGATGACGTCATCAGAAGCCCGAAGCACTTTGCACGACGTCCCGATGACGTCATCAGACGCCGGAAGCGCTTTCACGACGTCCCGATGACGTCATCAGAAGCCAGATGCACTTTTCACGACGTCCCGATGACGTCATCAGAAGCCCGAAGCACTTTTCACGACGTCCCGATGACGTCATCAGAAGCCCGAAGCACTTTTCACGACGTCCCGATGACGTCATCCGAAGCCCGAAGCACTTTTCACGACGTCCCGATGACGTCATCAGAAGCCCGAAGCACTTTTCACGACGTCCCGATGACGTCATCAGAAGCCAGATGCACTTTTCACGACGTCCCGATGACGTCATCAGAAGCCCGAAGCACTTTTCACGACGTCCCGATGACGTCATCAGAAGCCCGAAGCACTTTTCACGACGTCCCGATGACGTCATCAGAAGCCCGAAGCACTTTTCACGACGTCCCGATGACGTCATCAGAAGCCCGAAGCACTTTTCACGACGTCCAGATGACGTCATCAGAAGCCAGATACACTTTTCACGACGTCTCGATGACGTCATCAGAAGCCCGAAGCACTTTTCACGACGTCCCGATGACGTCATCAGAAGCCCGAAGCACTTTTCACGACGTCCCGATGACGTCATCAGAAGCCAGATGCACTTTTCACGACGTCCCGATGACGTCATCAGAAGCCAGATGCACTTTTCACGACGTCCCGATGACGTCATCAGAAGCCAGATGCACTTTTCACGACGTCCCGATGACGTCATCAGAAGCCCGAAGCACTTTTCACGACGTCCCGATGACGTCATCAGAAGCCAGATGCACTTTTCACGACGTCCCGATGACGTCATCAGAAGCCCGAAGCACTTTTCACGACGTCCCGATGACGTCATCAGAAGCCCGAAGCACTTTTCACGACGTCCCGATGACGTCATCAGAAGCCCGAAGCACTTTTCACGACGTCCCGATGACGTCATCAGAAGCCCGAAGCACTTTTCACGACGTCCCGATGACGTCATCAGAAGCCCGAAGCACTTTTCACGACGTCCCGATGACGCCATCAGAAGCCCGAAGCACTTTTCACGACGTCCCGATGACGTCATCAGAAGCCCGAAGCACTTTTCACGACGTCCCGATGACGTCATTAGGAGCCCGAAGCACTTTTCACGACGTCCCGATGACGCCATCAGAAGCCAGATGCACATTTCACGACGTCCCGATGACGTCATTAGAAGCACTTTTCGTGACGTCCCGATGACGTCATCAGAAGCCAGATGCAGTTTTCACGACGTCCCGATGACGTCATCAGAAGCCCGAAGCACTTTTCACGACGTCCCGATGACGTCATCAGAAGCCCGAAGCACTTTTCACGACGTCCCGATGACGTCATCAGAAGCCAGATGCAGTTTTCACGACGTCCCGATGACGTCATCAGAAGCCAGATGCACTTTTCACGACGTCCCGATGACGTCATCAGAAGCCCGAAGCACTTTTCACGACGTCCCGATGACGTCATCAGAAGCCAGATGCACTTTTCACGACGTCCCGATGACGTCATCAGAAGCCCGAAGCACTTTTCACGACGTCCCGATGACGTCATCAGAAGCCCGAAGCACTTTTCACGACGTCCCGATGACGTCATCAGAAGCCCGAGGCACTTTTCACGACGTCCCGATGACGTCATCAGAAGCCCGAAGCACTTTTCACGACGTCCCGATGACGTCATCAGAAGCCAAATGCACTTTTCACGACGTCCCGATGACGTCATCAGAAGCCCGAAGCACTTTTCACGACGTCCCGATGACGTCATCAGAAGCCCGAAGCACTTTTCACGACGTCCCGATGACGTCATCAGAAGCCCGAAGCACTTTTCACGACGTCCCGATGACGTCATCCGAAGCCCGAGGCACTTTTCACGACGTCCAGATGACGTCATCAGAAGCCAGATACACTTTTCACGAAGTCCCGATGAAGTCATCAGAAGCCAGATGCACTTTTCACGACGTCCCGATGACGTCATCAGAAGCCCGAAGCACTTTTCGCGACGTCCCGATGACGTCATCAGAAGCCCGAAGCACTTTTCACGACGTCTCGATGACGTCATCAGAAGCCAGATGCACTTTTAACGACGTCCCGATGACGTCATCGGAAGCCCGAAGCACTTTTCACGACGTCCCGATGACGTCATCAGAAGCCCGAAGCGCTTTTCACGACGTCCCGATGACGTCATCAGAAGCCAGATGCACTTTTAACGACGTCCCGATGACGTCATCAGAAGCCCGAAGCACTTTTCACGACGTCCCGATGACGTCATCAGAAGCCCGAAGCACTTTTCACGACGTCCCGATGACGTCATCAGAAGCCCGAAGCACTTTTCACGACGTCCCGATGACGTCATCAGAAGCCCGAAGCACTTTTCACGACGTCCCGATGACGTCATCAGAAGCCCGAAGCACTTTTCACGACGTCCCGATGACGTCATCAGAAGCCCGAAGCACTTTTCACGACGTCCCGATGACGTCATCAGAAGCCCGAAGCACTTTTCACGACGTCCCGATGACGTCATCAGAAGCCCGAAGCACTTTTCACGACGTCCCGATGACGTCATCAGAAGCCCGAAGCACTTTTCACGACGTCCCGATGACGTCATCAGAAGCCCGAAGCACTTTTCACGACGTCCCGATGACGTCATCAGAAGCCCGAAGCACTTTTCACGACGTCCCGATGACGTCATCAGAAGCCCGAAGCACTTTTCACGACGTCCCGATGACGTCATCAGAAGCCCGAAGCACTTTTCACGACGTCCCGATGACGTCATCAGAAGCCAGATGCACTTTTCACGACGTCCCGATGACGTCATCCGAAGCCCGAAGCACTTTTCACGACGTCTCGATGACGTCATCAGAAGCCAGAGGCACTTTTCACGACGTCCCGATGACGTCATCAGAAGCCCGAAGCACTTTCCACGACGTCCCGATGACGTCATCAGAAGCCAGATGCACTTTTCACGACGTCCAGATGACGTCATCAGAAGCCCGAAGCACTTTTCACGACGTCCCGATTACGTCATCAGAAGCCAGATGCACTTTTCGCGACGTCCCGATGACGTCATCAGAAGCCCGAAGCACTTTTGACGACGTCCCGATGACGTCATCAGAAGCCAGATGCAGTTTTCACGACGTCCCGATGACGTCATCAGAAGCCCGAAGCACTTTTCACGACGTCCCGATGACGTCATCAGAAGCCCGAAGCACTTTTCACGACGTCCCGATGACGTCATCAGAAGCCAGATGCACTTTTCACGACGTCCCGATGACGTCATTAGAAGCCCGAAGCACTTTTCACGACGTCCCGATGACGTCATCAGAAGCCCGAAGCACTTTTCACGACGTCCCGATGACGTCATCAGAAGCCCGAAGCACTTTTCACGACGTCCCGATGACGTCATCAGAAGCCCGAAGCACTTTTCACGACGTCCCGATGACGTCATCAGAAGCCAGATGCACTTTTCACGACGTCCCGATGACGTCATCCGAAGCCCGAAGCACTTTTCACGACGTCTCGATGACGTCATCAGAAGCCAGAGGCACTTTTCACGATGTCCCGATGACGTCATCAGAAGCTCGAAGCACTTTCCACGACGTCCCGATGACGTCATCAGAAGCCAGATGCACTTTTCACGACGTCCAGATGACGTCATCAAAAGCCCGAAGCTTTTTTCACGACGTCCCGATTACGTCATCAGAAGCCAGATGCACTTTTCGCGACGTCCCGATGACGTCATCAGAAGCCCGAAGCACTTTTGACGACGTCCCGATGACGTCATCAGAAGCCAGATGCAGTTTTCACGACGTCCCGATGACGTCATCAGAAGCCCGAAGCACTTTTCACGACGTCCCGATGACGTCATCAGAAGCCCGAAGCACTTTTCACGACGTCCCGATGACGTCATCAGAAGCCAGATGCAGTTTTCACGACGTCCCGATGACGTCATCAGAAGCCCGAAGCACTTTTCACGACGTCCCGATGACGTCATCAGAAGCCCGAAGCACTTTTCACGACGTCCCGATGACGTCATCAGAAGCCCGAAGCACTTTTCACGACGTCCCGATGACGTCATCAGAAGCCCGAAGCACTTTTCACGACGTCCCGATGACGTCATCAGAAGCCAGATGCACTTCTCACGACGTCCCGATGACGTCATCAGAAGCCCGAAGCACTTTTCACGACGTCCCGATGACGTCATCAGAAGCCCGAAGCACTTTTCACGACGTCCCGATGACGTCATCAGAAGCCCGAAGCACTTTTCACGACGTCCCGATGACGTCATCAGAAGCCCGAAGCACTTTTCACGACGTCCCGATGACGTCATCAGAAGCCCGAAGCACTTTTCACGACGTCCCGATGACGTCATCAGAAGCCCGAAGCACTTTTCACGACGTCCCGATGACGTCATCAGAAGCCCGAAGCACTTTTCACGACGTCCCGATGACGTCATCAGAAGCCAGATGCACTTTTCACGACGTCCCGATGACGTCATCGGAAGCCCGAAGCACTTTTCACGACGTCCCGATGACGTCATCAGAAGCCCGAAGCACTTTTCATGACGTCCCGATGACGTCATCAGAAGCCAGATGCACTTTTCACGACGTCCCGATGACGTCAGCAGATGCCCGAAGCACTTTTCTCGACGTCCTGATGACGTCATCAGAAGCCCGAAGTACTTTTCACGACGTCCCGATGACGTCATCAGAAGCCCGAAGCATTTTTCACGACGTCCCGATGACGTCATCAGAAGCCCGAAGCACTTTTCACGACGTCCCGATGACGTCATCAGAAGCCCGAAGCACTTTTCACGACGTCCCGATGACGTCATCAGAAGCCCGAAGCACTTTTCACGACGTCCCGATGACGTCATCAGAAGCCCGAAGCACCTTTCACGCCGTTCCGACGACGTCATCAAAAAGCCGCAGCACTTTTCACGACGTCCCGATGACGTCATCAGAAGCCCGAAGCACTTTTCACGACGTCCCGATGACGTCATCAGAAGCCCGAAGCACTTTTCACGACGTCCCGATGACGTCATCAGAAGCCCGAAGCACTTTTCACGACGTCCCGATGACGTCATCAGAAGCCTGAAGCACTTTTCACGACGTCCCGATGACGTCATCAGAAGCCAGATGCACTTTTCACGACGTCCCGATGAAGTCATCAGAAGCCAGATGCACTTTTCACGACGTCCCGATGACGTCATCAGAAGCCCGAAGCACTTTTCGCGACGTCCCGATGACGTCATCCGAAGCCCGAGGCACTTTTCACGACGTCCAGATGACGTCATCAGAAGCCCGAAGCACTTTTCACGACGTCCCGATGACGTCATCAGAAGCCAGATGCACTTTTCACGACGTCCCGATGACGTCATCAGAAGCCCGAAGCACTTTTCACGACGTCCCGATGACGTCATCAGAAGCCTGAAGCACTTTTCACGACGTCCCGATGACGGCATCAGAAGCCAGATGCACTTTCACGACGTCCCGATGACGTCATCACAAGCCCGAAGCACACCAAAAGTGCTTCGGGCTCTGATGACGTCATCGGGAGGTCGAAAAGTGCTTCGGCTTCTAATGACGTCATCGGGACGTCGAAAGTGCATCTGGTTTCTTATGACGTCATCGGGACGTCGTGAAAAGTGCTTCGGGCTTCTGATGACGTCATCGGGACGTCGTGCAAAGTGCTTCGGGCTCTGATGACGTCATCGGACGTCGTGAAACTGCATCTGGCTTCTGATGACGTCATCGGGACGTCGAAAAGTGCTTCGGCTTGATGACGTCATCGGGACGTCGTGAAAGTGCTTCGGGCTTCTGATGACGTCATCGGGACGTCGTGAAAACTGCATCTGGCTTCTGATGACGTCATCGGACGTCGTCAAAAGTGCTTCGGGCTTCTGATGACGTCATCGGACGTCGCGAAAGTGCATCTGGCTCTGATGACGTAATCGGACGTCGTGAAAAGTGCTTCGGGCTTTGATGACGTCATCTGGACGTCGCGAAAACTGCATCTGGCTTCTGATGACGTCATCGGGACGTCGTGGAAAGTGCTTCGGGCTTCTGATGACGTCATCGGGAATTCGTGAAAAGTGCTTCGGGCTTCTGATGACGTCATCGGGACGTCATGAAAGTGCTTCGCTCTGATGACGTCATCGGGACGTCGTGAAAAAGTGCTTCGGGTTTGATGACGTCATCGGGACGTCGTGAAAAGTGCTTCAGGCTTGATGACGTCATCGGGACGTCGTTAAAGTGCATCTGGCTTCTGATGACGTCATCGGGACGTCGTGAAAAGCGCTTCAGGCTTTGATGACGTCATCGGGACGTCGAAAAGTGCTTCTGGCTTCCGATGACGTCATCGGGACGTCGTTAAAAGTGCATCTGGTTTCTGATGACGTCATCGAGACGTCGTGAAAAGTGCTTCTGGTTTGATGACGTCATTGGGACGTCGTGAAAGTGCTTGGCTTCTGATGACGTCAACGGACGTCGTGAAAGTGCTTCGGGCTTCTGATGACTTCATCGGGACTTCGCGAAAAGTGTATCTGGCTTCTGATGACGTCATCTGACGTCGTGAAAAGTTCCTCGGGCTTCGGATGACGTCATCGGCACGTCGTGAAAGTGCTTGGCATCTGATGACGTCATCGGGACGTCGTGAAAAGTGCTTCGGTTTGATGACGTCATCGGACGTCGTGAAAAGTGCTTCGGCTTCTGATGACGTCATCGGGACGTCGTGAAAAGTGCATCTGGCTTCTGATGACGTCATCGGGACGTCGTGAAAGTGCTTCAGCTTGATGACGTCATCGGGACGTCGTGAAAAGTGCGCCTGGGCTCGATGACGTCATCGGCACGTCGTGAAAGTGCTTCGGGCTTCTGATGACGTCATCGGGAGGTCGTGAAAGTGCTTCAGGCTTCTAATGACGTCATCGGGACGTCGTGAAAAGTGCATCTGGTTTTTGATGACGTCATCGGACGTCGTGAAAAGTGCTTTGGGCTTTGATGACGTCATCGGGACGTCGTGCAAAGTGCTTCGGGCTTTGATGACGTCATCGACGTCGAAACTGCATCTGGCTTCTGATGACGTCATCGGGACGTCGTGAAAAGTGCTTCGGGCTTCTGATGACGTCATAGGGACGTCGTGAAAACTGCATCTGGCTTCTGATGACGTCATCGGGACGTTGGCTTCTGATGACGTCATCGGGACGTCGTCAAAAGTGCTTCGGGCTTCTGATGACGTCATCGGGACGTCGCGAAAAGTGCTTCGGCTTTCGATGACGCCATCGTAGGGACGTCGTGAAAATACATCTGGCTTCTGATGACGTAATCGGGACGTCGTGAAAGTGCTTCGGGCTTTGATGACGTCATCTGACGTCGCGAAAAGTGCATCTGGCTTCTGATGACGTCATCGGGACGTCGTGGAAAGTGCTTCGGGCTTTTGATGACGTCATCTGGACGTCGTGAAAAGTGCATCTGGCTTCTGATGACGTCATCGGGACGTCGTGAAAAGTGCCTCGGGCTTCTGATGACGTCATCGGGACGTCGTGAAAAGTGCATCTGGCTTCTGATGACGTCATCGGGACGTCAATATCTGAGGATGGGTGCCCGATATCATGAGAGACAGCGACAGTCATTTCCTGCCTCGTGTTGATTCGATTGTTAACGTTTGACATGTTGATCAATCACTCGACTCGACTCATTGGCAGCTAATTAACCATGTTTTGTGACAGCCGTAGTGGGTCTAGGGGATATGAGAGCATTAGTTTTGAACAAGGTTCAGAACTTTGTGCTTTATGAATGAAGCGATAAGCATAAAACTTATTACATCTCTTTCGAAGAAGGCGTGAGCAAGCGAGGTTGGGCGTTAGCGAGCGAGAGCGGGCGTAAGCGCGCGAGAGAGAGAGAGAGCGTAAGCGCGCACGAGCGCCTAGCAAATCGTGTGACTTCGATGACAATAGATCTTGCCTCATCGCTAGCTTCCGCAACGTATGGACGCTGCCTAATGGCTAGAGTGCTGGCAGAGCTCAAGCATTGGAGGTCGCCACTTTTTGACTACTAAACAAACCGTGTAAGGGTGTTCGGCGGCACACAATGCGAGTTTTTGCGTAGCTGAACGAAAGAAATTGGAACATTATGTAAAAACCAATGCTTACTACATACTGCACTGCTGTTCCTGAGGAATTATCACTTTTGATGTAGATTCGGGCCTTAAAGTGAGGGTTTCGCTAGATTCTGGGCACAGTGGTGCTGTGAAAACTTGGTTAAGTTGGATTCAAAAATGACACTACAGTTGTTTCGTGGGCTAGAGAATGAGTAAAGTTATGAATAATCTGGTATCACCAAGGATGTGGTCCAAGAAGGCTGAATGTTTTACATGCTGCGGAGGAGAACTTTTTGAAGGCGGAATACAAAAGTGGTAAGCGACATTGAAGATGGCGACTTTCAAGATGGATGCGAAATGGCCTGAAATTCGGATAAGGCGTTCTTCAAAAGGTATTCGGACCTAGTTCCAAGAGATGAAGTTGTTGGGGTGCTCTACGGAGAGCGATCTTGGGAGCGCTTCCGTGCAATGTGTGACGAGGAGTGTATTTGCGGGGGGCGTATCTCTTTTGTGGAAGGGCGCTGATGGGGAGTGAGGGCCGTTTTCAGAACTGTTTTTGGGCTAGCCTACAAATTAAGGACGATTTCGGCTGAGCATGTCTGGAACGGGTGAGAGGGCCCTCCTAACATGGCACTTGGCGAAGGTCGCTGGTGAGACATTCGCGAAGTGGTACATTTGGGGGTCGAAAATTCTGTGGATCTTGCTTGAAAGGGGGAACTGAACACAGTTATGAGAAGGTGGAAGAGCATTGTGTAAGCCCAGGCAAGCGGAGCGGGGTAGGATGCCGGGCGGCAGGAAAATGGGAGTCTACTACCGAGAAAAATCGCGAAAAACGTGTCATGGGTGATCGAAGGGGACTGAAATTTTGAGTGAATCAAGGCCGTGTGAGGGTTCAAAAGTGTCGTAGTAAAATTTAGATGCGATTTCGGTGGTGGAGGAGACCCATTTTTGTCCGTCCGCCCACCATCGTCTGGCGGGGCGAGAGTGAGCTGCTGCGGTGGGGTGGGGGCCGTGAAAGGTCGAAGTTGGCGACTACCGAGATGGGCACGGAATGACCTAAAATTTGGATTAGGCATTGTTTGAAAGGTATTCTAGCCGATTTCCAGGCGATGAAGTTGTTGGGGGTGCTCTACAGTGAGCGATTTTGGAAGTGTTTCCGTGAAATGTGTGGCGAGGAGTGTATTTGCGGGGGGCGTATCTCTTTTGCGAAGGTTCGCTGAGGGGGAGTGAGGGCCGTTTCCAGAACTGTTTTTAGGCGAGCCTATGACAGAGAGACGACTGCGGGTGAAGACGTCTGAAACGAGCGAGAGGGTCCTCTGAACATGGCACTTGGCGAAGGTCGCTGGTGAGACCTTCGCGAGGTGGTACTTTTGGGTATCAGGGAAACTGCTATGTTTAATCAGATTGCAAGACGGAATTCGGTAATCAGAAGGTAGCCCAGCGTTCTAAAAGGCCTAGCAATTTGGATTCCTTAACTCGGCTGAGGACTGAAAATGGAAGCTTAAAAACGGGTAAATCACTAAGTGCAGCCCAATGCTACAAAAAAATGTGGATAGAAGCGTCTTTCGCTCTAGAAAGGTTTGCATGCAAGTAGAGTCATCACCAGGGATGAGCGGAGTTTCGCGTTCCGCGTTCCGAAACCCGCAGTTTCGCGCATTTTTGGCATTCCGCGTTCCGCATTCCGAAAACCGCAAAAAACGCTGCGGAATGCGAAACTATCGGGTCATCAGGGAGGAAGAAAATATCAGATATTTTCTGAGTTTTCCGCGTTTCGCGTTCCGAAACCCGCATTTCCGCGCATTTTCAGGCGTTTCGCGCCCGATTTCCGAAACCCGATAAAAAAGTTTTAGTTCCGAAACCCGAAAACCGATTTCCGAAATTTCATATTTTTGTTCCGCTCATCCCTGGTCATCACACTCCATCTTATTTGCTTACCTTGAACTCTATAAAATGTAATAACGCTGAGAACGATGAAAATTTGGTAACGAACAGCTGAAAATTCGAGGTTTTCCAAAAACATCTGTCTAAATTCGGGGCGGTAGTCGGATGCTTGTCACCGCTCGGATGCTCCGTGACGGAAGGAGTTTATTGAATACTTCATAAGCCCTAGCAAGCATATTTAACAAAAGTTATAATTCTTTGAAGAATTGGGGTTATGGATGTCCAGTCATTGTGGGCTCTGAAAGCGCGTATAAAAATGTCTCTACAGAATGAAATGTGTAATTGTGGTGAGCGCGAAGCGCTCACCAGGATTTGGCTTTGATCTCTTCCCGCGCGGATGCCCTACAATGAGATCACCTAGTCATACCGTCAACAGAGGTATGAGCTGTACACTACTCGACGCGCTGCAAGAAATTACATATGTGTGCAACTTTTCATCCCAACTGGTCCCCGCTTTCTGAAGTTATGACCTCTCAAAGTACGCAAAAACGTTCTCCACCACCGCCTCCGCCTCCGCCTCCGCCTCCGCCTCCGCCTCCGCCTCCGCCTCCGCCTCCACCTCCGTCCGTCGAAAACCATTTTTTTGGAAGGCGTGGACCAAATCGCTCGAAAATTTGTGACTAGATGTAATGGACCACTGGAATGACGAAAATAATTGTCAGAACTCACCATAATGACTTCTGGGCCCCTAACGGGCGTTTGAAACTCGGAAACCGGCCTCTCAAGATTAGTTTATAAAAATGACGGGTTTTTCGTTATCAGTCATTGTTTTCTTAGAGACTCCATATGAATACCTTGCTCTCTAGGGTGGTATACTCTAAACGTCCGGCTTGGAACAGGACGCTATGCGGAAGGGTTGTTTTTGAGCGTGGCGCGTGTTTGTACCATGCGCACCAAAGATAAGAAGTCGTCGCAGGGTGTGCTGAAGTGTCGGTTGACTATGCGAGACCGCAGTAGGAGTATGCAGGACGTCGTGGAACTACAGCAACCCCTCAGTAGGGGTGTGCAGGACGCCGTAGAATGTGTGCAGGACCTCAGTAGGAGTGTGCAGGACCTTAGTAGGAGTGTGCAGGACATCATGGGACCTGTGCAGGACCCCAGTAGGGGTGTGCAGGACGTCGTAGAATGTGTGCAGGACCTCAGTAGGAGTGTGTAGGACCTTAGTAGGAGTGTGCAGGACATCATGGGACCTGTGCAGGACCCCAGTAGGGGTGTGCAGGACCTCAGTAGGAGAGTGCAGGACATTTTGGGACCTGTGCAGGACCCCAGTAAGGGTGTGCAGGACGTCGTAGAATGTGTGCAGGACCTCAGTGGGAGTGTGCAGGACCTTAGTAGGAGTGTGCAGGACATCATGGGACCTGTGCAGGACCCCAGTAGGGGTGTGCAGGACCTCAGTAGGAGTGTTCATGACATTATGGGACCTGTACAGGACCTCAGTAGGAGTGCGCAGGATATCATTGAACGTGTGCAGGACCCCAGTAGGGGTGTGCAGGACGTCGTAGAATGTGAGCAGGACCTCAGTAGGAGTGTGCAGGACCTTAGTAGGAGTGTGCAGGACATCATGGGACCTGTGCAGGACCCCAGTAGAAGTGTGCAGGACATCATGGAACCTGTGTAGGACCCCAGTAGGGGTGTGCAGGACATCGTAGAATGTGTGCAGAACATCAGTAGGAGTGTGCAGGACATCATGGGACCTGTGCAGGACCCCAGTAGGGGTGTGCAGGACGTCGTAGAATGTGTGCAGGACCTTAGTAGGAGTGTGCAGGACATCATTAAACATGTGCAAGACCCTGTAAGGATGAGCAGGACTTCATGGAATGTGTGCAGGACATCAGTAGGAGTGTGCAGGACATCATGAAGCGTGTGCAGGACCCCAGTAGGGTTGAGCAGGACGTCATGGAATGTGTGTAGGACCTTAGTAAAATTACACAGGACATCATGGAACGTGTGCAGGACCCCAATAGGGGTGTGCAGGACATCATGGAATGTGTGCAGGACCTTAGTAGGAGTGTGCAGGACATCACGAAACGTGTGCAAGACCACTGTAAGGATGATCAGAACTTCGTGGAATGTGTGCAGGACATCAGTAGGAATGTGCAGGACATCATGAAGCGTGTGCAGGACCCCAATAGGGGTGTGCAGGACATCATGGAATGTGTGAAGGACCTTAGTAGGAGTGTGCAGGACATCATGAAACGTGTGCAAGACCCCTGTAAGGATGATCAGAACTTCGTGGAATGTGTGCAGGACATCAGTAGGAGTGTGCAGGACATCATGAAACGTGTGCAAGACCCCTGTAAGGATGAGCAGGACTTCATGGAATGTGTGCTGGATCTCAGTAGGGGTGTGCAGGACGCCGTAGAATGTGTGCAGGACCTCAGTAGGAGTGTGCAGGACCTTAGTAGGAGTGTGCAGGACATCCTGGGACCTGTGCAGGACCCCAGTAGGGGTGTGCAGGACGTCGTAGAATGTGTGCAGGACCTCAGTAGGAGTGTGCAGGACCTTAGTAGGGGTGTGCAGGACATCATGGGACCTGTGCAGGACCCCAGTAGGGGTGTGCAGGACCTCAGTAGGAGTGTGCAGGACATTTTGGGACCTGTGCAGGACCCCAGTAAGGGTGTGCAGGACGTCGTAGAATGTGTGCAGGACCTCAGTGGGAGTGTGCAGGACCTTAGTAGGAGTGTGCAGGACATCATGGGACCTGTGCAGGACCCCAGTAGGGTGTGCAGGACCCCAGTAGGAGTGTGCATGACATTATGGGACCTGTACAGGACCTCAGTAGGAGTGCGCAGGATATCATGGAACGTGTGCAGGACCCCAGTAGGGGTGTGCAGGACGTCGTAGAATGTGTGCAGGACCTCAGTAGGAGTGTGCAGGACCTTAGTAGGAGTGTGCAGGACATCATGGAACCTGTGTAGGACCCCAGTAGGGGTGTGCAGGACATCGTAGAATGTGTGCAGAACATCAGTAGGAGTGTGTAGGACATCATGGGACCTGTGCAGGACCCCAGTAGGGGTGTGCAGGACGTCGTAGAATGTGTGCAGGACCTCAGTAGGAGTGTGCAGGACCTTAGTAGGAGTGTGCAGGACATCATGAAACGTGTGCAACACCCCTGTAAGGATGAGCAGGACTTCATGGAATGTGTGCAGGACATCAGTAGGAGTGCGCAGGACATCATGAAGCGTGTGCAGGACCCCAGTAGGGTTGAGCAAGACGTCATGGAATGTGTGTAGGGCCTTAGTAAAATTACACAGGACATCATGGAACGTGTGCAGGACCCCAATAGGGGTGTGCAGGACATCATGGAATGTGTGCAGGACCTTAGTAGGAGTGTGCAGGACATCATGAAACGTGTGCAAGACCCCTGTAAGGATGATCAGAACTTCGTGGAATGTGTGCAGGACATCAGTAGGAGTGTGCAGGACATCATGAAGCGTGTGCAGGACCCCAATAGGGGTGTGCAGGACATCATGGAATGTGTGCAGGACCTTAGTAGGAGTGTGCAGGACATCATGAAACGTGTGCAAGACCCCTGTAAGGATGATCAGAACTTTCTGGAATGTGTGCAGGACATCAGTAGGAGTGTGCAGGACATCATGAAACGTGTGCAAGACCCCTGTAAGGATGAGCAGGACTTCATGGAATGTGTGCTGGATCTCAGTAGGGGTGTGCAGGACCTCAGTTCAATGTTCAGGACACCGTATGCAAGCCAGGCCTCCGAATCTACAAGAACGATAGTTAAAGGCAGTGGTCACGATGAAAAACGTTATAGAAAAAACTACAAAAATCAGCTTAGATAAAAAACAGCTGAAAAACTATAAAGGTAGAGCGGTGAAAAACGGGCTAGAATTAGAGTTTCTAAGGCCCAAAGCAGCCAGTGCGTGCACACGTGCACAGCGATGACGAATTAGATCGCAGTCTCATGCCGAGCAGTCAAAAATCAAGGACATTCAGAGGACGGAATAAATGCAAATTTACCTAATAAAAACAGTTGAACAATGAAAGCAAGCACTTCAGTCAATGTTTTTGACTAGATGTGTACATAAATCCGAAGCTGCATTGATTGAAATTCAATTTCAAGCCAGCTTATGTTCTTGATATAAGAGGTCATCGATGCCGATGATATGGAGTGAGCTCGTCCACCGTCAAAAGACAAGAAAGTTCAGGCTTCAAATTTTGCCCAAAACAATGTTTTTTTCGCGATTTTTTCTTATAGGTCCTACTACTCAAGACTCAGAAAAGGGTTTAGAGAGACAAAGACGACAAGCATATTTGATCGCGACCACTGCCTTTAAGTCCGCCAGAACAGGGCTACCGTAATCTCACTCGAGTTGGCTCTAAAATTTTCTAGGTTCTGACTCCGATTTCGCTTCATCTTCCCTACAGGTGTTTAGTCCAGGCAGATCCTCAACTGCTGACCCCTAGAGAAGGACGGTGTGTGAATCAAGACACACCGCTCTTCACTTCTTTTATACTTTATCATTGATCAATCGGGTATCATCAAATTTGTTTACGAGAGCCGAATAACATCATTCCTGAGATTACGGTAGTCTTCTTCTGGCGCACTTAACTATCGTTCGCGCTGGAAATCAATTTCCATTTTTCAGGCTCAATTTCATGATTGAGCCCGGTAGACCACACTGGTAAACTTTGGCGAGTCAAAAACGTTGGACGATGAGGTTAATATCCGCCACCAATTCTCACCAGTCATCTAGCCCTTTTTCCTAGAATGTTGGTGCGACAGTAAGATAACAGGAAAAATTGGTTACGGCACGAACTCCACATGCAGAAAAACTCCGAAAATGATTTTGGCGCGAAATTCAAATTCGTATTTACAATGTGTTCCGATTGACTTTTCTTTACAAATGAAGGTTTTTCATGGGCCCCTTCAACATTTTCTTTCACTAGAGGGGCCATGCTACGCAAAAACTCATAGAAATGATGGAAAACTCTGATAAAAGAGGCCTGATACTGCGCTATCAATCATTGTTTTTATTAGAGCTCCACGGAAATACTTCGACTGGTAGCCTCACCAATGGGCCGTTCATTTCATTTCTGTCTTGAGTGGTGCGTGCCCCCCCCCCGTCTAGAAGAGTGCCTAGAACCTGTACAATTGGGTCATTTTGAAACTCATTTCTTCATTTTTCGACTTTTAAATTCAAAAAGTATATGCCTTGCATCTATTTGTAGGAAGCCGCGTTGCAACAATTATCTTGCAGTCTTAGCGGCGGAGCGGTTGTTTCTTCATTTCTACCACTATGTTTTCGAAAAAAAAAACAACTTGACTTCTGGAGCTCGACGATATTTTAGAAGGGAAACCCTTGTGAAAAGTTGTGAAATTTCTGAAAGTTGGGCTCCGCAGAAAAGGTCAAGGATTTGGCATTGCTCCTAAATGTTGTGAAATTGTTTTATTGGATTTGGCTCTCAACTTGATTTTTCAAATGTAGTAAAATTGTCGAATTGATTTGGCTGTGATGATACTATATGCAGATAACATAATCATTAAATCTAGTGAAATTGTTGCAAACGGATTTGGCAGGAGCTCTATCAATTATCACAGTCAAATCATGCGTCAGAAGGTCCTCTGGCGAGCGAATGAAGACAAAAAGAAAAAAATAATAATCCTCAGTCAACAATGCTGAACGAAACGTGGCCTTATGGGCTAGAATTAAGGTTTCCGAATGTTATTCTGCCCTTTCAGTGTAGCTCCCACTAACAATAAGGTACCAGACCTTCCTCACCGGGATGAGATAAAAATCATGAAAACGAAATCTAACGCAATTTACTCGCTACTGACTCTATGTCTTCGTGTCCTCAACGCTTTCACGGTTCGCATTGTATAGAAACGTTTTTGCTGCTAGGTTTATTCCTGTTCTCATTCGATTCAATATGCGCTTCAAGGAAAACCCCTTCTGACGCGTGATTTGACTGTGATAATTCATAGAGCTCCTGCCAAATCCGTTTGCAACAATTTCACTAGATTTAATGATTATGTTATCTGCATATAGTATCATCACAGCCAAATCAATTCGACAATTTCACTACATTTGAAAAATCAAGTTGAGAGCCAAATCCAATAAAACAATTTCACAACATTTAGGAGCAATGCCAAATCCTTGACCTTTTCTGCGGAGCCCAACTTTCAGAATCCTAGTTAGAATATATTCAATAGTTTCCTATTTTCTATTTCACACACCCGTCATGGCATGTTTCACACGGGAAAATTCAAAAAAATTGAAAAAATTGGGTTGAAAATTCGTTTTTTTCTAGAATAAAGGCTGACAATTTCCATAAAAGCTCACACTTCCATGTACCGTTAGAATCCCCTCGTTGAGGGAAATCCAGAAATATCGTCAAAATTGATTTTGGACCACTCTGAAGCGAGTTATGACAAAGCGGCGCTTTATGCGCGCAAAAAACGCCGCAAAACCCCGTTTTTGCAGAAAATATGCGCGGTGCTGTATGCGTCGGAGCTAGTAGGTAGCGCAAGGAGCCTCGGCTTAGTTGTAAAAAACGGTCAAAACAATCGGAACGATTTAGTTGGTAATCGAGCAGTTGCACAGGTCAAACTTCTTGATGCAGTTATTCCAGCGCTCCTAGACACTGGATCAGTGATCAGCATTGTCCCACTAGGTATTCTGGTGGAAGCCCAAAAAAGGGAGTTTTGATATTGATTCTCTGCAAGCGATTGATAGAAAGGAAATCGATCTCGTCTTCGATGCGTCTAATAATCCCATGATGTTTGTTGGAGCGGTCAAGATTGAAGTTCAAGTGGAAGGAGGACCTAGAGCATCGATCGCTTTATATATAGCGGAAGGGGATAGTAAGGAAATTCTTATTGGCACTAACGCTCTCCCAAGCCTAGGAATTCAACTGTCACTAGTGAAGGATGGCATCGATAGGAAGGTGAGACAAGAACGCCTAGAGCAGGTCACGATAGAACAAAGGACGTACATTCCACCGTATCAGCCAGTACTAGTGCCTGTGCGTTGTGACACGGTAAAAGGGACCTCAGGGCGAGTTTTGTGGCCCTCCAAGCAAAGCATCCCTACTGGAGTATTCAAAAAATATGCAACAAGGAAGCGGTACTCCCAATTACGAATGCTAGTGAAGAGCCCATCCTGCTGAAGAAAGGGGAAAATGTGGTCTATTGGGGAATGGAAAAATGGAAGGAAAAGTGAGAAGACCTCAACAAAATCATGTTAGATCAAAAAGAGGAGAAGTTCACCCATGACGAGAGACAACTACTTTTGGAGGGGCAAATTGCTCAAAACAGGACAAGTAAGGAGATAAATGGGGCCTTTGCAAATTTTCTTGAGGAATTCAACGATGCTTTTGCAATAGGTGACAAGGAACTGTCCCGTACGGATCTGGTGGAAATGACAATTGACACGGGTGATAGTTCTCCCATCAAAATGAAAACGCGCCCTGTTCCACTGAGAGTTAGGTCGAGGCTATAGGAACTGCTAAATGACCTCATGAACCGAAACATCATTGAGAAAAGTAACTCAAGGTGGGCATTTCCAATTGTTTTAGACGAAAAGAAGGACGGTAGCCTACGTTTATGCGTAGACTACAGGGAACTAAACAAGTGGATAAAATTGGATTCGTATCCTCTCCCCAGCATAAACACAATACTCCAAAGTATGGCTGGAAAGAAATTCTTCTAGACACTTGACCTCTGCAGCGGTTACTGGCAGATTCCTTTATCTGCGGAAGCACGGGGAAAATCAGCGTTCACAGTACCTGAAGGATTATTCCAATTTTGCGTGACGCCATTCGGTCTCAGCACGAGTCCACCTGTTTTCCAGAGCCTAATGGATACATAAACTGCACGACGTTCTAGGCACTGAGGTTTTCTGTTACGTGGATGACATTATGATCTGCACGGAAACAGAAGAGCGTCACCTGGAATTGTTGCGAGAAGTGTGCGATCTTCTCAGAAAAGCAGGACTACGATTGAAATCCCAAAAATGTGTCATTATGCAGAGCAAAGTATCGTTTTTAGGGCACGAAATTGATAGTGAAGGTGTGCATACAAGCCCGGATAAGATCAGCGCCATAGTCAACTACCCAGTGCCCAAAAATATGAAAGAACTACGAACTTTCCTTGGGATGGCTTCCTTTTATAGGAAATTTTGTCTGGGTTTTTCGAAAATGACCGGTTGCCTATTTGCATTGACATCTCCTAAAAGAAAACGGAGTTGGGAGCGTGAGCACGAAATTGCGTTCAACAGTTTGAAGAAAAGCATCTCATCAGCGGCAGTTTTGGCTCAGCCTCACATTGAAAATGCGAGAAACGGAACGAAACCATTTGTGATTTTTACTGACGCCTCTACTGAAGGTTTGAGCGCAGTGCTTTCCCACGAAGGTAGCGATAAGTCACTTCACCCGATATTTTTTGCCACACATGGTCTAAGTAACGCGGGAAAGCGATATCATATGAATGATCTGGAAGCAAGTGCCGTAGTATTTCCAGTACGGAAATTTCACATGTTCGTCTACGGCCTTCCCACTGTGGTCAAAACTGATCACCAGCCTCTCACTTCACTTTTCAAGCGCAGCAACGTATCGGCAAGAATTTTGAGGTGGGCGCTCGAACTTCAGCGCTATAATTCGGAAATCCAGTACGTGAAAGGAAAGGCGAATGCCGTTGCAGACGCACTAAGTAGAGGCCCAGCGCAAGAAAGCTACAGCGGGGTTAGTGTGGTGAACGAAGCAGTAGTCAATGCATTATTTGTGGAGGAAAAAACGAAGTGGATGAAGGAGCTAGAGAACGATCCCCACTTTTCGATAGTGATTGAGTTACTGCGGAAAAATGATCTGGATGGTACCATAAAACTTCCTGGTTCGAGAAATCCGGTGCGTATCGTCGACTTTCTGATTGAGCAGGGCAATCTCACGATGTACAATGAAGACGATACTTGCATGGTCGTTGTCCCACAAAGTGAGCGTTATCAAGTCTTCCACGAGGCTCATTCAGGAGTTTTCGCGGGCCACTTCAGCGGGCACAAATTGCTAAACTGCATGAAAAATCAATACTTTTGGCCAGATATTGCTCAAGACGTCCATAAGTGGACCGACCAGTGCCAAAAATGCTTCGTAAGTAATCCAAAGAAAGTGATGATTTCACTATACACTGGATCCGATTCGGATAATTTCGGATATCCGTCCGATTGATTCGAAATTTTGACGATTCGGTGTCCGAATCACCGAAAAAACGCCAAATCCGAATCGAACCGAAATCCGAATCACCGAAAAAAACCCAAAACCAAACCGAACCGAAATCCGAATCACCGAAAAAACGCCAAATTCTAACCGAACCTAAATCCGATTCACCGAAAAAACGCCAAATCCGAATCGAACCGAAATCCGATTCACCGAAAAACGCCAAATCCGAATCGAACCGAAATCCGATTCACCGAAAAACCGCCAAATCCGAATCGAACCGAAATCCGATTCACTGAATTACACAGGATTCGATTCATGAATCGAGTTTTCGATTATCCGAAATGCGTCACGATTCGATTCAATCGCGCTACTTTAAAGGCACAGGACACCCAGGGAATTATTTTTCTAGATTTCATCCTAATCTTGGAGACGGTCACACTCTGATCACAATGGTATTTCTGAAATCGTCCAAGACCCCCTACGAACAGAGATATGGCTCCTTGAAAATGCCTGTTTTTCAGGGCAAAAATTTAGTGGACGAGTTGTCTCAGGCCTGTATTTCTCTTGATTCGCAGTTGCGGCACGAGAGCAAAACAGGATGAGGAGATAAATCGGAAAGGGAGGGAAGAACGATGAGTCGGTTGAAAATCATCCATCCATGTAGCCGCTATTGAGATCGGAAATAAGGAAGAGGGCCGGGCCTGTGGTGGTGGCTGGAGGGGGTCGGGCCCGTGGTGGTCGCTTACATATATCTAGCTTATTTGGGGAAATTGAGATCTCGCATTTGGCACGTGTTATACAGGAGGGGTCTTCTACACAATTACACAGAAATCTCAAATTTCATATCTGAGGGTGTACGGTGCCTTTCAAGGATTCAATAGTGATCCATCTACGCGCTCCTATAGCGACGCGAGCGCGGGCAACATTTCGAGTTTTATTCAAGAATTTTCTGGTTGTGTCTTTGCTTCTCCTTCGCTGTCAGTCTACGGTACTTTTCCTGACTGTGACTGTTTCTCGTATTGAAAGTCTGTCTTTGCGCTTGCCAGCGGCCGTTTCAATGTTTCAAAATTATGTTATACACATTTCAGATATTTGCGGCTATATTCTTCTTCCTTAGTGCAATCACAATAATCCGCATCTATCCCTTCCGTACGTTTTCTTTTTAGTCTCCTTGAATTACCGCCTTAGAATCAGAAGCTTCGCCGCTGCTGGTTGCGGGCAGAGAAATTGATTTGGCGGCAACTCATGTTTAGGTTTTTTTTTTCATCATTTCATTGCTTCGATAGCGGAACGGGCCGGTTTTTTCAACTAGTTTAGTGCTGAAACTGAAGTACTGATTATTCCATTATTGTCTCGAAGATGATTGCAAGTGTTCTGAACTTTTCCTCTCTCAATTCAGAGCACACATATCTGAAGCGATTTCTTCTGTATCTTCGAGAAATTACAGCGAGTCACACACGATGTCTCATTCCTGACGGCCTTCGTATCGCTTCAAATAAGGTGAAGAACTGAATGCCTAGATGGATTGACGGATTAGATGTGGAAGTTAGGGTTTGCGCGAGAATCCTCTTAAAGCGTAAAAGCGACGGAAAGAAAAATTATTTGCCGTCGATTCAGATGCTGGGTCCGCAATCAGCAGTGACGAAGCATTCAATTTTACGGTGAAGACCACAAAACAATCGGAAACAGCACATTGGAAACGGCACCGATAATTTCGCCGATTCGGAACGCTGGTGCTATCTGCCCGGGTCACGGCGGGTTGCGACTGCGATTCGTTACTTCGTCTGAGTTCAGATGGTGGAAGGGACTCCCTAAGAGAGAGTTTTCCACCGAAATCGAGGCGAAGCTTGGGAGCTCGTTGAAGAGCCATTCTTTGAAAAACTGAGGCAGGGAGGACGACTTTAATGAGGCAATTCTTGCATGGCTCAGGTTTTCCCAACCTATATACTGCAACCGGATTGCACTGGATATTAAGAAAATTGTGGTGAGCGCGAAGCGCTCACCAGGATTTGGCTTTGATCTCTTCCCGCGCGGATGCCCTACAATGAGATCACCTATTCACACCGTCAACAGAGGTATGAGCTGTACACTATTCGACGCGCTGCAAGAAATTACATATGTGTGCAACTTTTCATCCCAACTGGTCCCCGCTTTCTAAAGTTATGACCTCTCAAAGTACGCAAAAACGTTCTCCACCACCGCCTCCGCCTCCGCCTCCGCCACCGCCTCCGCCTCCACCTCCGTCCGTCGAAAACCATTTTTTTGGAAGGCGTGGACCAAATCGCTCGAAAATTTGTGACTAGAGGTAATCGGCCACGGAATGACGAAAATAATTGTCAGAACTCACCATAATGACTTCTGGGCCCCTAACGGGCGTTTGAAACTCGGAAACCGGCCTCTCAAGATAAGTTTATGAAAATGGTGGGTTTTTCGTTATCAGTCATTGTTTTCTTAGACTCCATATAAACACCTTGCTCTCCAGGGTGGTGTACTTTGAACGTTCGGCTCGGAAGAGGACGCTGTGCGGGTTGATGTACTTGACCGCGGCGCGTATTCGTTCAAAGCGCACCATCGATAAGAAGGCGTCGCAGGATGTGCTGAAGTGTCGGTTGACTATGTGAGACCTCAGTAGGGGTGTGCAGGACGTCGTAGAATGTGGGCAGGGCTTCAGTAGGAGTATGCAGGACACCATCGAACGTGTGCAGTACCTTAGTAGGAGTGTGCAGGACATCATGGAACGTGTGCAGGACCCCAGTAGTGGTGTGCAGGACGTCGTAGAATGTGTGCAGGACCTCAGTAGGAGTGGGCAGGACATCATGGAACGTGTGCAAGACCTCAGTAGGAGTGTGCAGGACATCATGGAACGTGTGCAAGACCTTAGTAGGAGTGTGCAGGACATCATGGGACCTGTGCAAGACCTCAGTAGGAGTGTGCAGGACATCATTGTACCTGCGCAGGACCTCAGTAGGAGTGTGCAGGACATCATTGTACCTGCGCAGGACCTCAGTAGGAGTGTGCAGGACATCATGGAACGTGTGGAAGACCTCAGTAGGAGTGTGCAGGACATCATGGAACGTGTGCAGGACCGTAGTAGGGGTGTGCAGGACGTCGTAGAATGTGTGCAGGACCTTAGTAGGAGTGTGCAGGACATCATAGGACCTGTGCAGGACCCCAGTAGGGGTGTGCAGGACCTCAGTAGGAGTGTGCAGGACATTATGGTACCTGTGCAGGACCTCAGTAGGAGTGTGCAGGACATCATGGGCCTGTGCAGGACTCCAGTAGGGGTGTGCAGGTCGTCGTAGAATGTGTGCAGGACCTCAGTAGGAGTGTGCAGGACCTTAGTAGGAGTGTGCAGGACATCATGGGCCCTGTGCAGGACCCCAGTAGGAGTGTGCAGGACATCATGGGACCTGTGCAGGACCCCAGTAGGGGTGTGCAGGACCTCAGTAGGAGTGTGCAGGACTTTATGGGTCCGGTGCAGGACCCCAGTAGGGGTGTGCAGGAAGTCGTAGAATGTGTGCAGGACCTCAGTAGGAGTGTGCAGGACCTTAGTAGGGAGTGTGCAAGACATCATGGGACCTGTGCAGGACCCCAGTAGGGGTGTGCAGGACCTCAGTAGGAGTCTGCAGGACATTATGGAACGTGTGCAAAACCTTAGTAGGAGTGTGCAGGACATCATGGGACCTGTGCAGGACCCCAGTAGGGGGTGTGCAGGACGTCGTAGAATGTGTGCAGAACCTCAGTGGGAGTGTGCAGGACCGTAGTAGGAGTGGGCAGGACATCATGGGACGTGTGCAAGACCTTAGTAGGAGTGAGCAGGACATCATGGGACGTGTGCAGCACCCCAGTAGGGGTGTGCAGGACGTCGTAGAATGTGTGCAGGACCTTAGTAGGAGTGTGCAGGACATCATAGGACCTGTGCAGGACCCCAGGAGGGTGTGCAGGACCTCAGTAGGAGTGTGCAGGACATTATGGTACCTGTGCAGGACCTCAGTAGGAGTGTGCAGGCCATCATGGGCCTGTGCAGGACTCCAGTAGGGGTGTGCAGGTCGTCGTAGAATGTGTGCAGGACCTCAGTAGGAGTGTGCAGGACCTTAGTAGGAGTGTGCAGGACATCATGGGCCCTGTGCAGGACCCCAGTAGGAGTGTGCAGGACATCATGGGACCTGTGCAGGACCCCAGTAGGGGTGTGCAGGACCTCAGTAGGAGTGTGCAGGACATTATGGGACCCGTGCAGGACCCCAGTAGGGGTGTGCAGGACGTCGTAGAATGTGTGCAGGACCTCAGTAGGAGTGTGCAGGACCTTAGTAGGAGTGTGCAAGACATCATGGGACCTGTGCAGGACCCCAGTAGGGGTGTGCAGGACGTCGTAGAATGTGTGCAGAACCTCAGTGGGAGTGTGCAGGACCTTAGTAGGAGTATGCAGGACATCATGGGACATGTGCAGGACCCCAGTAGGGGTGTGCAGGACGTCGTAGAATGTGTGCAGGACCTCAGTACTCAGACAATGGAGAAACCTGACCGCAGGCAACTTCTCGAATTAAGACCAACCGCCGCACAACGATAGCGCGTCGCTGTTGGACCGCAGACACAACTATGCAAGCGGGCGGGCCGCTTGGAAAGCGGTCGGACCGCATTCAGAAACCACTTGACCGCACGCAAAGCCGCAGCGCTCGGCAACGCGGCGCGTACTGCCCCAGTTCAAATCGCCGCAGTGTTCAAGGCGCGGCGTTGCTTTCCTTTCTTTCATTGTTTCACTTTTATCGGTTTATATATGAGTTAATGTTGTAGTAATATGCTTCTTTCATCAGCTTGGTAAGCTTCTATTCGTATTCGTTATTGGTATTAGCGCTTCATCGATGGATGGTGCGCTTCATCGATCGATGGAACAATTGAAAGAATGTAGCAATCCAGATTTGTTGGGTTGGTTTTGACTGGTTTGGTGACGGATAACGAAACTAATTAGTAGATGTTGTGAGGATAGGCTTTAATAGAATTTTGATATACTTGGATCGAGCAAATCACAGCTGGATTAATCCGAAAAGGTCTGAATTTGATTTGTTTGAAAATGCCGAATCACCCTAAATCACAGTAAGCGGTATTGGTATCGGGACACCTTATTGCGTAAAATACAATACTCCGTGTATTTTTTTTATAACAATCAGGATTTTAAATGAAAATTTAATCCCACATGAACGAACTCTCAAAAAAACACCATAAGGTAGGGTTTAAAGCCGAAATCGAAGCTCTGCAGAGACTTAACAATTACATGTTAAATTTTGTATTTGGGTGCATAGTATATTGTCATTGAACCCCCTATACTGTAATTGTATACTCTGTGTTCGAACATTAGTAAAACTCCATAGCGGATACAGTAGTGGTTCAATGACCATGCGTGCGAGGCCCGTCACCAAAAGGTCGCAGTTGATGGCAACGGCCGCCCAGACCGTATGACCGCAGGTGATAATTAACGGCCGAGGCCGCAAGAAAGCAAGCCATGCCTCCTTTCAGTAACAAGTCGGATCAGTCTTCTCTACCACGTTCCTCCCAATTCCTCCATTCAATAATGGTTATTAGTGCTTTTAGTTATCATATAACAACGTGGCTTTGCCTTAAATCCTTCGGAATTTTGACCTACGTTCAGTATATATGGTTGGAATCATATCTCTAGAAAGCCGCAACGCAGCATTTATCTCTCTATCTTGAGTGAGGAGAGGTCGTTTCTCTACCTCTACCATTGTGTTTTCTACAGAAAGCATTCGTTTTTCGTGATCAAGATATCATTCTAGCATCGCCGCTTCCCAAGTCAAGATATGGACGAAATTTCAACTGGTGTTCCGACATTTTGACCTCTAAAACGAATAACAAGACCAGCCAGAGTGAATTGAATTACCATCCGAATGCAACATAATTAAATTGATATGATTAATAGCTGTATTTCTATATTTTTCCCAAATATCCATCTAATTCGGATGATTGAACAGATTTTCTGCGAATATTAAATAATTCCACGCATTCTCAAGTGGACTGAGGCGGAAATCTGAATCGTTCTGGTTTTGCGGGAACTGGCCATATTTTGAAACCAAATGCGCGCGTGTAGCAATAACTCTGCAGATATTTTTCAAATATGTGATATCATCCGCAGTAACGCAACGCAACACACCGAATTTTACCCGCGATTCCACTCGAAAAGCCCTGAGTATCACGTTTTACAGAAATTCCCGGTTTGCGCGTGAATTTCGGTGTCAACCTCAGTTGTGAAATAGTCTGCACTTACGGACAGAAACACACCGAAAATCACGCTTGATATTTGAATTCTTCTCGTTCTGGTTTCGGAATCGGATTTTTCGTTATTTCGCAATGTTTTCCATTCCCGAGTGCTTCAGCCCCTCTGTGTTGCCTTTTTTATCGTCTGTACTAATGAAACGCAACACACTAAATATTACCCGCGATTCCATTCGAAAAGCCCCGAGTAGTTTGTTTTTCGTAGGATTCCCCGATTTGCGCGTGATTTTCGGTGTCAACGTGAATCGTGAATTAGTCTGCACTTACGGAAAGAGACACAACGAAAATCACGCGTAATATTTGTATTGTTCAGGTTTTTCTCTTGAGTAGCGCTCTTTTCTCGTTTGATTCTCCGTTTTGATTTCTGCCTGACTTAACACCTGTTTGTTGACTGTTTCTTGATCGTGAGCGAAACACGAATCCGAATCTGACGCAAATTCCGCTCGGTTTTCTGCAGCCCGTCTTTCTAGAAACTTCTGATGAAATCTCGGAAGATTGCGTTAACGCAGTGAAGATGAGACGTTCGGCTTCGATTGACACCTTGGGAACTCGACGCTATGGAGGTGAGTAATTGAAATCTTTAGAGTCTTTTGGAAACTGGATTAGGCTTTCTTTTTCAGAAATCGTTGAGCAGGGAGGATCCGCGCTGCAATGGAAACAGAACACCTCCGTTCTCTTCGTATGCGAGGTGAGAATGGGATCCAGGCACTAAGGATTCTTCGAAGAGGAGGCAGCCAAGGTATGTTCACTAACGAATTACGTTATTGGATTTTGAAAATTTTTGGGATTTTGATTCATTATCAGGAATTTTTGTGCCAACAAACATCGCTGGTTTTATTAGTGATTCTGATTTCTTTTTTCTAGAACTTTTTCAGCGCAGAAGTTTTATCGATTGGACTAAACTCTGCGCAAATTTTTTGGCTTCAAGAACTTTTTTTTTTCGAAAAATTCAAGACTTTGAAATCATTGTTAGGAATTATTTCTTCATCTTCCTTTTTCAAAAATTCCTTCTCCGATTAAAATTTTTTCTAGCATCTGTTCAGCGCAGAGGTTTTCCTGATTGGGGGAAACCTCTGCGCAAATTTTTTGACCTCAAAAACGTTTTTTTTCGAAAAATACAAGGCTGAATTCATTGTTAGGATTTTCTGAAGTCTTTTCGAAAATGTTCCTTTTCAAAACGCCCAGTTCTCACAGCACTGCAGAATATAGATCCTGAGCTTCTTGAGGAGACTGACCCAAATGTGAATTTCGACAATGTAATCTATGAAGCGGTGGATGATTTAGAACAAAGATCGGGTATGAAAACCAGATGCGCATTTGGTTATTTGTAAAGATTGAGAGAATGAAAACAAAATTAAGGCTGTGTAATCTTGATCATATGACACAGAAGAAGCAAATTTAGGAATACCAATGACTGCAAACTGGGTTAGGCCTAATAAACGAGGATGCTATTTGCTTGAAAGACATATCTCGAGGGCAGGGAATGAAGGTTACAACGATAATTGGGCGCTTGGAGGTAGTGGAAGGAAGAAATGAATTTAGAGGGTTGAGAGAGGAATAAGAAGTTCACAAGTATGCCAAGGAAGGGTGTGAATGAGAGTAATCCGTTCCGGGTTCATGCAGAGAAATAATTTTGTTTGTTGCGGAAAATTTGTGCGAAACACACAAAAGACACGGAAATGAGATTTCTGGTTTTGCAAAATGCGGAAATTTTTGAAACGAAAAAGATCAGGTGCTTTCGCCTCGATAGTCCAGATTCCCGTGCCTGCCTGCCTTTTAGCGGTTTACGCAGTTGTGAGTTCAAAACGCCTAGAAACACGCAATATTGTGGTTTTGGGAGCGCAAAACGCGAAATTTCGCCAATAGGTGGTGTGATTGTAATAATTAGGGGTTTTGGATGCCGGCAAATACTTTTCAGTCTGCATTTTCAGCGCCAGACCAAGGTTTACAACTCGCTGGAACTGGAAAACCCCGCCTAGGTGCTTCCCGAAAGGCACTGAATTCATGATTTTTCTTTGGTACAGACACCGGTTTTTTTTTTCGTAAAGGCGTGCATTCATTTCATATGCATTTAATCCTGCCATTTTGTCGCTTTCTGCCATAATCATAACAAGGTTCAATCAGTATCACTTATTCTCAATATCACTTGTGCTACCTACTATTTGGCTTTATATTGCTCACGATTCTACCTGGCTTTAAAATGCTCATTTGTTGTTTTTTACCTGTGTACGTCTACCGGTATAGAGGTCTCACATACAGAATATTTAGTTTAGTATGCCATGTTTTCTACTGTTCTCATATGCATTGTTACCTGTTGGAAGTTTACACTGTTTTCTATTGGAGGTTAACATTGTTGTCTGTTTGACATTTTTGTCCGTTGGAAGAACCTTAGAAATAAATAAATCTGGAGAGAAACATTACTGTGAATACGTGCATGTATGGTGGTGGTCGAATGTGGTGGGCCCCTAAGGGAGAAATCGCTAGAGCAGGGTATATTCTCGAATTCGCCCTATTCATTTATGCTTGGGTTTGAACGCGCTGGATGGCGCAGCAGACGTGTGTTAAAAATAGACCTTACGGAGTCATGGTCCAGTCTATACCAACTATGGGGGTGATGGGCTACCTACGTGACCTCACAGGCTAATCGCAGCTGAACCCGGATGAATCGAGGTACCTAATGGGTAATGGGCTGGCCATGGCTGAATCTGGACCGACCGCTGCAGTTTGCAGGACGACCGCAGGGAACGTGTTGACTGACCGCAGGAACCTGCGGGCCAAACGCATTTACCTGTGGTGCAACCGCAGGAAATTACAGACCAACCGCAGGAACCAGCGGACAACCTGTAGGTCTGCCAGACCAACCGCAGAAGCCTGCGGTCTCACCGCCGACCAACCGCAGGAATTTTCAGACTAACCGCCGACAAAAAGCCGGCCAACAAACGCCCATCCCGGTGGCGGTCGTCTATTGGTCGGCGGTCAGGTTTTTCCATTGTCTGAGTAGGAGTGTGCAGGACCTTAGTAGGAGTGTGCAGGACATCATGGGAGCTGTGCAGGACCCCAGAAGGGGTGTGCAGGACGTCGTAGAATGTGTGCAGAACCTCAGTAGGAGTGTGCAGGACATCATGGGACCTGTGCAGGACCCCAGTAGGGGTGTGCAGGACGTCGTAGAATGTGTGCAGAACCTCAGTAGGAGTGTGCCGGACATCATGGGACCTGTGCAGGACCCCAGTAGGGGTGTGCAGGACGTCGTAGAATGTGTGCAGAACCTCAGTAGGAGTGTGCAGGACATCATGGGACCTGTGCAGGACCCCAGTAGGGGTGTGCAGAACCTCAGTAGGAGTGTGCAGGATATTATGGGACCTGTGCAGGACCCCAGTAGGGGTGTGCAGGACGTCGTAGAATGTGTGCAGAACCTCAGTAGGAGTGTGCAGAACCTCAGTAGGAGTGTGCAGGATATTATGGGACCTGTGCAGGACCCCAGTAGGGGTGTGCAGGACGTCGTAGAATGTGTGCAGAACCTCAGTAGGAGTGTGCAGGACATCATGGGACCTGTGCAGGACCCCAGTAGGGGTGTGCAGGACGTCGTAGAATGTGTGCAGAACCTCAGTAGGAGTGTGCAGGACATCATGGGACCTGTGCAGGACCCCAGTAGGGGTGTGCAGGACGTCGTAGAATGTGTGCAGAACCTCAGTAGGAGTGTGCAGGACATCATGGGACCTGTGCAGGACCCCAGTAGGGTGTGCAGGACGTCGTAGAATGTGTGCAGAACCTCAGTAGGAGTGTGCAGGACATCATGGGACCTGTGCAGGACCCCAGTAGGGGTGTGCAGGACGTCGTAGAATGTGTGCAGAACCTCAGTAGGAGTGTGCAGGATATTATGGGACCTGTGCAGGACCCCAGTAGGGATTAGCAGGACGTCATGGAATGTGTGTAGGACCTTAGTAAAATTGTGCAGGACATCATAGAACGTGTGCAGGACCCCAATAGGGGTGTGCAGGACATCAAGGAATGTGTGCAGGACCTTAGTAGGAGTGTGCAGGACATCATGAAACGTGTGCAGGACCCCTGTAAGGATGAGCAGAACTTCGTGGAATGTGTGCAGAACATCAGTAGGAGTGTGCAGGACATCATGAAACGTGTGCAAGACCCCTGTAAGGATGAGCAGGACTTCATGGAATGTGTGCTGGATCTCAGTAGGAGTGTGCAGGACCTCAGTTTAATGCTCAGGACACCGTATGCAAGCCAGGCATCCGAATATACAAGAACGATAGTTAAGTCCGCCAGAACAGGGCTACCGTAATCTCACTCGAGTTAGCTCTAAAATTTTCTAAGTTCTGACTCCGAATTCGCTTCATCTTCCCTACAGGTGGTGATGTTTTCCTGCTTTGTAGTCCATGCAGATCCTCAACTGCTGACCTCTGGAGCAGGACGGTGTGTGAATCAAGACACACCGCTCTTCACTTCTTTTATACTTTACCCTTGGTCAATTTTGTATCATCCAATTTGTTTACGAGAGCCGAATAACATTATTCCTAAGATTACGGTAGCCCTCTTCTGGCGCACTTAAAGGCAGTGTTCACGACAAATCTCGTTCTCGAGGTCTCGGTGTGAAACTCTAAGTTGGCAGGTGCTGTAGAGGATAGGGTCTAAGAAGGCAACGAAAACTGGCCAGAAATGAATACAAACGGCTTTGAAAGCTCTCCCGATGCGCCTACCTATCCCGGTCCGCCCCGATCGGACGAGCTTGTGGCGCCGCACGCGTTTCGATGGCAAATTGCCAAGCAACTCTGCCGCAATTAGCATTACCGATTCGCGCAGATTTCGCGATTCGCGCAGATTTCGCGATTCGCGCAGATTTCGCGATTCGCGCAGATTTCGCGATTAGCGCGCGCTTGACGAAATCAGCAGGGCCCATGATTCTCGTCCACGCCCTGAATTAAGAAGCCGTTATTTTGACTTATTCTGGACGTTTTTCTTCGCTGTTTCTTCACTATTAGTTACCTCACGACAAAACAATCCCATTTTTGGGTCGAACTCGAGTCCGATATTCATCGTGAAAACTGCCTTTAACTATCTTTCCTTTTCCGAAACAGACATATGGGCCGGCGCAGACGAGCCACATCAGCATGAACCGGTGAAGTTTGGCTAGAGCGGCTGACCCTGGGTATATCCTAGACGTGGTGGGGCCACCCAAGATTTACTCATAGAAATGATGAAAAACTCTGATAAAAGAGGCTGATACTGCGCTATCAATCATTGTTTTTATTAGAGCTCTGCGGAAATACTTCGACTGGTAGCCTCACCAATTAGCCGTTCATTTCATTTCTGTCTTGAATGGTGCGTGCCCCCCCCCGTCTAGAATAGTGCCTAGAACCTGTACAATTGGGTCATTTTGAAGCTCATTTCTTCACTTTTCGACTTTTAAATTCAAAAAGTATATGCCTTGCATCTATTTGTAGGAAGCCGCGTTGCAACAATTATCTTGCAGTCTTAGCGGCGGAGCGGTTGTTTCTTCATTTCTACCACTATGTTTTCGAAAAAAAAAACAACTTGACTTCTGGAGCTCGACGATATTTTAGAAGGGAAACCCTTGTGAAAAGTTGTGAAATTTCTGAAAGTTGGGCTCCGCAGAAAAGGTCAAGGATTTGGCATTGCTCCTAAATGTTGTGAAATTGTTTTATTGGATTTGGCTCTCAACTTGATTTTTCAAATGTAGTAAAATTGTCGAATTGATTTGGCTGTGATGATACTATATGCAGATAACATAATCATTAAATGTAGTGAAATTGTTGCAAACGGATTTGGCAGGAGCTCTATGAATTATCACAGTCAAATCACGCGTCAGAAGGTCCTCTGGCGAGCGAATGAAGACAAAAAGAAAAAATAATAAACCTCAGTCAACAATGCTGAACGAAACGTGGCCTTATGGGCTAGAAATAAGGTTCTCGAATGTTATTCTGCCTTTTCAGTGTAGCTCCCACTTAGGTACTAGACCTTTCCTCTTCCCTCACTGATTAGATAAAAATCACGAAAACGAAATCTAACGCAGTTTATTAGCTACTGACGCTATGTCTTCGTGTCCTCAACGCTTTCACGATTCACATTGTATGGAAACGTTTTTGCTGCTAGACTTATTCTTGTTCTCATTTGGTTCAATATGCGCTCCAAGAAAAACCCCTTCTGACGCGTGATTTGACTGTGATAATTCATAGAGCTCCTGCCAAATCCGTTTGCAACAATTTCACTACATTTAATGATTATGTTATCTGCATATAGTATCATCACAGCCAAATCAATTCGACAATTTCACTACATTTGAAAAATCAAGTTGAGAGCCAAATCCAATAAATCAATTTCACAACATTTAGGAGCAATGCCAAATCCTTGACCTTTTCTGCGGAGCCCAACTTTCAGAAATTTCACAACTTTTTTCGAGGGTTTCCCTTCTAAAACATCGTCAATCTCTAAAAGTCAAGTTGTTGTTTTTTTTTCGAAAACATAGTGGTAGAAATGAGGAAACAACCGCTCCGTTGCTAAGACTGCAAGATAATTGTTGCAACGCGGCTTCCTACAAATAGATGCAAGGCATATACTTTTTGAATTTAAAAGTCGAAAAGTGAAGAAATGAGCTTCAAAATGACCCAATTGTACAGGTTCTAGGCACTATTCTAGACGGGGGCGCGCACCATTCAAGACAGAAATGAATTGAACGGCTAATTGGTGAGGCTACCAGTCGAAGTATTTCCGCAGAGCTCTAATAAAAACAATGATTGATAGCGCAGTATCAGCCTCTTTTATCAGAGTTTTTCATCATTTCTATGAGTAAATCTTGGGTGGCCCCACCACGTCTAGGATATACCCAGGGTCAGCCGCTCTAGCCAAACTTCACCGGTTCATGCTGATGTGGCTCGTCTGCGCCGGCCCATATGTCTGTTTCGGAAAAGGAAAGATAGTTAAAGGCAGTGTTCACGATGAATATCGGACTCGAGTTCGACCCAAAAATGGGATTGTTTTGTCGTGAGGTAACTAATAGTGAAGAAACAGCGAAGAAAAACGTCCAGAATAAGTCAAAATAACGGCTTCTTAATTCAGGGCGTGGACGAGAATCATGGGCCCTGCTGATTTCGTCAAGCGCGCGCTAATCGCAAAATCTGCGCGAATCGCGAAATCTGCGCGAATCGCGAAATCTGCGCGAATCGCGAAATCTGCGCGAATCGGTAATGCTAATTGCGGCAGAGTTGCTTGGCAATTTGCCATCGAAACGCGATGCGGCGCCACAAGCTCGTCCGATCGGGGGCGGACCGGGATAGGTAGGCGCATCGGGAGAGCTTTCAAAGCCGTTTGTATTCATTTCTGGCCAGTTTTCGTTGCCTTCTTAGACCCTATCCTCTACAGCACCTGCCAACTTAGAGTTTCACACCGAGACCTCGAGAACGAGATTTGTCGTGAACACTGCCTTTAAGTGCGCCAGAAGAGGGCTACCGTAATCTTAGGAATAATGTTATTCGGCTCTCGTAAACAAATTGGATGATACAAAATTGACCAAGGGTAAAGTATAAAAGAAGTGAAGAGCGGTGTGTCTTGATTCACACACCGTCCTGCTCCAGAGGTCAGCAGTTGAGGATCTGCATGGACTACAAAGCAGGAAAACATCACCACCTGTAGGGAAGATGAAGCGAATTCGGAGTCAGAACTTAGAAAATTTTAGAGCTAACTCGAGTGAGATTACGGTAGCCCTGTTCTGGCGGACTTAACTATCGTTCTTGTATATTCGGATGCCTGGCTTGCATACGGTGTCCTGAGCATTAAACTGAGGTCCTGCACACTCCTACTTATTTTTTTCAACAATACTGCCAAACCGGGCTTTGGAAGTGCACAAATACTGCAAGAGATCCTTGAGATGATCGGGTAAGGAGTCATCATGCAGCACACGATTGATCAGCACAGTCACAACATCAGCATCGATAACAGCAGGGCACGTGGACATGATGATGAACCGGAAATCAGATAAAGCATCACGACCAAGTACAGTTGAAGTATGCGGAGCCGTCGTAAACAGGTAAACCTTATGAGGCGGCACGACATAAAGATGAAGAAATTAAGACTCCTGCCGCCGGGGGGAAACGCAAGTTATCCTTGAACACAGCTCGAGGAACCACAGCTCGTGAATAACGTTGACCAAGGCGGAAGAGCCAGCAAGGAATAATAAGCTCTCAGATACAAGTCGAAAATAAGAGGTGGAAAAGTCCCGCAATGTACAGATGGGTAAGGGGTAAGTACGGGCCACCGGAAGAGTGACAGCCGCACGCGGGGACGATTGGTACCGACTGAATCTTCTTCGGTCTTCTCATAATTTGTATGTTCAGTTTTGCTGGACTCATTTTCGGCAACAAACGCAGAGGCCGCTTTGGTAGGAATGCCGGAAGCTCCTCATGATGAAGGCTCACAAATGTGAAGTGAATAAAAGGTGAGTAGAACGTGAAAAATCTCATGGAGTTACATTTAGATAATTCCACTTTATTTTCAGGCTCTCTCGTTTCTGGACTGAGGAGTACGCAGCATGCAATAGGGATACTATGGATGCTGATGACAGCTCAGAAGAGAGCGAAAGCAAAGATCTGGAGTGAATGAGGCATTTATATGAAGAAATCGTGCAACAAATACAGATGATGAAATTGAAAATGTTTGATGTGATCGAAAATATTATGAATAAATGGATTCTGAAAAAAAATTTTAGCCTTTAACGTATGTGTGAAAACATGAACAGCTCTTCAAGCGCGCGCAGGAAATAGTGTCTTCCGTTCAGACCGTATGTTGCAAAATTGTGGAATGATCCCTCTCCAACAGCTTTTTCCTGTTGTATCCGGCTCACTATCCGAATCCGAGTGACCGAAAAAACGCCAAATCCGAATAGAACCAAAATCCGATTCACCGAAAAAACGCCAAATCCGAACCGAAATCCGATTCACCGAAAAAGCGCCAAATCCGAATCGAACCGAAATCCGAATCACCGAAAAGGGGAAAATCCGAATCGAACCGAAATCCGAATCACCGAAAAAAGACCAAATCCGAATCGAACCGAAATCCGATTCACCGAAAAACGCCAAATCCGAATCGAACCGAAATCCGATTCACCGAAAAAAAAAACCGTTTTTCGGATCAGCCCGCAATCCGATTGTCCGAATTTTTTTGCCTCGGATCCAATGTATAGATTCCACCACTAAAACCAATCATCACGAGTAAACCACATGAAATAATTGGAGTCGAAATATTGGAATAAGGCATAACATCAAAAGGCAATAGATATGCAATCACGGTAATAGATCATTTTTCAAAATTCGCCGCAGCATATCCTGTGCCCAATAAATCAGCTGAGACTGTTGCCAGAACCCTCTTCGTACGTTTGATTGCCGATGGGTGCAGGGGGCCTAAAACGATATTGTCAGATAAGGGAGGAGAATTTGAAAACAAGATCATGGAAGAACTCACAAAAGTCACGAAGATCAATCACGTGTTACAAAGGCTATATTCCCCGCGAAAACGGGATAACGGAACGTCTAAATGGCACCATAGTCGCAATGCTTAGGAAAACAACAGTGATACCTACCGAGTGCGACACAATACTTCCCTTTTGTATGATGTCCTACAACATGATGCCGCACAATTCGACCGGTTAATCCCCGTATTTCCTTCTTCACGGAATGGACCCATTGTTCCCGTCGGAAGTAGTTCCAAATGGTGGATTTTCGTGGTATACTATGGACAAAACTGTGGGTCAGTACAAAACCGAGATAATACAAGCGGTAGCACAAGTCCATGAGCGCGTAAGGGAGTATAATGGAAGAACAAGGTCATCTATGAAAACTGCATACGACAAGCTGAACAAGGTCGATTCAAATTGCATCCCTGTGGTTGGGGATAGAGTATATCTAATGTCGCCAAATGAGAAAGGAAGGAATTCGCATCCCAAATTAGTTTGTGAATGGGCTGGTCCGTTTAGGGCGCTAGAAGTAAGTTAGAACTCCGCCCTAATCACTAGAATAGATGAAAATTCTGAACCGGTACGAGTACAATTCGATAAGTTGAGAATCATCCCGAATTGCATTTCTAATGAAAGAGTAGATACTACCACAATGAGAGGGCGCAGAGGAAGAAAGCCCGTTGCGAAAGTAAGCAAAATAACTGTTCTTCATTTCAGAGTGGTACTGAGCTCCGCGGCGGATCGAGGCCATGTGATGTACCAGTGTATTGATGAATGTTTCGATGGCACGACGCTGGGCGACGTCAAAGGAGTCGAGTTCCCGGGTGCACTGGCCAAAAAGCCATTCTCTGATGTCTGAACGGCGTGGAAAAGCGCTAGCATCTCCATACGAAGGAACATCGACATGCCGACCAAGATGCAGATGTATCGCGACCGTGCCGTTTCTCTCGATGAGGACGCTCTAATGAATGTTCTGAAAGTCGCGTACAATACTTGTGAGAACTGGACCGATTTCGTGCGTTCGACTGATGGCATAAGGAAGCACGAAGTGATCGACAGCAATGTGTTCGAGGCCATGTACGATAGAGCGCTGAGGAGGTTCAAGAAAGAGCTCGCAAATCAGTCCAGTGGAAGCAGGCTAGCAAAAGAAGGACCAGCTGGATTCGCTGCTCCCGAATCAGCGAGAATGCTTCAATTCGATGGCGAGGCTGTTGGAGTACGGGCCCGTGTTTCGGTGACCTTCATGCAGCTAAATCAGGTACTCGAGGAATGGAACTTATTCAGTACCTGGGTGATAGTATGGCCGGTCGACCTACAGGCGAAGCAAGTCTATCCAGAAAGTGGTAGCAGCATGTGAAAAGCACATGCAGTCCGGGGGTAGGATCATCACGGCGTGGCACCCTGTAACTTCATACAATCGCACGAACTGGATGGTAATGGAACCTTTGTGGAGAGCATTGGACGATTAGCTATCAAGAGCAGGGACGAGGAAAATGATAAGGACAGCAGGCAGCAAAATCAGTGATGGTCGCATTTGGATTGAGGAAGGAGCCCCTGAAGGAGCCGCTCAGTATCATCAGCCTTATGTAGGAACGGCAGCAGCTCGGTACTTGTACACGGCGATCCACAAACGCGTTCAGAAGTTTGATTTGCCCCAGTTACGTGATACTCGGTCGCCAGGGACTGCGACTTATAGAAGGGGGGGGGGGCATGTGGAAGGACGAGGAAGACAGGAAAAGAGCGCGGAAGTAGGTTGAACTAGAGAGATCATCGATTTTGGTGTACATGCGCGCGAAAAGTGATCGCGCGCCAATCGCTGCGGTATAAAAGCGAGATACAAATGTGTGTGGTATGTATTCCTCTGCCTGGTCGACTACGTGCTCAAGCCGCTGCTCTCGCCTCGCCTCATCTTCCTTCTTCCCCAAGCCGTCCCATTCGCCTGGAGTCCAGAGGAAACCCCACCCATTCCATTTTTTGCATATTTTTACTTGTAATAAATTATTGTTCTTATCTGTGTATTACCGTCTAGCCTTCTCGAAACACTGGTCTTCTACAGATTTACATTGCTGAAATTTAGTAGTTTTGACTCATTTTTATGCTTCCAACGGCGTGAGCAGTCTACTAGGAGCCATGCGACTTCAGAAGCGTAGCTATCTCAACTTGTTCGAGCATGTCTGCTGCCTTTGAAGGTGTGTAGCGGGATAATCATAAAGGCAGTTCTCTGGCATCCCTTCTCTAGCATTGGGATGCGTATACATTTGTACAAAATTAATTAGGGAGCCCGTCATTAGCGTTGTTCGCACCTTCGCTCACACCTAATTACCTGCGCTCGCACCTCCAAAGTTACCGACGCTAGCATAGCTCGTACAGAAGAGCCCTGGCGCTCATCCAAGTGGCCCAGTATTGGTTGCGCAGAGTGGAATTACGGTTAACCTACTGGAAATTTCATCAAGGAAATTGACAGATTGATTTATAATCGGCTGCTATAATTATAAAGTGGCGTAAGATATGAGCGAGCAGTAGAGGGGAAGGTATTGAATAAAATTGTAAATTTATGAAAATAATATATAATTAGAAAACCAAAAACTCCATAACGGTGATTGAAAGATTGATATGATGTGACTATAGTGACAAAGTGGGAGCGCAGATAATTAGGTGCGAGCGAAGGTGTGAGCAACGCTAATGACGAGCTCTCTAATGAAATTTGTACAAAATCCTGTCTCCCCGTCCCCTCGCCCCTCTAACCTCGACCGAGTGATAACGACCAAGTCAGATCTATTGCCCTCGGGAACTTCTACACAAATATCTAAGGCCCCAGAAGGGATGAAGACGATAAAATTACATAGTCAGTCGCTTTGATGACGGCCTACTTGTAACATGGCCCAAAACATGGACTAGAGTTTTTTTTCGAACCATCCATCATATTTGATTTATTTATTCCTTGAAAGATGGATGCCACATGAGCCACCCATACAGGAAGGCCGCCAAGTGGCGTGGGTGTGCACGCTTGCATGCGATAACAACCACTTTTGATAAAAATCGACCATTTATAAAATAACTTAAAGGAATTGCACATGAGAAAATAGCACAAAGCATGATTATCAGAACCGGAATGTTTATACACACACATATATATGCAGACGATTCCCAAAACGCGCGCTGTCTGCCGCTGCAGCTTGGGTCTCGCGCAGCGACCGCCACATTCTCTCACTCCGCGTGAAAATTGCTCTCATCACCGAACGAACTGCGGCAAACGGAAATCTATTGGCCGTATTCATGAAACGGCGGGCGCACGAAGGAGGCGTAACCTTCCCGTACCCGCCGTATGGCCACCAGTTTTGTGGCTCCTCTGTGGAGATTTCAATAATGGCGGCCTCCTCTTTGCCACCTGTAGAGACGGAGAGGAGACCGCCGGGTAGGAAACTGCTGTGTCTCAGCCCCGCTATCAATGCAATCCGGCGGGCACAGCATGCCCGACCTTAGGTCTGCGGGTGGAGGGGCAGAGCGCGCGCCGCCTGCCAGTAACATATTAATCATTTTCTGCCATGTGAGATCGACATAGCAGGCAGCCGCAACACTCCCCGTCCACCCGCTAGGTGGCTAGGAATCTTCCTGTCTACCCGCCAAGTAGCAGGTAGCCTTCCTGTATACCTGCCGGGTACCTAGATCGGAAACTCGTCCAATAGCGGGTGGACTTTGAACCTTCCCGGGAGGCTCCCAGCGTTTCGTGAATACGGGCACTGGTATCCCAGTTTATTGATCGATCGCACGCATAATTGCCACATTGTGAAGAAAACAAGTAAATTCGTTCCGAAGTCCCCAGAAGTGCAGAATTTGTGAGTGAAGTGGCGCCCGCTGGCAACCGAGATGCAACACTTGTGAGCAGACTGCTGAAATCGGGTCGATTTATGCAGGCGCTGCGAGCGGACCAAGGCCAAAACGTCTTATGGAATCTATCACATATATTTATAAGGAACAGCTCGCTATGCAAGGACTATTACACATCACTCTTTCATGTCAAGATATATCAAACATCATGATAGCTAATCAATATTATCTTAGGACTACAGAGCCGACAAGTTTCTATCCCTCTTGCTGAAGATACTTATAAAGTTAAATCATTATTGCACCCCTATACTTCATCCACAACCGTTTCAACTCTGTGTCCCACAAACCGTCATTGCTCTCTTGGTTTGTTCAATTCGCGAAGGTTTGCTAGGAACTTTTCCGGAGTGATTATCTGATCCGAACCTGTAAAAATATTGGATTGGCATGAAGCCACAAGGAGAAAACACAGCTTCATCTTCGCTTACCTATAATAACTTCCCAGGGTTTCCTGGATTGCGTAACTTCATACGCTGCACGCATCTCGGAATATGTCAACCCTCCAATAACGAACACAATCAAACGTGGACCACTGCGGTATTGTGCCTGTTGGCCGCGTTCTTTGTGCCATTGTCCGTAACGAGCCGATGTCGGCACTCTGAATGTACAGTGAATGTAGGGTTGTAGTCTCAAAGTACAAAAATGTCCCTTCATTTGCAGTTCGAAATCCGCTCGGGGCTGCTCCTCTTGAATGGAATAGCCCGATGTTTCGAACTGGGAACGACCGGTTGACTCCTCCATGCTTGTGTACTGAGACCACAACCCTGCTATGTAGCATTACAGTAGCACAAAAAATCGCCTAATTCGCCATTGGTAAACATAGGTGTTATGCCTATAGTACAGCACATATAACATATTGTGTTACATATTGTTGAGAACTCCAAAGGGGAGATTTTTGAATATCGAATAACATTTCAATCACATCAAGGGGGAACCATACCTACATTGCCACGATAATCGCGCGCGATGTGATTTCGCTGCGATGTACATCACAGCGCAACACGTCGCATCCAGGGGTGTGCGGAAATTTCTGATTTCTGTTTTCTGGCCGTTTTGGCCTTTCTAATTTCTGATTTCTGAAAAATCTGCAAAAAACAGAAAAAAAGAACGAAATCCGGATCTGTGGAACAGCGCAGCTTATTTAGTCCTTTCCGAAGTACTACTTGTGTTCAATGTGCGATTGCTGTTAAGGGCAGGGTTCGCGATAAAAAGTTAATTGTGGAATCTTCTTGAGAAGGTAGGCCTGGTCATCACAAAAGTGAAAATAAGTGGGAAGTCGGAGAAAAAAAAACGCTCAAAAACAAGCTATTGCTGGGTCTCAGCCCGCCCCAATTAACTAGATTTCCACAATTGCTTGTTTTGTCGTCTTTTATTCTGCATTTAAAGTAGTTTCTAGACACCGAGAGACTACTAACTTTTTTAGCGGCAAAATAGAAGGCGGAAAATACGCATTCATAAAAAACCTGTTAGTTGGGGGTGTGCGTACACCACCATTTAGCCGTTCTGACTTGTTTTCGTGCATTTTCCATGCAACTTGTCACTTATTTTTACTATCGTCATGACCGGACCTGCATTCTTATAAAGAAAATTCAACAATCGTTTTTGTCGCGAACCCTGCTAACGCACTCGTAAGGTAGTACTTTGGAACAATAGGGGTAGCATCCCAGGGCAGAGCACGAATTCAACCTCCCCTTGTCAGCAGCTGCTGCAGTTAGTTGTTCGCAGGAGCTGCTGCGCACAGCGAGGGTCTGAACCCGATGTCTGTCCTAGGATGCAACCCTTATTGTGCTGACGTTCTACCATACGGGTGAGTGCTCTGAGAGTTTTGGTCGAGCAATAGCCGATAAATTACCACAAAATGCCTGATTTTCGCGTAATAGCCAAGCCGAGAACACGGTTGTGTTCGGAAAATAGCTGGTTGCGGCGAAATAGGCGTCAAATAATGGTCGTCAAGAAACAGCCGCGAAAGAATGCTCTCGAAGGGGAGTGTAAGACGCATTGTTGAGGCAGATTTGGATGTCAACACCGCCGTAGGTTCAACTACCCATGTTTTCTCGGTTATTCCTCGATTATTTCGCGAACAACATAGACGCAGCCACCTAGCAGCCAAGGAATAATCAGGGAATACTCGAGAATCTGCTCGACAGGATCAGTTGTTGAGCCTGGTGGGCTATTTTTCGGCCAAGACTCTCAGTGTGTCTTTAATGATCTTGTATCCGTCATTGACGCGTCATTGCTAACATCAATGCCTTATAGGTCATCTGTGCAGTTCCATAGATCTTATATTTTAAGTATGACAAAGGTATTCAGAATTACATCCTCTCTTCACTTGAAAAAAGTTAAAACGCAATGAGTATTTTTTCTGGAAATTTTCTGTTTTCTGATTTCTGTTTTCTGGCCGTTTTGGCCTTTCTGTTTTCTGACAAACTCGATTTTCTGTTTTCTGAAAACTTTAAAAAATTTTCGCACATCCCTGGTCGCATCGCGTTCAAGCAAAATTATACTTCGACGCCATTTTGCGTCCTCATCCAAATTTGCAAAAATCTGTAAGAGAAGGGTTTTAAAAGCTTTTGTGCTTATTTTCACTTAATATTTCGTTTTCGCAGATGTTTATTTTTTCGAAGTTGTCCGTTTATCTAATTCACTGAATTTAGGTGCATATAGACTTCTAGATTTTACTTTTTAATGGCCAGATCTATCTTCTCATGAGAATAGTACGAAAACAGTTTTTATCGCAAACCCTGTCATCTACTGCGACGCCAAACAACAAATCGGCAAACCAATCAGAAGTCGTATAGAATGTCCGCTTTTTTTCGCCTGATATGGTTTATCGCTATGAGTTTACCGTGGCACATAAATGGAAGAACCCATTGGAGAAGCTCTTATCTATGTCTGACATCGAGATGGTGTTTGTGCATTACCCCCTTCCACTGTTGTTTGATGCGGTAGGAGTTTGCCTAACAAAATGCTCCAGCGATGTCCTCAAATCGCAGTAGAGGGCGCTCCGATGCAATGAAATCGCGAACGCGCGCTAGCCGCAGGCAATCGCGCCATAAACTACTGTTTAAACGCGATGTAAGCGGGGTGTCACCTCGCGTAGTATTTGCCACGCAAACGCAGCGTGCGACGGCTGTCCTCACCTCGGCTCCCCGATTCCTTTGTAGCGCGGCGATTAACGCTAGATCCGCCTTCTAAGTGCGATAGCATCGCTTTAAGTATGGCTCCTCCCTAATCGGCCAAGGTTGTGGGAGGTCACCTTCTATCAGTCTGGAAAAATTAAGTGAACACCCGGCCAGGCGTGGCCTTTAATCATTTAATGAGACTTGGGACCTATCTGTTTCGCATAAATTATCAGAAGGCGATAACAGGAACGTTTCACCTTTCCTTAAATCACGGCAAACATGAACAAAAGGTAAAAAACAGGTAAACCAGAGAAACGAGGTCTACCCCCATTTCGAGCGATACACAGACACCCCCTTCGAGTTCGACTCAACTGTCTTGATCTGTCTTCGAAAAACCTCAAACGCTTTTCGCGCAGCTTTCCCGCACCAGAATCTCCGTTAGACTTAAAAACCTAGGCCGGTGTGGTTATTGACTCTGAAAAATACCAACACTGCTTCGAAGAGGTCACATGAAGAGTAGGCTGCTTTAACAAATGATATTTCTCCCTATAGCTGATGAGAGGTTGGACAAGAGTACGCCAGATGCCTCGGACAACCATTCGACCGCAACAAAACCTCGAGGACAAAGAAATTTATAGCCGGAACACTTCTCTGACAGTGGAATCTCAACTGGTCCAATGAAGAACCATGCAGCTGCAAGGAGGGCTTCTTCTTTTTAAACCATCGTTTGAGCCCCGACCCAATCTTGAAGGCAGTGTTCACGATGAATCTCGTTTTTGAGTTTTCACTGTGAAACACTATGCTGTCAGATGCTGGAGGGACAGAGCCGAGAGAGGCAGCGAAACCGCGCCCGAAATTTATAAAAACGGCTATGAAGTGAAGATTTCGCAACCCCAGTACGCCTGCTACCCCCCCCCCATCCCCCGCTTTGACGAGGTTGTGGCGCCGAGGAAGCATTCGATGACAAATTGCCAAGCAACTTTGGCACGTCCAGCCTGATCGATTCACGCATATTTCGCCATTAGCGCGCGCTTGCGAAAGCTAGCCGGGCGCGGGAACTCGTACGCACCCTGAATTTGTACGTACGTTAGAAGCCAGTGTTATCCTATTCTGAGCGTTTTCCTGACAGTTTCTTCACTATTCGTTAACTTAAGACCGAAAAACCCTATTTTTGAGTCGAACTCCAATGTGATGTTCAACGTGAGCACTGCCTTTAGGCGTAGCTTATATGAAATCACTCATACGACCGCCTGCGCGTGGCCCAAAAAAACGTGTACAGACACAATGGAAGAATGGGAAGTGTATACGCGGCTCCAGTGACGCATTTGATCTTCTGTGAATTCCGGAGAAAAAAATCACGTTAACTGTACTAGGGAAGGACTTCTAGGAGAATCGGTCACTTCAGGTAAGGATTCGAGGGCAGTTGGAGGAGAAATAAAATGCCGTTTTAGCGATGTTTCGAAGCTCCACAAAAGACGCGAATAAGGAAATATGGACCCAACCAAAAACCTTAACTTGAGCGGGATGCGAGAGTTCATACAAGATGCGAGAGATACGATCTTAGACTTGCTTTCAAATAATGGAGTATGCTCGGCTCCACTGATCAACCTACTGAGTTCTTTTTTTTTTGCTCGTCTCCTTTTATGCCTTGACCAGCGGCGCCGGCGGCTGACGCCGGCCTGCGCCGCTGGTCGTTTGGCTTCGCCAAATGATGGGTCGGCTTGCTCCATCAATCATCTGCAGTATTCGTTTGGCTTCACCAAACGTTGGGCCGTCTTCACCGGCCCCACCCTTCCTCCATCAATCATGAGCAGTATTCGTTTGAGTCCGCAAAACGAAGGACCGGCTTTGCCAGCCTCCCCCAGCAAGCATGAGCAACATTTGTTTAGCTTCTCCAAATGCAAGACCGGATTTGCCGGTCCACCAAATTCGATCACGTGCAGTATTCGTTCGTTTATTTTTCGTTAAGATCAAAATACTCGAAAAAATGTTCAAAACTTTTACGTCCCCCCAGATTCCGAGAAAAAATTGTTAGTTTTTTAAAGTTAAATTTCTTCTTCAATAAATACTGAACTCTCAACCCTACTGATGAGCCTTGGGGAGTATAGCTTAGATTTGCTCTTCCTGAAGATTCTTCGGTTTTCGCGCTCCAAAGCCACCAACGTAGGTCGGTTTGGCTTTGAAGCGCGTAATTTTTCGACGGCTCGCCGCAGTGTAATTCGGAATACTGTTGTTAAAGAATGCTCTGATCCAGCCCAACCTTCAATCGGCTCACTCGAGTTGGCTCTAAAATTTTCTTTGTTTTTCCTCCGATTTTGTTATATCTTGAGCACCGGTGGTGCTGTTTCCCTACTTTCTAGTCCGTGCAGAGCCTCAGCTGCTGACCGCTGCGAAAGGACGATGCGTGAATGAATACACATCGATCACCTCTTCTTTTATACCCTACCCTTTATCAACTGAGTATCATCAACTTTGTTTACGAGAGCCGAATGTGGGGGGGGGCTGGTCTGTATAACATTATTCGTTGTTAAATACCTTAAGCTGCAGGGTATCTAGGCGATCTTACCGTAGCTTTTAGAGGGTAGGCCTAGGATGAAAATAGAGGCTTCGCGACCTCAGGGTTGCTTTTTTGAAAGAAAAACCTGCGTTGTCCAATTTTGGCCAAAGGCGCGGTTCTGGGCAACGGTATTGGACAACGTGAAAACGGCGTTGAGACGCTTTTCTCCATGATGCTAAGATGATGGGAGGGTTATTAGGTATCAGTTTGTAGAGAATTTCACGAAGATTCAAAATCTTACTTTAAAATTAGGAAAATCGAAAGTTTTATGGGGGGACGTACATTGCCTAATCTACGAAATGAAGTATTGAAGCTTTCATAGGCTCTACTGATGCATCTTACTCGTCTGAAAGTATGCCTTATGAGCTAAAACTTTCGCTACAGTCTAAAATGCCGCTACTGCACAGTTACGTTAAAAAAGCGCTTCACTTGTGCTGTTATAGAGCTGGTAATGTTCCCTTTCACCTTTTCCTTCCTACTAAGATATGTGTGAACTCCTATCTTGAGAATTTTCGTTATTTACCTTTGTCAGAAGCTTTCTTTCTTCGAAAATACCCCACTATTTTTCAATATATTTTTGACTCAAAATATTTACGTCCCCCCGAAAAATTTCTGCATTTCGGAAATTTTTGAGTGCCCCCACCGTTGCCCGGCTGGACAACACCCGCCTTACTCTGCTTCACCGGCCGCAGCCCTCCTTCCATCAATCATGAGCAATATTCGTTTGGCTTCGCCGGCTCTCCTCCATCAATCATAAGCAGTACTCATTTGGTTTTGCCAAACGATGGGCCGGCTTCGCCGGCCCCCTCCCATCTATTCCACGACACCCTGTTCACGTCTTCTAAGGTTCTGCTGAATCCCCACGTCACCCTGATCATGCCTTCCGAAGGCCATCTGAATTTCCACGTCACCTTTACCACGTCTTCTGAAGCACTACTAAATTTCCACGTCACCCTGATCACGTTTTCCGCGGCCTGCGGACCCAAGATCTCCGATGACCCCCCCCCCTCACCCCTCAAAGTTTGTTTTTAAGAAACAATATTAAAGGAAATCCAATTCAAAAAGCAAAATAACGAAGCTCATAAAACCGGAATCACAGCAGTAGGAGTGATTAGGAAAAAAGAATGAGATGAAATTCCTTTCAATGAGGGAAAACAGGTGATTGAGCTGGCCATTACTGATCTTGATCACGACAGCCCACCTTGGCTGTTGGTCGGAATACCACCCCACAAAGGACTACCCCATACGGAAACTGTTCTTCGCAACGCAGACGCGTGTCGCTTCCAAGCGACTGCCATGTCCTGCGATTTTCTCAGGTGTAGAAGGTACTTCAGAAGGTGAAAAAGCCTGATGATTATACCGCGTGGGCGGCGATGCTAACCTGCCACTCAAGTCATGGATATGGAATTGCACGCGACACGAAAATCATTCGAGTGTCAAACACTGATGCATCCTGGGTCGCGATCAGGGGTGTGCGGAAATTTCTGTTTTCTGGCCGTTTTGGCCTTTCTGTTTTCTGAAAAACTTGCAGATATCAGAAAAAAATCAGCAAAAATCAACGAAAACCAGGTCTGTTGGACAGCTTTTTCAGTAGTTTACGTGGTTTTGCCCTTATTTGTGTTCAATTGCGCGATTGCTGCTAAAGGTAGGGTTTGCCATAAGTTACGGTTGTTGTGGTATCCTCATGAGAAGGTACACATGATCATCACAAAAGTAAAAATAGGTGAAAACTCAGAGGAAAACGCTCAGGAACAAAATATTGCTGGTTGTCACCTTGCCAATTTCTATGAATGTTTGTTTTGCCGTCTTCCACCTTGCTGTCACATCCTATTCATACTTTTGCGGAGCGGCAAATGTCGCGGATTATCAGTAGAAAAATGAGAAATCAGATGCTCGGTAACAGTATCAAACATCTGATTTCTCATTTTTCTACTGTTATTGCGCGGCATTTGCCGCTTCCGCAATAGGTTGCTAAACGAAAAAAAAACAGCACTTATATGAATCGCGTTAGTTGGGGCGTGCGGAAACCCACCAATTAGCTGTTTCAAGCTGGTTTTGTGTGTTTCTCCTACAACTTTTCACTTTTGTCACTTTTGGGATGGTGAAACCTGCATTCTCATGAAGAGAACTCAGCAACTGATTTTATTGCGAACCCTGCTCACCTACTCAGAACTTGGGGCACAATTGGGGTTGCATCCCAGGGCAAAGATCGAGTGCAAACCTTCGCTGTCAGCAGCAGCTGCTGCTGACAGCGGTATATGATTCCAACACTTGCGGGGGTTGAACCCCTCGACATCAATAGCAACTGCTGCTGTTAGCTGTCAGCAGCAGCTGCTGACAACGAGGGATGCAACCCATACTGTGCTGAAAGTTAGAATGCAATGAGTATTTTTTCCGAAATTTTTCTGTTTTCTGATTTCTGTTTTCTGGCCGTTTCGGCTTTTCTGTTTTCTGATTTCTGTTTTCTGACAAACTCGATTTTCTGTTTTCTAAAATTTTTTCAAAAATTTCCGCACACCCCTGGTCGCGATCAGCACACCAACACGCGTCGCATTCGGCACACCGACAGGTGTCGCAGCCGGCACACCGACAAGCTTCCTATCGTAAAATGGGACGAAGCTCAATTGCCGGCCACCCGATTCCCCAAGCTACTTGGACTCGTGTTGGATCCTTCGTTGAAGTTTCATAAGAACACTGAGCAGAAGCAAGCGACAGTGAAAACAAGACTCAACGTCCTACGTGATCTCGGTGGAACGTCCTGGGGGTGCAGTAAAGAAACGATCCTGGCCACGTATAAGGTTATTGTGGAACCCGCCTTGGAGCATGCTGCGCCAGTCTGGCAGCACATCGTGTCGGACACCTCTTGGTCCAAGCTGCAGCGCGTCCTTCTTCTTCAGCAGCCTCAAAGTGGTTTTTGTCATAGGTTGAGGATCTGGGCGGCCTTCACAGGATTCGTCCAAAGGTCCATTGTTGTTAAGAAGGTAGGTCTCTTAGGGCACATGAACAAGTGCGCCGTGTCGTGTCCGGGAACACCACAGTCCGGGCATGCGTCTGGTCGGCTGCTATCGATCTTGTTGACGTAAGACATGAGCAGAATAGAGTGCCCACAGCACAGCGAGGCAAGAGCACATCTGGCTCGCCTGCCGAGTTGAGACTCGGACTCGCAAAGCCGAGGCGGCACTGCTCCTAAGATAGGGTTCACAGCCGCCTTCTCCAGATATCCTCGAACAAACTGGGTGTACTCCTCACGCAGAAGACGAAGCCTTTCCATGTTGGAGTCGGCCCATTTCTGTACAACAACTTTACGAGGAGCATCTGCAAACGGCGTCCTAATCGACATCTCTCTAAAGGGCTTCATAATTCTCTTTGTCGGATCATTCGGCTGTCTCAGAACATTAATATACATCTGCTGTGCCTGGAGTTCACAATGCTCCTTGACTGGCAATATGCAGGCCTCCGCGTTAAGATGTTCTGTTGGGGAGCTCCTTGCACAACCGGTACCAAATCTAAGCGCAGCATTCTGTACACGCTGCAGCTTATTCCAGGAGCTGTCTGACACCAGGTGCTGCCACACTGGTGCCGCATATTCCAGAGCCGGCTGAAGTATTGCTCTGTAGGTTCTCAGTATAGTCTCTCGGTTGCTTCCCCATGGTGTTCCTCCAAGAGCTCTCAGAATATTAAGCTTTGTCCGTCTCACGACGGAATCGAACCGCAGACGAGGAACACTGCGGACGAGTTGTACTGGGTAGAGCGGCTATTGGCTGCTGTGGGTTGACTGAGTATCATAGGGGGCGGATGGAGGTACGCAGGGAAATTCTGGGGATGACTTTCCATTCTAGGCTTTGGCATAGTCACAGGCAGTGACTTAAATTTATTCATTTATTTTTTGCTGGAAATCCCGTTGTAGTGTTTTCCTTTTTCATCGTCGCATATTTAATTGACGGTGTCTTATTTGAATTTTTCGCTTGATTAGTTGAGGGTGGGAGGTTTTTCCAAGGGGTGGATTTCATTTTTGTTGTTTGCATTCTTGGAAAGAGTTAGGCTGGTGTGGGCTCTTATTCTTCTCTCAATTTATTGGCTTCTAGGGTTGAGTTTTTTAGTTTGGCGGGCTCCTATTTGAGATTTTGTCAGGGATTTCTTGGTTTCGGGGGTGTGAGGGTTTGGTCTGGTTTGCTACTCATATTAGGTAGTTTTAGTTCTCTTTTTATTGAGTGGTCTGAGCCAGCGGTTGGTTTGATTTAATCGGGTTTCGATCCCCATATTATGTAATTTTGCGTTCTCTTTTTATTAGGTGGTTTGAGCTAGGGGTTTGTTTGTGGCTAGTGTTTCGTTCAAGTCTGTTTTTCTATTCGGAGTTTTGGAGCCTTTTTTATTTTTTCTCGTATTGGCTGTGTCAGGCATTATTGATTGATTTTTAAACATTTCAGAACCTGTGTTTATGGGAGAATATATTGAATTTGCCACATTTGGTGTAGTGTTATCGCGCAGATTGGGTCGAAATCGGTAATTTCTGATATTGCAGAGGTTGGGTGTTTGTAAATTGGTGTTTAGAATTTTGCAAAGGGTTTGAGTAGTTCTCTAAAAATTTCATGTTTGTTTTTAGTCTGTTTCGCGGTGGATATTGACTTATCTCGTGTGGCTTCTGTTTTCTGATGGTGCAGTTCTGGTGGAGCTGTATTTTATGTGGTTTTGTTTTCCGGTTAGTGAGTGCCCATTATTGATATTCGTTCCCATTATAGACGTTATATGAGTGAAAGAGCGAGTGGAGTGAAGAGATTAAAATAGTAGAGTTATCAAAATATGCAACATTAAGTTTTAGGGAAAAAATAGATTAAATAGATAAATTTCAGTACCGAGCACAATATGAGCCATCCAGTTTTGGCAGGGGGACCGAGTTGGTGGCTTCCATCACTGAGCAAGTGGTCAAAGGCATTGAGCTAATGATTTCGGATTCTGTCGTGAAAAAGTTCAAGGAGAAGAAGCCGGTTCCGTCAGCCAGTTCCTCAAGGATACAATGCTGTTCACTGGCACATCCCGGATTGAAGGCTCAGGCGGATCTGTTGGTCAGATGGATTCGAGAGCTAGAGGTCACTCGGGACGAATCGTAAGAGGCGAAGAAGGAGAGAATAGAAAATCTCACAAGGAGTATGAGAAGGAGGCTGAAAACCGTCGTCGGGGCCGATACGTAAAGCTCGATACTCATGCCTGCGGATACTTTCGATAAGATAGATTCAGTTATCGATCAGACAGACGACTCCGAGAAGTTCGTGGCAGAAGAACTTAAGATGTCAGCCTCGAGATCTCCGGAGAAGAAGAGGAAGAGGATTCAAGAGCCCTTTCGTGTAAGCGGGTATCCTACAGGAGTAGGATCATCTGTTTTTTCGCGCATCTCTCTTCGCATGTGGGCAGTCAAGTATACAGTTCGCTTTGGTGCTGCAACCCCAGCATTTCTACGCCCATTTCGTTCGCGGAACAGGAACTCAGCTTCTCTATGGGTAGCCCCTAGAGCGAAACGTCAAGCATACCCCGTTCGTGCTCAGATTGTATTTCAACTGCCGATAAGCAGGACGCATGGCAGCCGTTTGCCGATTCACGTAAGGCTATCAGTGATTTAAGAGCAGGTGGAATAAGCGATTATGCAGATCTTTGGACGTTATTGAATCCTTCGAAATTGGTGAGGGAATGGGTTACAACAGGATTCGAAGTCAATTCCATAAATGGGGTCCCTGTTCAGCTGTGATCACTGTTCAACTGTGAAACTGTAGAACGAAGCAGTGGATAATGGTGTGATGATGAAGCAGTTCGCTGACGACATCAAAGTCTACCGCGAAATAACTGATTCCACTGATCAAATCGTTTTGCAGTCGGCTATCGATGGAGTTGTCTCATGGTCGCGTTCATGGGAGCTTCCCCTCGCCCCGGAAAAAACAGTTTTCATGCGGCTGGGATCCTCTGACATCACGCCCGAATATATGATCGAAGATCAAAGTATTCTTAGGGTTCACAATGTCAGAGACCTCGGATTTCATTATAATGACAAGTTGGACTTTTCTGAACATTTAAAAATAATAAGTAGAAAGACGCAAGCAAGAACGTTCAAGATTTTCAAAAGTCTTTGCACGAAAGATAAGGAGATTCTGTTAAAGGCATACAAAACGTATGCCAGACCGATGACCGAAACTGGAACAACGGTGTTCTGTCCGTCCAAAAAGAAGGATATTGCACTGATTGAGAAAGTTCAGAACAATTACACGAGAAAACTGCTCATCCGTACATTTGGATTTACATATTCGAGGATACCCCGAGCGCGAGTAAGAAACAACTCCTTGAAACTGAATAGCTTGGAATCGCGTCGAAAAGTGAGAGATGTATGTATGGTATTCAAGATGATATCAAGGATCATGAAAGTTGATGTTTCGCAATTCTACACTTTTTTACCTTCACGAACTCGTGGATATTTAGTGAAAATTTCCTATAGGAAACCAAGATTGGATCTTAGAGCCTTCAGCTTTACTTGTCGAGCAGGTTCTGCATACGTGTCCTTAAGGCATGGGCTACAGCCTATTCCTCAATTATTTAGAAAGTTTGAGCATTTGGCAAGAACACAGAATCTTTCTGAATAGCACTGCGGTTTACTTGCGTCCTCATTTCCTTTTTTTTCTGTTTTTTTTCTTCATATCTTACGTATGTCTTAAACTACGTAATAAATTATTATTATTATTATTATAACTGTCCTGCACGCCCCATCGTCGTTCAGCTTTTCTTCATGGGGAGTTCGTAGATGAGGCTGTCGAAGATTCGATGAGGACTCAAGCCTTAGATGAGGTCGATAGAAAATCCGCGATAGTTTCGCCGGTATCAGTAGCGGGAGGTAAGACACTGAGACTAATACTGGACCTCTCATGGTTCAACCTTTTTGTGGTAAAAGAAATCGTGAGGTTTGAGGACATGACCAAGGCGTGGGATATGCTGGTTACGGACCGGCTCCTTTTATATTTACGAATATTTTCAAACCTCTCCTCAGTAAATGGAGAAAATTTGGAGTAAATATCTGACTATACTTAAATGACGGCTTGATTGTTGGAGAGAGTGAAGAAGAAGTAGCTAAAGCTGTTAGCCTTTTTTGTAAAGATTTTGAGAAAGCCGGAGTTGTTTCTGAAGAGAAAAGCAAGTTGGTTCCTTCGAGTCAGAGCGCCTGGCTTGGTTTTGATATTAAGTTGAGTGAAAGGTTGGTGAGCATATCTGAGAATAGAATCAGAAAAGCCGTGCGACGGCTTCAGAGTCTGCGAGACTCTAAGTGACCTTCTCTGAGAGAGAGACTAAGGTTCATCGGAACCGTTGTATCGATGTTGTTTGTTTTAGGAGATGAAAGTGTACTTCATACTCCTGCTATGAATAACAAAGTTGTTGTTAATGGTGGTTCTTTGGATTTTCATGTGCCTGTGGATGTTGACGAGGAGTTGAAGATCTTGTTCTGGGAAGACAGATTTTACAATGGTCAGTTTCATAGAAATTTCGATGGGAATAATTTTTTTTCCTTCCGTTGTTATTTGTTCGGACTCGTCAAGCTTGGGGCTCGGAGCAGTAATATTGACTAGTGAGGGCAGGGAAACTATTGCCAAGAGCATACCCATGCAGTTTACCAATTATTCCAGTGCGTGCAGAGAACTTCTAGCAGTGGAGTTTGCTTTTTAAACATGGAAAGAAAGCTTAGGGGCTCGAATATTGAGCTCAGGGTGGATAATCAAAGTGCAGTGGTCATTTTGAGTAAGGATAGCACTGTCCCGCTTTACATAAAATTTTGGGTATCTTCAAAACGTCTCAAATCGCAGTTGTTTTCAAGTGGATCCCCAGGGAAGATAACACAGAAGCAGATCTGGCGAGTAGAATTATGGGTTTCGATGATTGGGGGATTTTGGAGGACATAGTGTTTTTCCTACAGTAGCGTTGGGGTCAAGCCGTGTTGGATATGTTTGCGTCTTCGCATAATACCAAAATCACGTATTTCGTTGGCAGGTTCAGTTCGCCTTCAGTTTATCAAGTTGGAGTTGACGCTCTTTGTCGGGATTCGCGTAATCTCTGGGCATGCGGGATACTCTGGTCAGTTACCCGCTGGTTTGGTCCATGAGGCAGGTCATATTTTGAAGGGAGTCGGAGGGCGAGCTATACTTGGTGTCCCTTACTGGTCCTCACATCGGTCCTTTTCAGACCTTAAGAATTTTGGAGGAGGTTGGATTGAGCAGGTTAGAGATGGGGTTCTGTTTCCTACAGGTACCAAGCTATTTTCTCCTCAGCAGCCTTTCCTTCGCAGTTATCGTCATTCCCGTTCGTTTTGTGTTTCTCGTCGGCGTACAAAACAATCTTTATATCCTGTGGTGGCTCGGGTAGATCCTGAAGATACAGGCTGAATAGGGCAGGAGACAACACTCCGCCTTGCGGAACACCGGCTGCTACTGGATACGTGATTCTGGAACTGAACCTTAGCCCGGCGACCTTTTGTGAACGCTGCAATCCATCGCTTTTGCCAGGATGGCAGATAGGACTTGAGCAGTTTCTCGGACAGCAGTCCCAAGTTAACAGAGTCAAACGCTTTGCTCGTGTCGGGATCGGGATATACATGTGGCCGCCTCGAAGATCAATGAGTACCTGGTCACACTGAAAAGCTTTTTCGACCGCAAAATGCTAAAGGTCTCTGCATCGAAATCGTCGGTATCCGTACTCACAACGGATCCTTCGGAGCACAGCGCTCACCCGCATGTCGAGTGGGACGGAGATCGATTACCTGCTGCTCGCTCTCCCAAACTGCTCGGTCTGGTGCTCGATCCATCGCTCAAGTTTCATAAGAACACCGAGCAGAAGCAGGCCGTCGTCAAAGCGAAGCTTAATGTGCTCAGAGCCCTGGGCGGTACATCATGGGGCAGTAGCAAAGAAACCATTATTACGACGTATAAAGCGATCCTCCAGCCTGCACTAGAATACGGCGCACCAGTTTGGCAGCATCTAGTTTTGGAATCCTCTTGGACTAAGATGCAACGCATACAGAATGCGGCTCTTCGAATCGCCACCGGATGTGCAAGAAGTTCCCAGTCGAGCCCTTGCATGCGGAGACACGATTATTACCAGTAAAACAACACTGTCAGCTCCAGGCCCAACAAATTTTCATCAACATTGTCAAACAACCAAATCACCCCTCTCGGAGAGTGCTAAACCCAGTCAGAGAAAGAAAGATCAGAAAGCTATTCGCCGATGCTCCTAGCAAAGTCAATCTGCAAAGATGGCACGATTCACAGCAAGAACGACTCCGTCTGTTGCGCGAGGAGCACACACAGTTCGTACGGTGTCATCTTGAAAAGACGGCGGTAAATCCCATCCTGGGTGTGGTGCCGCCCCGGGTCTGCACATCCGAGTCTCAACTCGGAAGGAGGGCCAGATGCACCCTGGCATCGCTGCGCTGTGGTCACTCTACTATGCTTATGGCATATGTTAGCAAGATTGACAGCACCAAATCGGACGTTTGCCCAGACTGTGGATGCCACGGCCACGATACGGCACATTTGTTTGATTGTCCGGAGAGACCAACCACGCTGACCACAATGGACCTATGGACGAATCCGTTATTGGTCGCCCAGTTCCTCAACCTATGACAGTACCCTCGACGTGGCTGCAAAGAAGAAGAAGAAGAAGAAACCGGCTCAGACATCCACAGTCATCAAGTACTGATCCAAGAGACGTTTAAACGCAGGTAGGGTTGTAGGGAGACTGCACCTTCTGAGTAGCTTTTCGAACTCGCTCCCGGCTCTACTAACGAAGGAATGGTGCCTCAGACTTTTCTTGGCTCTGTTACGAACGAGCTTAAAACTGCTACCTCTTGTGGTAGAAGCCCTTAGTTGAAGGAATTCATTTGCCTTGAGTCCAACATAGCCATACAAGATCTTGTAAACCATCAGAATATCGAATTTTTTCCTTCTGCAAGCCAGCGAGTCTATCTGTAGCTTCTTGTTCCTATCAATGCTGCAGGGCATTTGACTATAATTGAGTCCGTTGACCCTCATCATCACCTTGCATGTGAAGCTGTTTTGAAGTTTCTCATGCGCAACAGTGGTCGAAACCTTGTGAGGGTTGGAAATCACAGTTCCATACTCAAGGTGAGGTCTTACATAGGTTTTATAAGCTTTAAGTAGCACCTTTTCTTTGTTACTGGATAGAGCTCTGAACATGCTATACATAACCTTAGTTGCTCTAGACACGGCTTTAGCACAGTGAGCATCAAGAGTGAGATAGCTACGTACCAGAAAACCCAAATCCATTATTTCATCGACAACATGAAGCTTTTGCGCGAAATGGTTCTGAAATAAAATGGAAGACGTGGGCAAACTTGCTGCAGATGTCTATAGGCAGCAAAGGATCGACTGCAAGTCGCATCAGAACCGAAAATTTCGAACCCAAAAAACCGAAAAGAAATTTCACTTTTTCGTTTTTTTTTCGATATTGATTTTTTCGCCAAAAAGGGCGAGAAACGAAAAAACCGAAAAATCGAAAAACGCACACCCCTGGTTCGACCCCCCCCCCTCTGTGATACATCACACCTTCCGCCAAACCCTGATCCGGCCCTACAACCTTTGAATTCTTTAACCACCTCTTGAATCTGCACGGGCGTCACAGCTTCTGCTTCATTCATGAGTGGCAACTTACAGAGCTCTCTTACAGTCACTCGGTTCTGTTTCCCTCTCTTAGACTGAGTTATGGGAAAAAATCTTTCCGAGAGCAGTTGCAGCCTCCTTTCCCGATTTGAAAACTCCATTCTCAAACTCGATTGTGGAATATATGGTGGAGGTGCTCGCGCCCGAGATCTTCTTTAGAACTTTCCAAGTTGACGCCCCATCACTCTTGAAATTCATCTTCTCGGTGAATTTCTCCCAACACTCCTTCCTGTGCTTGTCCATATCTCGCTTAATCTCGCTATCCAGCTCAGCAATGGTCGGATCCAGGTGCTCAGAACTTCGTTTCGGCCTTCCCGGTGAAAAAAAAAACTGCATTTCGGGCCACCCGGACACTCAAAATCGGGGCCAGATCCCGTTCGGGGCGACCCGCCAACCTTTCCGGGCGACCCGCTAACCCCTCGATTGTTGCCAGCCACCCGGATGACGAAAATTGTCTTTCCAGTGCAGCGAATTTGCGTGTGAATGTATGTTAGTGACGACTAATCTACAATGTACAAATTTTCTCGTGACCCGATTCACCATTTCGGGCGACTCGGACGAACAGCGATTGGTCGCCCGGTACCAGGTTCTGAGTGATCTGCGACTCTCTTTGCATCCATTGACCTTATCTTCTCCAAGATTTCCCTGGTGATATTGGGAAAAAAGGTCTTAACTCCGCCCTCCGGAATGGCTGCTTTCATGGCCTTGCGAATCGGGTCGGAAAAGTGACCTTCTTTATGGTGCACGTTCCCATTCCATGGGTAGTCGGCCACATGGTGAAGTGCCACCTCCCTGAACAAACACCAGTCTGCAAGGCAAAGATTAAGATAAGACCTTTGACGGATACCTCAATAAGGAGCAAGAGAATTAGAAAGATCGACATGGACAAAGACGGGGATATGATCACTGGACAGAGTTGTAGCGGTTGACCAAGAGCAGGCGCTGGAGAGATTAGAAGATACAAGAGAGATGTCTGGAATGGAGGATCAGTCGTTGGCCGGAAGACGACTGGGCTGATCATCGTTGAGGATGACCAGATTGCACTCCGCCCATTCTTCGACGCCTTTTCCTCTAGCGTCAGTGTCAAACGACGACTAGAATGTATGAGCATTAAAATCGCCGGCGAAGACAACAGACGGTGAAAGGGAGCAGTCGTACAGCCGCTTGAGTGAAAGAATGGGGGCCATAAGATTGGGGACAGGACGTGGTAGGAGGGATATAGGTATTAAAAAGAGATATAGGTGTTTTGAGATGAAGATGGATAGGTAGGTACTCAAGAGTACCGTCCTTGGGGGTATTTGGTATGAGATGAGAGGAATAATTTGATAATATGAAAGTAGAAACTCCTCCGCCAAGAGATGACCTTGGAGCATGATAAGCAGTGTAGCCAGGAACGTTAGGGTGACGAGCGGTAGCAGAATGAGAAAGATTGGTTTCCTGAACCATTATGACATCAGGATGATGAGTACGAGCAAAAAGAGAGAGTTCAGACGACTTGGCACGAAGGCCATTGAGGTTAATATGTACAATAGAGAGGGGGCGGTTGGTAAAAGAGGAATCAGAGTTGCTGAGGGCAGAGCACAGAACACAACGAAAGGAAGGATCGTGATGTCCCACAGAGCTGAGACCTGAACAGGAGAGATGCACCCACCTATGACATCCAAAGCATTTGACACTTTTTCCACTCCAGGGCCCGTAGCAAACCCCCCGCCGCCAGCACACAAAGATGGCAACCGACCTGAGGTACATCGTGCCCAGATGCCACCTATTTTCGCCAACCCGGAGCGACCCTTCTCAACAGGATAATTTTATTTGCAAAAATCAGCCATATGGCGAAGTCGAACCACGCATGCTGGTCGCATCGACAGCGCGCACAGCAACTGAACCGTTCGACCATGTTGCAGGCGGCATTCTCCGTATTAACAAGGGTGTGAGATCAAGGAAACAGTCAACAGCAATCTATTCCATCGAAATCATTCCCTTTAGGTCTGCAGTCCATCCTATTCTTATAAGTTTACTGGAAACTATGCACGGCTATCTCTGCTTACACGTTTTCAGCAGTTGCACAAGAACTAATTTTCGAATTTGCAAAGAAGTTCATGTTTTCTGTTTTTTTTTTCGAATAGTCCGCAGATTACACTACAGAATTAGTCAGAGTGATGCTTGACGTTGAGAATTATCCTTTTTCCTCCCGTTTTTTAGAATCTGGGAAACCGTTCACAAGTTATAACGAGAATTTTACCTACACCCAACAATTTTGATGATAACGCTACCTTTTCAAAACAGTGGTGTAGGCCTGTTCTTGATCGTTTCTAGACAGGGTTGAGCAGCGTTTTGACTGCTCACAATGGGGGATCGTAAAATTTTTGGAAATTATGGGAAAAATGAAAATTTGGGGAGGCGTCGTAAAATTTTTGGAAAAAAATAGGATTTTTTTCAAACCAAATGGTAAGGTAAAATGATGTAGGAATAGTCAGTCGCGTGCGAGGTGTATGCATTTTCAACAATATGAAATCAGATTATATACAGAGAAGCTGTTTAAAAATTGACACTTTTTCGACAAAATTGACAATTAGACACTGAATAAAGCTTTAGAAATTTTTCGTCCCAGGGGGTCGTAAAATTTTGGGAATTTTTTTTTGAAAAAAGGAAAATGGGGGGGGGGCGTGGCCGCGACAAAAATCGCCACAACGGCCTGCTCAGCCCTGTTTCTAGGGCGAAAAAAAGAAAACGAATCTAGAATGTTTTTAGGTATCTCTCAGACTTCTGGATTTTTCTTTCGAGAAATTATTGTCCAGATTTTTTGTCTATTAGGAGCTCATAATCATTAACCCCTTGTGCTTTTCTTCTTTGAAGAAAATTTATCATCACCATTAATCCTGCTGCTATGCTTCACTGCTGCTGCCGTTTCCTCCTCGTAGCTAGCAAAATTAGTGAGCCATGAAACCATACGAAAAATTCGCCAAGCACTCTGGAGATGAAAAATTTGTCGAATTCAACATCACATTTGTTTAGTTTTTTCGCGAAGGAAACTCACGGAATGGAACATACAGTATAGACACTTTACGTACAGCCTTTCATGAAGAAAGTAGCGAATCTGAGGGGTCAGAAACAGAATTAATAATAGGAAACAAACAGCGCCCGCGAAAAATCAACAGCTGATGAGGAGCGATTGATTATAAAAGACGGCCAACATCATTGCAGCAATAATCAGCTCATTGAAGCGTTTTGCGTTGTTGTAGGCTTCACAAAGACTTTTTCTCCAAGATTTATCACATGCTAGGGGAGGCTATCATTTCAATGCCCAATTCACAGCCACTGTGTGGAATTTTGGCATGATCAGCCCAAAACTCAGAATTTTACTTGAACCTCAACGGAGATGGTCAAACGTCGTCAGCAAGATCAAGCGATCGTGTTCTCCTCCCAGCGCCGCCACCATCTCGGTCATGTACGACCCATGTCTTGGCTCCCTCACTACGCGCCTCTGCAATGTGCGCGCTATTTTCACTTTCCACTCGCAGCTCGTGGCTCCCTTTCAAACCTCAGGTCCATGGCTGCATGCCGAGGTGGGTGATATTGGGCTGCGAGCGAAGTCACCACCTCACCACGCACACGTGCATTAGGATAGGGCGGCCACCATCTCTTCCGCCTACGATGTGAGCCACAACCTGGCGCCGGGGAGGCAGCTATGAGCTCCCACCTTTCGGTGGGATTGCTACGGGCTCAAATGACATCCTTGCTGCATGTGGCGCATGGGTACTTCTGAGAGGGTCCTGGATTCCTCTCTATGCCGGCCCTTTGTAGTAGAATCCTTAGGAGAGCTGCGGTCAGCCAGCATCTCTCCCATGACAAAACCCCTCCACGCGGAGGGGTTGACGTCGGTTTGCATGATCGACGCCATTTGCAGATGCTCCTCGTTAAGTGGAAGTAGAGAGATGGGCAGACCCCAACATGAAAAGCAGGGTTGAGCAGGCCGTTGCGACCGGTGACCGAAAATTTACGACCCCCCTTGGTGGCCAAAATTTTTACGAACCCCCTTGGAGTGGAGAAATGGTCACCTTTGCGAGTGGTTTTGAGATAGACCCCATTTTTCACAAAAATTCTACGACCCCCCGAGACGACTCAAACATCAAAAGATACTAAGATATGAAGGATACCTGAATGGTTGGTTTGCTTGACGGCCAGCGAGGAATGGGAAATGCTTTGTGTCAAGTTTATCGTCGATGGCATCCTCAATGATATCTTTCAATATGGGGACCCAACGAGAAGACTGGTACACTTGCTCGTTTGGCCGCTCCTTCCGCACTGGAGTCCACACCTTCTTCCGCCCTTGCTGGAAACAAATGCAAACTTTTCGATTCAACAAGGAAGTTTTAAGCTAAACGAATTCACATCCGTTGTAATATTCAATCCTAAGAAAGCTGCATTAGTGATGGTTTCCTTTTCGGCCATGGCGATATTTGCATGCTGGAGAAGCTTGTTGAGATTTTCGTCAGTGATACCTAAAAAGGCTTAGTATAGATAAACAACATGAAGTTACCTAAATCTACCATGGGCGGTAAGCAATGTGAGCTCACCATTCTTGCTGAGAATGTAAAGAAGAATGAGTCTCAGCCGATCCTCCGTTTTCACAACCGGATCAATCAGCAACGGCACCATCAGCTTCATTGGATCTCTAACACGTTCTCCTTCAGCGTCAGTTTGTGTCGCGAGATCCTGAAATAGGTTTCACTAGAGATTACTACATCATATTCAGAAATGGAACTAACCTGTTCAACCTTGCACAGTTTATCAACACCACTCTGATACTGCCGCATGCATTCTTCAGCCAAGTGGAAGTGTGTGCTGAAACTCAGAACTTACAATTCTGAAAAAAAGAGCTGTCATCATCGAGAAGGTAAAAAAGCTTGCACCCATTCACCTGAATTTGTTCAATTCTTTCTGATGTTGCGGCATTTTCTTGATCATCATGGATAAATCCTTGATGGATTTTGCATCGGCTTTGAAACCCGCTTTCGAATCACTGAACTTCTTCAACCCTTTGGTCACCTGAAATTTCCCTGATCAATAGTCTGGGTTATGAATCCTGCACTGTCATTATCCAAACGAAATTCTAGTCTGTTTACGGACGACCGCTATTGCTGCCTTCTCAGGCACTCGGGGGGACGGCCCGCCACACTTTTGAGGCCGAGTCGGCGATCCGCTGACCTTGAGCGAGTCTGTCGGCCATCCGCGCCCGTTCTCGACCGCAACGTAGGTTCGTCGACCGTGACGCGTCGACCCACATCGGCCGTTGCCGCCATCCGCGCCCCATATACAGAGAATCGTCGTGATAATGATTTTTCGAGTTCTAAAACATTCCTCCGTTGAAGCAGTGCTTACCTTCCTTCTTTAGTTTCGTTTCGGAGAAATTTCTCTTCTACTCCGCAGAAACCAGTAAACACTATAACACAGATCCACCACAGTAAACACAGTAACACAGATCCACCACGCGTAGGTTGAGCTCGGGATCCGAGATGCTCAACCTACGCGTGGTGGATCTGTGGAGTCGACTACCAAGATCAAGGAGACTCATCAAACGGGCATCAACAACTCCACGAGGAGTTTTTTCTGTATGGGAGTGCGAATGGCTGGCTGCCGCACTCCTTCGCATTCTACTGTTGCGAGCCGGCATTGAGAGGAACCCAGGGCCACGCAGCAAGACTCCACGATAGCCCTGTTGTCATTGTGGATTTTCGGCTCAACATGCAAGCGTCCAGTGCGGTGGTTGCCTCGGCTGGGTACACCTCAAATGTTCGGGGTTAACCAGTTATAATGACTACACTGATGCTTATTGCTGTACTTCTTGCTCTAACTCTCCCCCTAGTGTTCCTCTTCATAGTATAGACATTTTTCAACTCAATATCAATGGCCTGCTTGCCAAACTTGCTGAGCTCACATTGTACATTGAACGCTTTCGTCCAGATGTCATTCTCCTTCAGGAGACTAAACTTAGCCCAACATCCTCCCTACCCCGCCTCCCCGGTTATACGTCTTACCACCTCCCTCGCACATCTCATGGTGGAGGCGTCTATACGTTTGTAAAAACCTCTATACCTTCTCATCTTATAGCTCTCCCTAATCATAATGTTGTAGAATGTATTGGTGTTCATGTTGTATTGCAAAGTTGCCCTATAGATATTGTTAATATTTATATTCCCCCAATCTCCTCATGTCCCAATTCGTCTGACCCCACTCCATTTTTGCAATCTGTGCACATTGCCCTCCCATCGTCTTCTGTTGTCATGGCTGGCGATTTTAATGCTAACTCCACATCCTGGTTCTCCTCTCTAGATCCCGATGACAGAGGGGAACTACTTGAGCTTTTTGCTGAGGATTGTGATCTTGTTGCCATTAACGAGGACGCCCCCACTCGCCTTCCTTCCACGGGCAGGCCGTCCTCTCCAGATGTCACTTTTGTATCATCTTCTCTTGCTGTTTCCTGTTACTGGTCCACTGCTATAGCTATGGCCAGCGATCTTGTACCCATATGTGTTTCATTGGATTTGTCTCTCAATAGTCACCTGGCACCTTTCATAGGCTCTCGTAGCAAATTGTACACCTACTACCGTAAGGCCAACTGGGTCATGTTTAAAGAGGTGTTACTCAGTCGGGTAGCCTGCTATCCGCTAACCGGCTCCGTTCATGAGAAGGACAAATTCATTGTTGATGCCATATGCAACTCCTCCAGAACTGCAATTCCTACAGGGCGCGTTAGAACGTTTCACCCTAACGTTCCCAAAGACGTCCTGGAGCTGATCGAATTATGGGACGAGAAGCGCCGAACCGATCCTGCAGATCCCAGCATTCAACGACTGTCTGATGAGATCACCAAAATGCTGAATGATTACAAGCGGATGCGTTGGATGGAGTTCACTGAATCCTTGAATTTCTCTACTGATGCAAAGAAGACCTGGAGCATTCTTAAACGGTTATCTGGGAAGAAAATGGCAGCGGATCGCAACATGCTTGAGTTCCCGTCAGGGAAATTCGAGTCCGGATTTAAGGCTGCATGTCGACTTGGAAAACACTTTGCTTCAGCGACGTCCCGCCGTGATCGTTGCAACAGGCTCACTCTCCGGTCTATAAGGAAGCTCAGCCGAAAAGATGTACCTGCCATAACTGCCTCTGAGATGTCTTCCCTCATCAAGTCCATGAAGAACTCGCGAGCCGAGGGACCCGACGGTGTGTCAGCCGTCCATCTCAAGCACCTGCCGGAAGAGTTCCTTGAATTACTTTGTGACCTAGTCTGCTCGTCATTCAGCACAGGCGTCATCCCCGCTAGATGGAAGCAAGCAATTGTTCCTCCGATCTTCAAGCCTGGCAAACCAAGAGATCAAGCAACTTCGCTTCGATCGATCTCCCTTTTGTCCCCAATTGCTAAGTTAGTGGAGAAATTCATCAACCCGCACCTCCAAGAAGCATTACGACATAACGTGCATCAACATGGCTTCAAGAAGGCCCACTCTACCATTACGGCACTCACGTCCATCATAGAACACATAATTGCTGGCTTCAACATGAAACCTCCAGCTGGTAGAAGTATAGTCGTGGCGGTTGACTTAGCCGCTGCCTTCGATAACGTCAGTATTCCGCTGCTGTCCAAATCGATCCTGGACTTTACTATTCCTGACTGGTGCCAAAGATGGACAGATAACTTTGTCAAAAATCGTTCCATTCGTGTGAAATTTGACGGACACTTATCGAAGTCTGTGCCCCTGAAGGCAGGCGTTCCACAAGGAGGAGTTCTATCTCCCAGCCTGTTTTCTTTGTATCTATCTGATGTGCCGAAGCCGTCGTCAAACATCCACTTATGTCTATATGCGGATGACATCACTATTATTTGTGCTGACCCTATCATCGATCGAGCCACTGCTGAGATGAATAAATACCTCGTCAGTCTGGCCAAGTTCCTTGAATCAAAGCAGCTAAAGGTCTCTCCTACCAAGTCCAGCGTCACTTTGTGCACTACAGCGACTGCCGAACACAAGCTGCATCCCAAGATTCTTTGGGAAGGAAATATGCTACCCTTATCAAAACACCCTCGTCTACTTGGTGTATTCCTGGACCCGTCACTGCGTTTTCAAATAAACACACGTATTCGAGCTGCTGCTGCCAACGCACGTAACAACATTCTACGTTCGCTGGCAGGCACTACATGGGGCAGCTCTAAGGAAATTTCGCGAACCACCTACAGGGCTATGGTGCAGCCGGTGCTGGAATATGGAGCCCCAATATGGTCAAGACACCTGTCGGAAACCTCTTGAAGCAAACTTCAGCGTGCACAGAACACTGCTCTACGCGTGATCACTGAATGCCCTAGATCCATACCGGTATCTCATCTACATCAAGAGTGTTCGCTGCTTCCTGTAAAGCAGCATTGTCAACTCCAGTCGCAACAGTTCCATGTTGGCATTGTAAGGAATTCCACACACCCTAATTTCCCATTAATGTCATCTGGTCCCCATTTCCGACATATTCAGAGCTCAATCGCGTAAGACGGCTGCAAATGGAGCACACCCGATTCGTCAGAGAATACCTCTCCAGTGCTCCCCTAAATCCAATTCTTGGTGACGTGCCACCCCCGATCGATGACAGCGAAACGGACCTACCCAGACGTACACGCGTCATCCTGGCAGGCCTACGATGTGGACACTCCTCACACCTCAAGGCCTTCGTCCATAAGATCGACTCGTCGATCCCCGACGAATGTCCTGACTGCCACAACCCAGGGCACGATTCATTTCATTTATTTTCATGTCCTGCAAGGCCGACTTCTCTAACAGTTATGGATATGTGGACGAACCCGTGCGATGTGGCTGCCTTTTTACACCTATAAGGAGAAGCTCTATGTGGCCGATAAGAAGAAGAAGAAGTAAACACTATCTGCATAAAAGACTTTTCCGCGTTGATAGGCGACTAGAACTTGATGTGAATTATTAAATTTATATCATTTACCAAACGATTTCGATGTATGCTGTTTCATTTATTTCCAGACTTCAGCCACACTAAAATCGCCATTGAAACTCTTGAAATTTCATAAAACACGGTCCGCCAATAGTCCTTTAATTGGCCCGCTAGTACCGTAGTGTACGTCCACGCCGCGTTCTCGGCAGACCCGGGTGTGCACCCGGTGAGCAGAGCGATCGATTCGTCAATGCCGCCACTCGGCCACTGTGCCGTCGTGTCTGCCGAGAACGCGTCGTGGAAGTACACTACGGTACTAGCGGGCCTATTAGAGGACCATTGGGGGACCGTGTTTTGTGCAATTCAAGATAAACAGAGTATATATCGTTAAATTGCCCAGCAAAACTCAACTATTCACGAATATTGCCAAGATGAAATTATATTCCCGTTATCGACTGTCGGGCAGTAATTAAGAGGTTTGTTTTTTTTTACACTGGAATGATATTCGGGACAAGTGTCCATTGTTGCCGTAAATTAACCTTTTAGCACGTATTCTCGTATTCTGTTAGGATTGGACACTTTGTTAAAGTATTCTTCCCTTGTTAGAATTTTAGTGTCCTGTAGTTGCAAGATTTTTTAGGAGAATCGGTTCGTGTATAGTATGGTGGTGAAGATAGTATTTTTTATTATTGGCAGTTGAGTACATTGGAATCAAATTTTGGAAGTATTTCTCATTTTTCATAACTAGAAAGGAAGTAATTTTTTATTGGCAACCTATTTTGGAATGCTTTGTAGTTGAAGCTACTATGCAAAACATTGTGTCTGCTTTTCAGCTCAAATTGAACGCTGTCGAAGAAGCTGCGGATGTTCATGCTATTAAACTTGTTACATATAAGGATTTTAAACTGGTGGGTACTATATATGTACATTGCATACATTGAGTCTCCTTATATGTGCTTAATAACTTTGTGACGGCCGAAACCAGGGGTCGTGCGTCATAGAAGTTTGAGGTCTTTCGAGAGGTCACTGGGCGAGAGTCAGTGTCGTAGATGCGATACTCGAAAGAAACTGTTGTTTCAGAGTCAATGCCGGCATGGAAAGATTGTGAGAAGCAGTTCAACCCTGTAGTCAGAGTCCAGCGAGGTTGTGATAATTTTTCGAGGGGATCGAATAGAGCCCATTACGGCCTTAGCCTGGAGTGTTTCACTCGCGCCACGTCCATTTTTATTGTGTGTGTGCTGAATGTTAGTGCAAGATTGGTATCAGACTCCATTGTTTACAAGTGGCAATAATTTTTGAGATTCGGGTCAATCGGCCTTTCTGATAGTGTTACGCAGCCGGATTTTTTTTGTAATTTTACTCTGCTGTTCTCAATCCATAAGTTTGTCCAATGCTATTGCTGTGTCAAAAGCCCAGTTTTAAATTTTATTGCGGTGACTTCTACTCTACCTCGGCCTTCATAGGTCTTCTTTATTGTGTTGTTCAACGCTGAGCGAAGTAGACGTTGCCGAACCTTCAATGCACTTCGTTTTTGATGTAACCCAGTCTGTTTGGATTTGTACAGGTGTAAAAGAATAAATACGATTGGACATGTGAAGATCTGTTCAGATTGTACAGATTTGCTACTAGTTTTAGACAGCGTTTGGCTCACCTTTAGACAGATTTTTGGCCGCTTCTGCGTGGCTTTGGGTTAGATTTTGGTCAAATTTTCGATCGTTTGAGGTAGGTTTTGAGCCGCTTCTGCATAGATTTCGATCCATTGTACGACAAATTGACGCCAGCTTTTGGACAGGTTTCAGCTCGGTTTTCGACAGATTTCAGCCCGCATTGTGACAGATTTGCGACCAGTAATGGGTAGGAAATCGTTTGCCTATGGACAGTTTTTGAGCCGCTTATGGACAAATTTTGGGCAGCTCAGGGGCTGCGGGCCGACGGATTTCAGCGGAAGACGCCGATCCGCGCACCTTTTGACATCGATGCGCTGATCAGAGGCGCGGCTCGGCGGCCAATGGTGCGGCGGCAGTAAACCCCGAGTGCCTGAGTTCATTTTGTATTTGTTTATTGCAGGTCACGCCTGCATAGTTAAGTTACATAGAAAAACAAGGGAAAACATTGAATATAAAAAGACAGGAAACAGATATAGTACCAATATGAATTGAAACAGGCTCAGTCATCCTCAGTCATCAAGTACTGATCCAAGCTACGTTTGAAAGCGAAAAGAGTTGTAGGGAGGTTGCCCCTCTTCAGTAACTTTTCAAACCCACTTCCTGCTCTATTAACAAAGAAGTGGTGCCTCAAACTTTTCCTGGCTCTGTTGCGGACAAGCTTGAAGCTGCTGCCTCTTGTAGTAGACGCCCTGAGCTGGAGGAAATCGTTTGGCTTGAGTCCAAAATGCCCATACAAGATCTTGTAAACCATCAGAAGATCGAACCTTTTCCTTCTGCAAGCCAGCGATTCAAGTTGTAGTTCCTTATTCCTAGCAATGCTGCAGGGCATTTCATCATAGCTGAGACCCCTGACCCTGATCATCACCTTGCGTGTGAAGCTGTTTTGGAGTTTTTCCAACACACCCCTGGTCGAGACCTTGTTAGGGTTGGAAATTACAGTCCCATACTCAAGGTGTGGTCCAACATAGGTTTTATAAGCATTGAGAAGCACCCTTTCGTTGTTGCTGGACAGGGCTCTGAACATGCTATACATAACTTTACTGGCTCTAGACACAGCCTTAGCACAACGAGCATCAAAGGTGAGATCGCTGCGTACCAGGAAACCCAAATCCATTATCTCGTCGACAACTTCGAGCTGCTGGCCATCAATGGTGTAAATAGCAGCTGAACTGTCGCTTCCAATGTGCAAGACTTTAGTTTTTTTCTTTGAGAGCAACATACTCCACTCTCTAGACCAGCTTACAACCTTACCCAAAGCCATTTGCAAGTACTCCTTGTCGCATGCCGTCTGGATAGGAGAGAAAATTTTAAAATCATCCGCAAAAGCACAGCATTTAACCTTACCAAACGTAAATATTCGTGGCAACTCATAAGTAAATATATTGAATAAAATTGGAGAGAGAACTTCTCCCTGGGGTACTCCACTGCAAACGGGTTTGGGATCAAAAAAAGTCGAGTTGACTCGAACAACAAACGACCTATTATTTAAAAAGGCTCTTATCCATGCTATAATTCTAGGATGAATGAGGATGAAATCTCGAAGATGATTGTGCTGGAACAAGGACTGATCATGCCGGGACCCCGGGGTCTTAGCACGATTAACTCTGAAGTGAGTGCACACTGCAGCAGTGATGTCAGTAACTGCGGACCGAAATTTCGTTAACATGATGACAGCACATGCATAAGCTGACCTCTTGAGAAACAACAGCAATGTGCTTATGACGAGTGTCGACCCACAGGTCATCATTTTCATCCAATAAAACCTAAACATAAATTCAAATTACTTATGTCCAATGTGGTTGAAAAAAATATGCACAATACCTCCTTCTCGGTACTATCGTTTCCACCAGTTTCGTATCGATAAACATCGTTTTCTATACCTAGCAAATCGTAGCACATCGCTTGAAGTGTCAGTTCGTGAAGAAGGGGAGTAACGGCATCGAATCCACGATCTGTGAAAAAGTGTGTTCCGCAAGTATAGCCTAGCTTCCTCATTTTGAGCCGGTCGGAGTGAGGCTTATCGGGCTTATCATGTCAAAATCTTCCTATCGCTCATATATTCTGCCATGACCGACCGCTCCGCTGCTTACTACGCCCGGACTCATCCGAACAAGCTAGGCTTTTTGTGCCAGCTCCTTATATCCACCTCTCAAACTTACCCAAAAAAATCCTTTGAAAATTCCCAAGCGACCAGAGAGCGGAATGGTCGGATAGAATGAATGCCTGGCACCCACTTCAAAATTCGTCCATCACAGGGGTTAGAGTCAAGAAAAGAATTGGTTCTGATGCCCCGAAAATTCCTGCCCTTTGGGGCTAATACTAAACGAGTTCTTATCAGTCAGGTGGTTACAATTTAGCGCTGGCTCTACATTCTTGTGAGTCAGAGGCTGACAGTATAGTGCAAAAACTCTGACAGAAGTTCCCTTGTAGCCCACCACATAGAGACTTGGAGCCCACCAACAAGTGCGCTCCAAGTGTATTTTCTGGGGCGATTGTGTTCTATTGTGGAGCACAGTATGGATTAAGCGGGGCGATTGGCGCGCCGTCTCTCTCGCCATCCTTTCGCTATGCTAGTTTCGCCCCACAATCGCCTCCACAAATCCTTCCTAGCCCCAGGAATCGCCCCCCTTTACACTCTCTCCGGATCGAGTCAGTTAACGAAGAGTCAAAAGAAGCAGCTTTCCCTCTGCGTCTCTGGGGCGCGTATGCAAATCATGTAAGCGGCGCAGATGCTGCCTTACCGTAATCTGAAAAACTGGATTCTTGGTTTTTTTTTCGCAGGCCTGTTTCTTTTTTGCTTTGCGCATTTGCCATGATTCTTTTGCATTAACTAGGCGTCATTTGTGATAGATAACACTTCGAGAGACTTTGTGGAACACCTCGTTTGTATCAAACCGTGTCCTCCAAGTTTTTATGCATATCTAGCGAGTATTACGAATGTTCTAGGCGAAAATAATGAAAAATTCAGGTGCATAAAAAATCCATGAATCCTGTTCCCTGGATTACGGTAAGGCAGATATTGCGTCGCATACGTGATTTGCCTACGTTGCGCGCGCCGGAGACGCAGACGGAACGCTGCATCTTTAGACTCTTCATTTTCTGACTCGATCTGGAAGAGTATATCAACAGAGCGCGTCTAGTGTGTTAGAAGTAGGCGCCATTATCATTGTTCTTGCTCGAGTTCGATCCCTGTCCGAGGTCAATAGCACAAACTATAGAGTCAGTAAATTCACCTTCAATGATAGAAGGACCATAAAGCACAACAACTTTTATTTGTGAGCAACAAGACAACGTCGTTTAGAGATTTCATATCATGCATGGAACAATAATAATCTCACAATACAGTTTTTAAACACAGGGTAAACACAGTGGTCACGATACACCTCATTCTCGATATCTCCACGGTTTACGGAAGGTCTGGTTCCTAAAACAGAAAGGCATGCTTAAAAAGGAAGCTTCGTTTTTTGTAGTAAAATATGCCCTTCCTTGCTTTCGTTGACTTTTGAGCGTGAAGGAATTGACCACTATCAAGGATGACAACTATCAACGTAATCAAGCCATTCAGCTCACTTATCAGTATGTACTTCCTTGACTTGATTAATTCCTGTTATCACAATCTCGAGTGTTCATTTGCTCAGGTCGAAGGGGGGGGCGGAAAGGGGACATGAGGCGTTTTGGTGACTTCAGAACGCCTGTTTGCAGCCGTTATTTCGCCATTCCTGGCAAGTTTTCTGCCGTTCCTCCGACCCCGGGGGCCTAGATCCCTCTGACCTATCATTTCCGTGGAAAGTCACCGAGGTTGGTCATCGTCAACGCTGCCTTTAAACGCAAAAGGTCGTGATCTTCACTGTCGCATGGTACCTTCGAGAACCCTTGCCTAGACCCACTACATTAAATCGTGTGACACTATTTTATCCCATTTCCGGGACGAAAAACTCGGAAACGGAATGGAACTGCCCGAGAAACACCGGAAATACGGCAACGCTATCGGAAACGGAGCAGTTCCGCGCAGCCCTGCCTATAACCATAAAAAAACTGGAAAGATATGAAAAACAAACTGAAAAGAAGGATTACACTAGAACTTTACCTGTTTTTTCGTGAATGCGATCATCTTTTATCACGTTTGGTAAAAGGCAGTCCTCCGAACTAGCTATCTCGGCGCTTTGCAAGATTTGGTGCTAAAAAACACTCAATAGTTAGTGTAAGTTATGTGCAGAGAGTTTATTATAGGAAAACGAAGGGAATCAAGAGTAAGCAAACGAAGACGACAAAACAAAACGAATATGAAGTAATCAAATGAAGTATCAGGGAGTTTCCCGACTCAAAACGCACTCGCAGCTCTTATCTTTGGTAACACCATACAAAACCTACTAATCGATCCATTTTGGGACGATTCGTATGTTTAGTTTGGTGTTTTCGCCGATAAGATCTGATAAAATGTCTCTATCTCCTTCACCAGAGGCGAAAGTGGTAATGAATCAATAACGAGGACGCTGAATGATGACGTCACACTTGACTTGAAGTGGCGCGAGGAAGTGCACATAAACGCCCCGCCGGCGCGAGGAAGTGCTAATAAACGTCCCGCCGGCGCGAGGAATTGCTCATTGTGTGGATTGGTCGTCGCCGGTCGCGCAAATGCGGAACTTGACGCGCCGGCGAAAACGTCATCAAAATCGGTCACACCCTCCGGGGCTACAAGGGAGCTTTTGCCAGAGAAGGTGAATTCGCGAAAGCAGTTTAATATTCATGTCACTGAAACTCTGGAGTCTACCCTTCTTTGCAGCCAGGGCGATGCTGTTGTACAGGTTCAAGAACAGGGCGACCAGCGCTGGATTGCTCCACAAAACCATTGTAACCGGTGTTGCCGGTCTCATCGGACAACTGAATAGGTGCATTGTATTGTGACAGTGATTTTCGCAGTCAAGGCACACGTCCGGCAAGCTGTTGTCAACAGGGTACGGCGCAAGGTATGGACAAGGCCAATTTCACTCAGACCCCCCCTCCAAGAGCAAAATTTTGGCGATCTTCTCAGACCTGCTCCCGCCAAGAGGTGTTATTTGGTCAGTTTTTTTGTTGTAAAATTTGAAGAAAAGTAGTATGATCGATTTTTTCGTAAAAAAACTGAATGTTAACAGTGTACACCCCTATTTGGTATTGTCCACTTGGCGTCACTGTGGAGCTCAGAACCCCCTTACCCCAGCACAGCTCAGCCCCCTGTGGATATCCACGCCTCGCGCCGTACCCTGCTCAGAACCCCCTTCACCCCAGCGCAGCTCAGTCCCCCTATGGATATCCCCACCTCGCGCCGTACCCTGGTTGTCAATCCTATGCATGTAGGACAACAACAGCATGAGGAAATTTCCAGAGAGTAGCGAGGCGGTGGTGTACCTGTCACGCATACCGAGTTCGGCACAGATACCTTTGGGCGGCCCAGCACCAGGTTTCTGCAGCAGCAAATCTCTTTGAGCTTCATAGAAGGCACCCGTCAGGAGACCAAGGGTAACAAGGCAAGCGCCGAACTAGTTCGCCCTGAGTGCTTAGAACTGCTCCGTTACTCCCCCCAAAGCAGCTTTCGTCGCTCTCCCCCCGTGTAAACACGATACTTGTCACGATCCGCTGCACTGCCCAAAATGCCAATATAGGCAACAGGTACTCGTTCTCGTCATCACTCTCTCGGATCGGCCACAAACGGCCAGAACCGATTTCCCCAGGATCGGACGCCTTGTATTCTTGTTTTGGAGTTCCACTTTTCGGTGGTTTTTCTGATGTTTTCGAAGACATGTTATGCACCCCCTACGAAAAAAAAAACAAGAATGTTCGTTCGCGAGCATCGAGCAATAGTGAAGGCTTCTGCCAAAGTCTGACTCTGGCCCCTCCTAGTGCTTATGCAGCTTCTACAGACTCAGCTCATTCAAGTTTCGTCGTCGCTCTAGATTAGGTCTCTTTTAGAATTCCATCGCCGATCGCGGCGAAAGGATGCTTCGAATGAAAATCGACCCGCGACGCGATCACGATCGATACTCACGATAACAATGCTATCGCATCGTTCGGCGATCGTGCTCTGAAATAGGCCTTAGATACGAATTCGCGATATTATCCATTTCAGCTTTCTAGAGGCGTAAGAACTTGAAAAATCTACTATCAAAGATGCATAAATGTGAATTTATTGCTATCCTTATGCTTAAAGCAGTTATTTCCTGATGTTTGTAAGCATGTACCCTCTATAAAACGTCGTAATTCACATCATTCGAGGCGCGAGCGGCGCGCGCGACGCCTCAGCCTCCGTCTTCTCTCCGCTCTCTCACTGTCTCTAACCTCCGCTCCGCACCGGCACGCGTAGGAACCATGTGAACTTCGCCGTTTTATAGCCTGTATGTGTGTGTATGGGTGTTTTCCCGCGGATCTCCGGAAAGGCCGATCAAAACAGGGATGACATGGTACTAACATTTGGGTGGGTGGGACATCCATCTATTACCAAAAAATCAGCCTGAATCACCTCTAGTGCGCCCCGGGGCAACCGACTTTGTCCGTGGGGCGCACTTTTGGCCTTGGGTCTTGAAAACTTCTATGAGTCGTCTAGCGCAGGAAAGATTAAGCTCTAATCAAGGCGACACGTATTTAGTAGTAGTGGATGGGACGCCGTTCAGAACCACCAGAATTTTAGGAGTGTGCAGGACGTTATCGATAGTGTGCACGACCCCAGTGGGAGTGTGCAGGACCCAAATGGGAGTGTGCAGAACGTCATAGAAAGTGTGCAGAACCGCAGTGGGAGTGCGCAGGACGTCAATGAAAGTGTGCAGGACCCCAGTGGGAGAACGCAGGACGTCATAAAGTGTGCAGGACCCCAGTGTGAGTATGCAGGACCCAAATGGGAGTGTGCAGGACGTCATTGAAAGTGTGCAGGACCCCAGTGGGAGTGTGCAGGACCCAAATGGGAGTATGCAGGACCCCAGTGTGAGTATGCAGGACCCAAATGGGAGTGTGCAGAACGTCACAGAAAGTGTGCAGGACCGCAGTGGGAGTGTGCAGGACGTCAATGAAAGTGTGCCGGACCCCAGTGGGAGAATGCAGGACGTCAATGAAAGTGTGCAGGACCCCAGTGGGAGAATGCAGGACGTCGATGAAAGTGTGCAGGACCCCAGTGGGAGAATGCAGGACGTCATAAAAAGTGTGCAGGACCCCAGTGTGAGTATGCAGGACCCAATTGGGAGTGTGCAGACGTCATTGAAAGTGTGCAGGACCCCAGTGGGAGTGTGCAGGACCCAAATGGGAGTGTGCAGAACGTCATAGAAAGTGTGCAGGACCCCAGTGGGAGTATGCAGGACCCAAATGGGAGTGTGCAGAACGTCATAAAAAGTGTGCAGGACCCCAGTGTGAGTGTGCAGGACCCAAATGGGAGTGTGCAGGACGTCAGAGAAAGTGTGCAAGACCTTAGTGGGAGTTTGCACGACCCAATGGGAGTGTGAAAGGCGTCATAGAAAGTCTGCAGGACCCAAATGTGAGTGCGCACGACACCATTGAATTTTTTCTGTACCCACTGGGAGTGTGCAGGACGTCATAAGAAAAATGCAGGACTCCAATAAGAGTGTGCAGGATGTCATGGACTGTGTGCAGGACCCCAGTGAGGGCGTGCAGGACGTCGTAAAATATGTGCAGGATCCAGGCGGGAATGAATGTGCAGGACGTCATCAAGAGTGCAGGATTAAAACGAAATTTCGTATTTTTTTCAAGCGAAATCTTAGCCTTTCTGTAGCGAAGAAAACATAGGAATACATGTAGCTTGAGAAGCGTGCAACGCGTTTTGAGGAGAACGCGAAACTCCGGAGACATGTCCTCGCCAGTCTGAGGAAACAAGCAGCAGCTCCACTTCCGCAACTTCTCTATTCCTCACTCATTACAACCGCTCAGTCATTTTGATTGACTAATTTCCGTAGACCAGTTTTATATGTGTTGAAAGTCTGAGCTTATTAAAATCTGCTTCACAAAAACATAAACATCCACGGACTCATTTCATTTATTGAGAACAAAGGCATGGTTTTGGTCAACAAGGGAAACCACATCTAAAATGCGAGCGCTTTTTCCTTAACATGATAGGCAGGGATTGTAAAGCGAGAATAATCGCTTGGGAACATTACACTCGGTAGGGGTCGTAAAAGTGATGCCGGTAGCAACCGACGATCTACCGCTGGCTTCTTATGTTTTGCTTTTTGATCCCACATTTTCATACCCGACGCCCTGATGAAATGTGCGGCAGCCTGCTCTGCTCACATCGGGTGAGTCCGTAGGGACAGCAACCTGCGGACAGACGAAAGTCAGTCAGCACCGTTTTGCCAGATTAATCTATCTCAGGAAGTTAGTGCGCGTGAAAGTTTTCCTGAGCGAAATTCTCGCTCGGTCTCGCTAGTTCATATTGAGCAAATAATCAAATACTTCTCCGGTAGGGAATTACAGGTGAGAGTTGAGGTATTTAAACGTGTAAACTATACATAGAAAAAGTGCTGCATCTTGGTCCAAGTTTGATTATTTCCGTTCCTTCACTCGACCGAACGCAAGTACAATAGTCAGAAAAATCGTCGTTACCCCCTGCTACATAGTCAAACTCTCGGCGGAGCTACGATCCCCTCACTTTTGCAATAAACAAAATTGAAAATATTTACGATCCCTTAACGAAAATTTACATTTTCTGTTCGAAATTTTCATAATCTCCACCGAAATTGTTCATTTTTGACTATAACTTTAAGGAAATCCTCTCCGTCCATACTGAGATTACACAAGCGCGTTTAACAAAGCACATTCGAATCGATCTCACCTATGATCAAGAGCTGACTGCGAGCTTTCTCAGCACCTTCGCCCATTGTTGGATCATCTGCTTTGTAGGCGTCCAGCTTTTGTTCAACCAAATGGCCCAATTCTACATTTCTCTCAAAATCAGCACGATACCTGCAGAAATACTATTAAAGCTACTGAGGTTATTGGTTATCCAAACAGTCTCCATTGTGGACAGCAGATTTTAATGGTGTCAACACAAGGCACATGAACAGGGACGAAGAAAAGCAAGGCATTGGTGCGAAAGAGTCTATCATCAACCAGAAAAGTTTTGCGGGTGACATGCTACACCCGAAAATATGGCAGACGATGAGACGTCTTTTGATTCTCGAAACGTTCAACAATTCGCATTCCAGCTACAAGAAAAAAGAAAATGAAAGCTACCCAACGCATGGGTTTAGAAAGCTTCATTCCACCACCACTGCCCTTCTGGAGATTGTCAGCTATGCGGTCGATGGGTTCAATACCAGAAAGCCTCTTAGAACAGTGGCCGTTGCCCTCGATCTAACCAAAGCATTTGATTCTGTTAACCTAAGACTTTTGTCCGAGAAACTATTGAAGTCCTCGCTACAACCGTGGCAGAAGCAGCTGTTTGCGGACACCTTGCCCAAATTCATTGGGTAAGTCTGCTTGAATCGGCCAGTCGCGTAAATGAGAAATACGAACTTTTCTTGTCGGTTATCCATGCAGCTATCGATGTGCATGTGCCGTGGAAGCTTTTGTCCTCCATTAAGTCTATCCGCCTTCCTGCTCACTTGCAAAAAATGTCGGAACCTCGTGAATGTCTCTTTTATGAGGCTAGGCGTACTGGTACTTGGGACGCATAAACAGAATTTGCGAAAAAAGTTCCCTTCTCAGCTGGGAAAATATAATAGTTACCTGGAGAAGGAAAAGATAGAGTCGGGAGATAAAAATTTCTATCGGCATCTAAATTCCAAGTTACAGGAAAAGAATAGGATTGGTAGTCTCAAAAAGGGTGACCTTCTTGCTACTTCGGCATTGGATAAGGCAAACATGTTGGCGGACCATTTCGTGAACCAATTCCAAGCCGATGACGGATGCTGCCCGTCTACATCTTTCGCAGGTATTCAGCCTATGGCAGATTTCCCGTGGTTTCACTCCATGAAATTACAGGAGCTGCAAAAAAGGTGGTCTAGATCTTTCTCGGTCACCCCGGATTTCGTTCCTCTATTTTTCATCCAGAAAATCGCACCTGCTATTTGTGGTCCCTTGGCCTATATATACAACCAGTTTCTTATGTATAGTGAGGTTCCAGCCCGCTGGAAACACTCGTTTGTTACACCAATTCTGAAAAAAGAACCCGCTGCTGATTCAGGAAGTTATAGACCAGTTAGCATAACCTCACTCTTCTGCAGGCTGTTTAAGAAGGTCCTAAAAGAGCACATAGTCCTACATCTGTTTTCGAACACCATCATTCCCAAGAGCCAATATGGTTTTGTTCCTGGAAGATCGGTAGAAACGAACCTTTTGAAATCCATAAATGATTGGACCGAGGCCCTTGACGAGAAATGCAGTTGCGATGCCATTTACTTTGACTTTGCAAAGGCATTTGATCGTGTCTCGCACTTGAAACTGCAATCAAAACTATGGGATCTGCGTTTTCATCCGATTTTGACAGACTGGCTTACCCAATTCTTATCTGGTAGAACGTTTCAAGTGAGAGTCGGGGATTGTTATTCCGAGGTGAAAAACATAGAAAGCGGAGTGCCACAAGGGGGTGTATTATCACCAATATTGTTTAGCATTTTCACAGCGGACATTCCTAGCATTTTTTCCAGACAAAAATGTTTCTGTGAAATTTTACGCGGATGATATAAAGCTCTACAAAGCCATCTCTGAGCCATTAGACACCCAAGTGCTGCAGGAGGCGATTAACCTAATGGTTGACTGGGCGAAGAAATGGCAGCTACCCCTAGCTCCGCAGAAAACCGTATTTATGCGAGTTCATCTGAGTCCGGCGCCTACGGCCCATTCATATACATGTGCGGGTGTCGCGCTCCCAGCAGTAGACTCGGTTCGAGATCTCGGTTTTAACTAAGATAGGAAGTTCGATTTTTCTGAGCATGTCAAAATCAAATGTCAGTCGGCTCACAGGCGAATTTTTCAGATTTATAAGGGAATCTCCACCAAAAACAAACAGGTTCTGCTCCGAGCATACAAGACTTATATACGACCCATTGTGAAATCTGGAACAGCAGTATTCTATCCGCACAAGAAAAAGGATACTGACGCGCTCGAAAAAGTCCGGAATAGTTTCACTCGTAAGCTGATGGTTCGCATCAGTGGTTTCCTTAATTCCAAAATACCCAGGTCCCATATAAGGAACAAATATCTCGGGTTACCAACGCTGAATTCTCGGCGCAGAGTATTGGACCTTTGCATGGTTCACAAACTTCTGGAAAACAGCAGTATTTTCAGGCTTGCACCCTATTTCAAACCGGTCACGTCGAAAACTAGAGGTGAAAAAATGAAAATATTCATCAGTCGTCCAATTACGAGTGTGAGGGTTAGGTCTTGTCCACATAGGGCCGGTAGCGCATATCTTAAAATCGCTAAAAGGGTCACCGGTGCTCTTTCCTTAGGCCAGTTTAGGCGACGAGTATCCCAAAAAATTCCAAGCTACGAAACTTAACTTTTTCATTTGTTGCTTGTTTCTTGAGATAGATCTTTGTTCATTTGACCGGTAGGGTGTATGAGGAGTATCAGAGTTTTTGCTCCAGATTTTGTTTGGTTGTTTTTGCCTTTTCCCCTGGTTTAGTTGATATTATTTTGTCTTCTCTGCATATCTTCGTCGTATTATCACGCATTTGCCCCAAGTGAGTGTAATAAACACTCACTTGGGGCAAATGCGTGATAATACGAGTGATATATATATATATATATATATATATATATATATATATATATATATATATATATATATATATATATATATATATATATATATATATATATATATATATATATATATATATAATATAGTTGTACACGAACGAAAAATTCGAAAAATTTTCGAAAGATTTTTCGAATTTTTCGTTCATTTCCGTTCGTTCGAAAATTCGTCGAACGAAATTTTTCAGATTCCGTTCGTTCGAAAATTCGTCGAACGAAATTTTTTAAAATTTCGTTGGTTCGAAATTTTTTTTCGAACGAAAGTTTGTCAATTTTCGTTCGTTCGAAACCCGATTTTTCGAAAGTTTTTCGAAATTCGTTCGTTCGGAACACTTTCGAACAAACTTCGAAAAAAAATTTCGACATTTCCGCCAAATTTCGAAGAAAATTTCGAATTTTTCGACGAATTTCGAAAAAATACGAAATTTCGAAACAAATCGAAATTTCGATTAGTTTCGAATTTCGTTTGTTCGACCTCCGAAATTTCGAAAGTTTCTCGAAATTCGTTCGTTCGAAAGTTTTTCGAACGAAATTTTTTCAATTTTCGTTCGTTCGAAACTGCTTCGAACGAAAATTTTTCGATTTTCGTTCGTTCGAAAACATTTCGAACGAAAAAATTTCAATTTTCGTTCGTTCGAAATTTTTATATATATATATATATATATATATATATATATATATATATATATATATATATATATATATATATATATGTATGTATATATACAGGCCATAAAACGGCTAATGTCTCACCGTCGACTGCCTACCACGCGCTGCGCGACCGCACGCGCGTCGGAAGCAGACGGGTTTGGCCGCCGCGCGACGAGTTTTGGCCGCCGCGCGTGTTTCGACGCCGCCGCGCGGCGAAACTCGTCGCGCGGCGGCCAAAACTCGTCTGCTTCCGACGCACGTGCGGTCGCGCAGCGCGTAGTACGCAGTCGACGGTGAGACATTGGCCGTTTTATGGCCTATATATATATATATATATATATATATATATATATATATATATATATATATATATATATATATATATATATATATATATATATATATATATATATATATAGTCGGCATGGATCCTGAAGAGACTTTGCGTTCCCCCATTGGAGGTTGGCGCAAACTCGGTGCACCTATGCTACAGCATGTGGCACCGAGTTTGCGCTAACCTTCAACAGTGAACGCAGTCTCTTCAGATCCACGCCGACGTTATATATATATATATATATATATATATATATATATATATATATATATATATATATATATATATATATATATATATATATATATATATATATATATATATATATATATATATATATATATATATATAACGTCGGCGTGGATCCGGAAGAGATTTTGCGTTCACTGTTGAAGGTTGGCGCAAACTCGGGTTTGCACCAACATCCGATGAGGTATCTTGTCAATGAAAGAGCATTGTCAGCTCCATGCTCAGCAGATGTTCTTAATGTCCTTAAACAGCCCAATCATCCGTCGAGAAGACTATTAAATCCCGTAAGAGAGAGAGATCAATCAGAGTGTCGTTTGCCGATGCTCCGAACAAAGTGAGTGTACAGAGATGGACCGACTCGAATCAAGAACGACTTCGTCTCTTACGCGCGGAGCACACCCGGTTCGTAAAGGATCATCTCGCCAAAGCGGCCGTCAACCCTATTCTCAATGATGTGCCGCCCAGGGTATGTGATACCGAGTCCCAGCTCGGTAGGCGCGTCAGGTGTATCCTCGCTTCGTTACCCTGCGGACATTCTCCATTGCTTATGTCTTACCTGCGCAGGATCGGCAATAGCCAGCCTGACGTGTGCCCGGACTTTGGAAACCAAGGCCACGACACTAAGCACCTATTTGATTGCCCGAAGCCAACAACGCTTTTCTTCTTCTTCTTCTGCAGCCACAGAGAGGGTCCTGTCATAGATTGAGGAACTGAGCCACAAGCGTCGGATTCTCCCACAGATCTACTGGTGTTAACGATGTCGGTCTCATCGGGCAGTTGAAAAGGTGCGCAGTAGTATGCCCTTTATTACCACAATCCGGTCACTCGTCAGGTCTGCTGCTATCGATCTTATGTAAATAAGACGTAAGCATGGGGGAATGCCCGCAGCGCAACGAGGCAAGGGTGCACCTGGCACGCCTACCGAGTTCCGTCTCGGTTTCGCTGACCTCAGGCGGCACGACTCCGAGAATGGAGTTTACGGCGGTCTTGCATAAGTGATCCTTGACGAATTGGGTATGCTCAGCACGTAAGAGACGGAGGCGTTCCTGTTGTGCGTTGGTCCATCTCTGTATATTGATTTTCGTGGGAGCATCGGCAAACGGCTTTCTTATACTTCTCTCTCTGACGGGGTCTAATACTCTTCGCGACGGATGATTTGGCTGCTTCAGGATGTTTATGTACAGCTGTTGTGCATGGAGTTGGCAATGGTCCTTAACTGGCAGGATGCGAGCCTCGGCGTGTAGGTGCTCTACTGGAGAGCTTCTAGAACAGCCTGTTGCGATTCGCAATGCTCCATTTTGAATGCGCTGCAGCTTGGACCAGGATGTGTCCGACACGATATGCTGCCATACTGGTGCAGCATACTCCAGGGCGGGCTGTACGATGGCCTTGTATGTGGTCAGGATCGTTTCTTTACTGCACCCCCAGGACGTTCCGCCGAGAGCACGTAGAACGTTAGGTCTTGTTTTCACTGCAGCTTGTTTCTGCTCAGTGTTCTTGTGAAACCTCAACGAAGGATCCAACACGAGTCCGAGCAGCTTAGGGAATCGGGCGGCCGGCAGGCGAGTTTCGTCCCATTTCACCATGGGATGAGCTCTGTGCTCCGCAGGATCAGTGGAAAAGACGGTGACGGATGATTTAGCGGCAGAGACCGTAAGCATCTTGCTATCGAGAAAACATTTCAACTCGATCAAGTAGTCATTGATCTTACTGGCAGCTACATTTATGTCGCGATCCCGGCATAGTATAGTAATATCATCCGCATATGCTACGACCTTGATGTCTTGGGATGGAACGGGTAGATCTTCAATATACAGACTGAAAAGAGCAGGCGATAGAACTCCTCCTTGAGGTACACCGGCGGCAATTGGGATGCTAATGGAGACGTGCCCTTGAAATAGCACATTTGCCCGACGTCCTTTGGTGAATGCGGTTATCCACCGCTTCTGCCAGGGCGGAATGGTAGACCTTAATAGGCTCTCCGACAAAATGCCCAAGTTTACAGTGTCAAAAGCCTTTGTTAGATCGAGGGCTACACCTACGGTTCGCTGAGGTTTCATGGCATTGAAGCCGTCCAAAACATAGCTCACAATTTCCAGCAGGGCCGTAGTGGTGGAATGTAGTTTACGGAAACCATGTTGATGCTGTTGTTTGCTATTATGTTCGGCAAGCTCCTCCACAGCCAATTTTTCCGCAACTTTGGCAATGGGTGAGAGAAGACTGATTGGCCTGTAACCATTTGCCGTGGATGGTGATTTACCCGGCTTCGGCAATGGGATGACGCGTGCTACTTTCCAATCTTGAGGTAATGTACAGGTGCGAAACGATGTATTAATGACGTCAGCGAGCAGGGGTAGTAGTTCATTTGGCAGTCTCTTTAGAACTGCTGGGCTCAAACCATCTGGCCCTACTGCCTTCGAGTTACTCATTTCCTTGATAACCTTCTCGACCTGAGCGGGCGTGACTGCATCATCTTCAGCCATGAGTGGCAATTTACAGAGTTCCCGAACAGTTATTCTATTCTGCTTCCCTCTTTTTGATTTAGTTATGAAAAAATGTTTCCCAAGAGCATTTGCGGCCTCTTTCCCTGACTTGAAGACTCCGCCGTCGAATTCAATCGTGGAATTGTCGGCGGAGGTGAACTTTCCGGAGATCCTTTTCAAGGCCTTCCACGTTGCTGCTGCATCATTTCTGAAGTTCATCTTCTCAGTGAACTTTTCCCAAGATTCTTTCTTGTGCCTATCAAGGTCCATCCTGATCTCAATATCCAGCTCGGCAATGTCTGGGTCAAGATGATTAGCAGCTCTCTTTGCGTCCCTTGTCCTTATCTTCTGCAGTGTCTCCCTGGTGACATTGGGAAAGAAGGTCTTGACACGACCTTCAGGGATCGCAGCTTTCATCGCCTTCCTGATGGCATTAGAGAGGTGGCGCTCCTTCTGGTGTACATTGCCATTCCACGGATATTCGGCCGCTTGGCGGAGTGCTACCTCCCTGAACAGGCTCCAGTCTGCAAGGCCTAAATTGAGATAAGAACGATGACGAACACCTGTATAGGGAGCAAGAGAGTTAGAGAGATCGATATTGACAAAGACCGGAATGTGATCACTGGAAAGAGTTGTGGATGTAGACCAAGAGCAGGCGTTGGAGAGATTAGAAGAGACAAGGGAGATGTCTGGGCTGGAGGATCGACCGTAGGCAGGGAGACGAGTGGGCTGGCCATCGTTAAGGATAACGAGGTCGCACTCATCCGCCCAGTCTTCGACGTCATTTCCTCTAGCATCAGAATCGAGCGACGAGCAGAACGTGTGAGCATTGAAGTCACCCGCAAAGACAATTGAGGGAGATAGAGAGCAGTCATACAGCTGCTTGAGTAGAGGGATAGGGTTGTAGGTTGGTGGACAGGATGTAGGAGGAGGAATATATATATTGAAAAGAGAAAATAGGAGTTTTTAGAGGTAGATGGATGGGGATGTACTCAGAGTGCCATCCACTGGAGTGTTTGGAATGATGTGAGAGGGAAGAGACGACAGAACAAAAGTAGAGCCTGAGATGACCTAGGATTATGATATGCAGTATAGCCCGGGATGTTTGGATGTCGAGAGGTAGCAGAGGGAGAGAGTTTGGTTTCCTGAACCATGATAACATCCGGGTGATGAGTACGTGCAAAGAGAGATAATTCAGAAAGCTTGGCGCGAAGGCCGTTGAGATTGATATGTACAATAAAGAGGGGGCGGTTGGTAGATGAGGAATTGGAGTTACTGGAGGCGGAGCACACAATACAACGAAAGGAAGAATCGTGGTGCCTCACAGAACTGAGACCCGAACAAGAGAAGTGCACCCACCTTTGGCATCCAAAACATTGGACGCTGGTTCCATACCAATTGACATCTCTGTCGCATGTGGCACATGGGTAGTTCTTCTTCTTCGCGGGTCCTGGGTTCCTCTCGACGCCGGCTCTTTGCAGTAGGATCTTCAGGAGAGCTGCGGCCAGCCAGCACCTCTCCCATGACAAAAACCCTCTCCGCGGAGGGATTGACGTTGGTTTGCACGGAGGTGGTCTTCTTTCCTCCACACTGCCACGGCACGAACGTACGACATCTCGGCAGCGCCAACAACGCTCAGTACAATAAACTTGTGAACGAATCCAGTGCTGGTCGCCCAGCTTCTCAACTTGTGACGAAACCCCTCTCAGTGGCTGCAAAGAAGAACAACAAGAAGAAGAAAATACACGCGGGCGCACTCACTAGCCGACACTAGCTCAGATACTAGGGAGGTCCGATTCGGCCGCGATAGGCTTTCTAATCGGATACCTTGTCGCGTTGAAAGGAACTTTCGAGGCAGCGGAGCACGTGGTTTATTCATATCGACTACGTGGCGCAGAGGGGCAAAACTTTTGCCGCCCCCCCCATTTCCCAAGCGGCAGCACGTCGTCCTAGTATAAAAACACATGGCGTTGGAGGCGGGGTCCCACCCTCTCGATGGGAGCGGGTCTCCCCCCAAGCAAGGATACAGTCCAAGTCACGGCCCGCAGCAGAGGGTTGTTGTTGTTGTTTCCCATCTTCCACCATATACACTGATCCTGGATCCAACTTCCGGCACGTAGACGACATAATCGAAACAGATTGGGATCCTCTTCTTTGGAGGATCCCGGGATGGGGCGTTATTCAACCCTCTTTTTTATTCTTTCTTTTTTTTTGTTTTTTTTTCATACTTATATGATCAAAGCGACAGTCAATGAATTATCAAAGTGAGAGGAAATTGACGACTTCCACTGGTTTGAGCCAGAGATCTTCGATTGTAAGAAGCATTGGCTTTCCAGAGCATGAGAACATGCGAAGTACTGTGTATTCCTCGAGCCCGCAGTCAGGGCAAAGTGGGTTATCGGCTGCTCCTATCTTCTGCAGATACCATTGCGACTTCGAGTAGAAACCACTCCGGAGCTGGGATAGCGCTGCCCGATTTGATCTTGGCAAAGTCTCCTCATCCTTAACAACCTTCGGCGGCGGTCCACTTAGCTGGGGAGAGTTCATAGTACCCAAGAACTCTTTTACAAACTCCTTGTGAACTTCTTTCCGAATGATCTCTGCAGTTCCCGGTCTTACCGGCATTGGCTTGACAGTTCTGACATGCTCCCTGATCTGTCTAGGCGGTTCCGGCTTCTTCATCATGTCGTGCGATGGGTGTTCTGGGCCGATTGTCGCAACCGTACGATATTGAAGAGTCAGCATCTCATTATGAGCTTGGACTGGCATGATTCCCGTCTCGTTACTCAGGTGGGTGGTGCTCACCATCGACAGGCTTCCCGTCGCGGTCCTCAAGGCTGCATTTTGACACGCTTGTAACCGGTCCCAGTGAGACGATGCAATGAGCGGGCTCCAGGCAGGAGCAGCGTATGACATCACGGATTGTCCGATGGCACGGTAGGTCAATGTGAGCAGCTCTTTGCTTTGTCCACAGTTCCTTCCTGCCAACGCTTTAAGGAGGTTGGCTCTTTCAGCCGTCTTCTTACGAACAGCTTCCACACGTAGTCGTCCCGTCATCATAGTATCGAAATTATAGTCGAGAATCGTCGAACTTCTTTCGTGCGTGATTTGCGTCCCATTTACGAACACTTTCGGCACGTATATCGCTTGAGCAGAATGTGTTGTAAGAAGAGAGACTGTGGTCTTCTGAAGCGACAGTTGAAGATGTAGATCTTCCAGTGCCTATGTTAGCTTCGGAAGATAGTCGTTCAGGTGGTTTTCGCAGGTTTCCACATCCGGGTGTGATGCAACCAAAGTTAGGTCATCCGCATATCCGACTAGGCGTGTCTCTGAAGGTGGTGCCGGGAGTTCTGCGATGTAGAAAGAAAACAGGAGCGGAGAGAGAACCGCACCTTGTGGTACACCGATGCGGACCAATCTTAGGTTGGACATCTGGCCTCTGAACTCTGTCCGTATTGTTCTGCCCTTCAAGTAGCTAGACATAAAGCGGGCTAGACCTCTCGGCAGGGACGACTCCGCAAGCTTTTGACAAAGCATGGAGATAACGACAGTGTCATAGGCTTTCTTCAAGTCGAGTGCGACCATAATTGAGCGGCTAGGCGGTCTCTTCTCGTTTAACCCATCCGTAATGAATCCGGTGAGCTCGACCAACGCTGAGGTGGTAGAGAAGCCTTTCCAAAAACCATTCTGCCATCCAGGGATTTGCAGGTGCGTCTCCAGTGTAGGAAGAATGGTTGCTTCAAAAGTGCAGGTCATAGATGAGATGATCGAAATAGGCCTGCAGCTATTCATATGTCACCCCCCACTGCAGTCCGCGACAAGGAATCACCCTCGCCACGGTCGACAGCGAGGAAGCTTCCCTCGCCAAGGACCGTGGGGGAGATCCCCTCAGCGGTCGAAAATCGCCCAGAAAGTGACCCGTAGTCACCTTCTAGGAGCGGCCCTGAATGGCTGACTGCGCTCTGTGGAATGGGGCCCCATATACGTGCTGTGAGTCTGATAAGCGCCTGATCAATTGTAAAGCGATCGATCAAAGGGTCCAATCGAAAGCATCGTAGCTCATTCGTCGTCCAAATTGCACCATAGTCGAATCGAAAGTGTCGTGGCATATGAGTTGCGGCAAGTGCTTCTCACTTCGACGACGATTAGACCACGTGACTCTTGAAAATTACAAGGCCGCATCGTCGTCCACAACGCTTTGTAGCCAAATCGGACCCCCAGTTGTCTGAGAGGGAATGCCTGAACATTTCAAACTTCGCTAACAGAGACGAACGAACTTGAACCATAGCAAGGTGAGCATTCAACACGACGCGGGTTCGCTGGAAGCACTCATCGTGGGTCGGCTAACAACGGCATGTGTTCCGTTATCAGATTGGCGTGACCCTGTTGTCTACAGATTGACAACAGGTCAGCAAGTCTCCTACAAAAGCATCTGGTATTGACGGGTTGCTCGGAAAGGGGCGAACCGACCTGCTATCCACAAATGAGAATAGATGAGCAGATAAGTACTCACCGTAATGAAGGGTACTCCCCCAGTGTAGCACAGACCGTTGCGAGCTGTTCAGCAATTCGCTCCAAGTTGGATGTTAACCCTCCCTGCTTCTGGGCATTGTAATAGAGAAAATACGTGTCAGGTGAGTCCAGCGTGAAGACCTAGAATTCTAGTCTCGGTGCGCAATCAATGAACAACATGAAAAAAGATCAGACCTGGCTCTCATAGGGAGTGAATGCAATGTTAATTTCCTTTAGTGTCTTGATATGACGAGCAGCAGCACTTCGCGAGAGCTCGGAGAATAGCGTATCAGGACATGCCTCTGAGAAGAAAACATGGGCGCATTTGTACTGGTTTCTTATCGTGTAATCCGCAATTAAACGTTCTATCTGAAATCAAATCATTGAGATGGCGTAAAACCAAATCAGCTCACACTCGACCGCTTAGATGATTAAAGGCAGGATGGAGGTAAGGGCTCGCAATACGCAGCGATACTTGCGTTTATAGACCCGAGCGGTTCCTACCAGAACGCTCACACTGTTGGAAGCGATGAAAACTATAGAGAATGACGGTAACTGAGTCGCCAGCCTGCCAAACACTACAGGTACAAATACCACAATAAAAAAATAAACTAGATACAACCACATTTCTTGCGGAATACATGACGTCGCGCTGGCTGCTGACTCGTCCGCAGCCGCACCAGCAGCAGTGAAACCCACTATTCTCACAAGCCAGTAGCTCCACTCTCAAACCATCTGCAGCAGGTCTTCTTCCTTCGGTTGAACTTGTGAATGGAAGAATTAGTCAGTAGGTAAACATGCTATGCCACATTAAGCCAGGCTCATGTCGTCGACTCCCATGAGACGGTGCCGTTACATTTGATTACCACTTGCTTTCTTAGGTTGATTTTCATTCTACTGTTTTCGAAAACTGGAAGGCTGCCGACTAAGACATCTTTCAAAGTGCAGCAAGCGCGTGACGCACGGGACGGGCGGTGGATTACGAAACTTTTCCCAGCGAAGGACGAGCGGGAAGCAACTATGAAACCTCCAGAGGCGCCGTCATGGCGGTACGGTTAAAGTTGGGCCTCAACTGTGAAATGCACAAACATTCCTGGTTTGCAATTGCCAATATAGTAGTGAAGGATAATCCCAGCATTATTTAAGTCAGAGTGGACTCAAACTAGAGAACAGAGCAATGGTTCAAACGGTCTTCTTCTCATCGGCCACATTAGAGCTTCTCCTCATAGGTGTAAAAAGGCAGCCACATCGCACGGGTTCTTCCACATATCCATAACTGTTAGAGAAGTCGGCCTTGCAGGACATGAAAATAAATGAAATGAATCATGCCCTGGGTTGTGGCAGTCGGGACATTCGTCAGGGATCGACTAGTCGATCTTATGGACGAAGGCCTTGAGGTGTGAGGAGTGTCCACATCGTAGACCTGCCAGGATGACGCGTGTACGTCTGGGTAGGTCCGTTTCGCTGCCATCGATCGGGGGCACGTCATCAGGGTGGATTTAGGGGAGCACTGGAGAGGTATTCTCTGACGAATCGGGTGTGCTCCATTTGCAGCAGTCTGACGCGATTGAGCTCCGACGTCGCACAACGTTGACGATCCAAGACAGAGACTGCAGCATGAAGTGGCGAGCGTATATGTCGGAAATGGGGACCAGATGACAGTAGGGGGAAATTAGGGTGTGTGGAATTCCTTACAATGCCAACATGGAACTGTTGCGACTGGAGTTGACAATGCTGCTTTACAGGAAGCAGCGATCACTCTTGATGTAGAAGAGATACCGGTGTGGATCTAGAGCATCCAGTGATCACGCGTAGAGCAGTGTTCTGTACACGCTGAAGCTTGCTCCAAGAGGCTTCCGACAGGTGTCTTGACCATAATGGGGCTCCATATTCCAGCACCGGCTGCACCAGAGCCCTGCAGGTGGTTCGCAGGATTTCCTTAGAGCTACCCCATGTAATGCCTGCTAGCGAACGTAGAATGTTGTTACGTGTGTTGGCGGCAGCAGCTCGAATACGTCTGTTTTCGTGAAAACGTAGTGACGGGTCCAGGAATACACCGAGTAGACGAGGGTGTTTTGATAAGGGCAGCATATTTATTTCCCAAAGAACCTTGGGATGCAGCTCGTGTTCGGCAGTCGCTGTAGTGCACAAAGTAAAGCTGGACTTGGTTGAAGAGACCTTTAGCTGCTTCGATTCCAGGAACTTACCCAGACTGATGAGGTATTCAAATGGTGAAACAGCCATTGCAGTTTGGGAGGCGCCAATATGGTGGTGCTGGATGGCCCGTTCCGCGCTTGCGGTGACGACTACGACAGATGCCTAAAGATTACCCAAATACTGCCATCCCAGAGAGCTTTCGACGCTTACAATGGAATTGCGTTCTTATAGGAGCTATACAAGACTACCGACGTTAGTTGCGAGCGTGTAAGCTGCCTTTAAAGGCAGCAGACACGCTCGAAAAAGTTATTGAGATAACTACGGAAATAGAATGGTATGGTTCAGATTACAATGCCTACGCATTTTGAAGAGTCAAAAACGACCAACAATGCCGTTACAGCAGTAGGAAGTTTGGCCCCTCCCGTATTTTCACGCCCCTGCATTTGCGCTTTTCCTGCAACGCAAAGTTGTCCTCTTCACCGTCGGTACTGTCGGTGGATTGCTTAACAAGTAAACCACACACGTCGCTGACGGCGAAGATGACCCAGATACCCTGCATTGGAGGAAAAGGGCAAATACAGGGGGCGTGAAAATACGGGCGGGGTCAAACTTGCTACTCCTGTGACGGCATTGTGGGTCGTTTTTGACGCTTCAAAATGCGTAGGCGTTGTAATCTGAGCCATACCATTCTATTTCCGCAATTATCCCAATCACGTTTACGAGCGTGTATGCTGCCTTTAAATGCACGACAAATTGAAAACGGGTAGGAAGACGAATAAGGTTCCTATACAAGCGTAACAATAAGCTGGAATGGAAACTCACTGATTCCTTGGTTGGAGCGATGAGATAGATTGCCTCCAGGCTAGGAAGTGGTTCTCGTCGTTTGGCCAGGTCTTCAACGATCGTTATACCATCTGAATGAATTAGATTATCTGTACTGCAGATTCTATGAAAAATCCTACACTGCGCAATTTCACGCTTTCTCATATCTGCCGAATAAGTTCTTTTCGGAGCCCGACTTCTTGCAAAATCTGAAGCCCCTGAGTCAGTTACTCTGACGATTTTGGAATGGGGAGGAAACCCCTGATTCGTGTGCAGTTTGGGTTGGGTGAGACAGCGAGTTATGACGTCACCGCGGCACGGCGGGACCAAGTTCTCCGGCAACCCTATATTGCATTTTTGGCAATATCTTAGGATCAGACGAGGGTTTAGTGATATTTCGAGTTTTATAGCTACCTTTCAATTTCGGAAACCAACAACGAGTGAAGTTCACAGGAAAACAGTAGAAGTAGCTAGTAAATAACCACGCGTCATGTAAACCTCGAGCCGAAACAGAGTATAGGTAAAGTGTATTCTTTCCGCAGAATGAGCCGCACTAGCTATTGACGATTTCACAATTCTAAGCACGTCCAATACCTGCAAATACTTCGGATGCCAAAAAAATTCCGAAACGACCTTGTCCCGGCCAAAGGTTTAATCAGGTTGCTGGACACAGATAAGCTGTACAATTTTAGTGGTTTAGTCAAAGACTCCTTTTTTTCCATTGGAAATTGGGTGAGATAGGTTCTCTGCGGGATGCTGAAGAAAAATCCGTTGCCATTCAACGTAATACGGCGCACTGTCCTTATCGAAGCGATTCCGGTCCGCAGTCGCAGACAACTGCTCTTGCAGCTCAATGATAAACGTGCTAGACAAAAGGCTACCATGCCGCGACCTTGTAGTGTTGTCTGTGAAAGCGGACCGGAATTTCGTTCCCATAAGGTCCAGTGTATACTTCCCGCGACGCGCAGATTCTATGAAAAATCCCACACTGCGCGATTTCACGCTTTCTCATATCTGCCGATCTCGCTTTCTCATATCTGCATATCAGCAATATCAATGTGTTCTCAGCCTGTTGTCAGGTGGGATGGTGACCTCTTGCCTACAGCGCAATTTCCCAAACTGCTGGGCCTCGTTTTGGACCCATCACTGAAGTTCCACAAAAATGCTGAACAGAAGCAGGCAATAGGTTATCAAGGCAAAGCTTAATGTGTTGAGAGCTCTAGGAGTAACGTCCTGGGGTAGCAGCAGAGGCAATCTTGACGACATATCGAGCTATTCTGCAGCCTGCATTGGAGTATGCTGCACCTGTCTGGCAGCACATCGTGTCGGACAGTTCCTGGACTAATTGTAAGATGCAGCGAATTCAGAATGCTGCACTTCGAATAGCCACTGGATGTGCAAAAAGCTCACCGATTGAGCACCTCCACGCCCGTATCTTGCCAATGAAAGAGCATTGTCAGCTCCATGCTCAGCAGATGTTCTTAATGTCCTTAAACAGCCCAATCATCCGTCGAGAAGACTATTAAATCCCGTAAGAGAGAGAGAGAGAGATCGATCAGTGTCGTTTGCCGATGCTCCGAACAAAGTGAGTGTACAGAAATGGACCGACTCGAATCAAGAACGGCTTCGTCTCTTACGCGCGGAGCACACCCGGTTCGTAAAGGATCATCTCGCCAAAGCGGCCGTCAACCCTATTCTCAATGATGTGCCGCCCAGGGTATGTGATACCGAGTCCCAGCTCGGTAGGCGCGTCAGGTGTATCCTTGCTTCGTTACGCTGCGGACATTCTCCATTGCTTATGTCTTACCTGCACAGGATCGACAATAGTCAGCCTGACGTGTGCCCGGACTGTGGAAACCAAGGCCACGACACTAAGCACCTATTTGATTGTCCGAACAGGCCAACAACGCTCAGTACGATAGACTTGTAGACGAATCCAGTGCTGGTCGCCCAGTTTCTCAACTTGTGACGAAACCCCTCTCAGTGGCTGCAAAGAAGAAGAAGAATAAGCAATATCAATTTTAGGTCGACATAGATGAAAAACATTATGTCGCGTCGCGCGTCTCGGGAATTATGCAATAGGCCTAAGTACAGTATATATCGCGACCTGCCGTAATCTCACGAAAAGCATGAGACAGACTTCGTTTTTGTGTTCAGCATCTCAAATTCCCCCTCCCGGGGAAGTTTGAGCGAAATAAATTTTCGACCAATGGTGTCCGAAAAGAGGATTAATGGCTTAGTATTCACAAAAAAACGTGCCTTCCATGATGTTGTGCATCTTGCAGCAAGCGGACAACATGCGCATCGATAGTCGATCAACGACAAGAGCATTCCATCCCTTTCCTTCTGGTTTCTTCAACGGGCGAATCACTTCGTTGAGTAGCTCTGCAATTTAGCTCCAATCTAAGAAATCACACTGCGGATGAAGGTACACACTACTTCGTTGAGAGAAAACTCACTATTGCCAACAATCTGCTTCAAAGACATATCGTTGAACCACAAGTCCTTTTATGAAACTAAAAAATGAAATAGCAACCTTCATCTTTCGGAACAAAGTTAGAAGAAAAGAAGCGATTCGGGCAGTAATTGTGGAAAATGATATCAAGTCGAGGAGAGTTTGCTTAGTTTGCTCTCTTCAAATCGTGGCGAAATCGCAAAAGCGGAATCCCCGAAGAGGGGAACTAAGGCAGTTTTGCGAGTCGGGGGGGGGGGGATGGCTGTTGGGAGGAACCCGTAGTCTTATGGCGAACGAAACCAATCAAACCCACCACCGCATAACAGGAAAGGATCTCCAGCCTTAAGAAACTACTTGCGAAAGACGACTCCACGTTTCTATTTTAGTGATATTGTGGGCTATGTTGAAGAGAAACGATGATCATGAGAGCCAGCACTATCGCGTACTATCGCGTGAGTGCGAAGAGAAGGAAGGCATTGCATTGACGCTAAGGTTTTTACAAGTGCTACCGTCCACCGTTGCAGACAATCTTGGCAGGAGCACCTCGCCATCCGCTGGCGGCAAGCCAAGACATAATGGACACGAGCGAATCGCCGCGGACGATGGATAACACTCATACACTCGCGGGTATTGACCGCGAGCAGAATGCCGGTCGACCGCAAGTGTCGTTGTGCGTCACAACCGCACAGCTAACAGTGGAGGTGCTACTACCATGCTGTCGACCGCGGGCCGTGCGGTTGTGACTCCTTCTTCTTCTTTGCAGCCACTGAGAGGGGTTTCGTCACAAGTTGAGAAACTGGGCGACCAGCACTGGATTCGTCCACAAGTCTATTGTAGTGAGCGTTGTTGGCTTCTTCGGACAGTCAAATAGGTGTTTAGTGTCTTGGCCTTGGTTTCCACAGTCCGGGCACACGTCAGGCTGACTATTGTCGATCCTGTGCAGGTAAGACATAAGCAATGGAGAATGTCCGCAGCGCAACGAAGCGAGGATACACCTGGCGCGCCTACCGAGCTCGGACTCGGTATCACATACCCTGGGCGGCACATCACCGAGAATAGGGTTGACGGCCGCTTTGGCGAGATGATCCTTCACAAACCGGGTGTGCTCCGCGCGTAAGAGACGAAGCCGTTCTTGATTCGAGTCGGTCCATCTCTGTACATTCACTTTGTTCGGAGCATCGGCAAACGGCACTCTGATCGATCTCTCTCTCACGGGATTTAATAGTCTTCTCGACGGATGATTAGGTTGCTTAAGGACATTAATAAACATCTGCTGAGCCTGGAGCTGACAATGCTCTTTCACTGGCAAGATACGGGCCTCGGCGTGAAGGTGCTCAATCGGTGAGCTTTTTGCACATCCAGTGGCTATTCGTAGTGCAGCATTCTGAATTCGCTGCATCTTAGTCCAGGAACTGTCCGACACGATGTGCTGCCAGACAGGTGCAGCATACTCCAATGCAGGCTGCAGAATAGCTCGATATGTCGTCAAGATTGTCTCTCTGCTGCCACCCCAGGACGTTCCTCCTAGAGCTCTCAACACATTAAGCTTTGCCTTGATAATTGCCTGCTTCTGTTCAGCATTTTTGTGAAACTTCAGCGATGGGTCCAAAACGAGGCCCAGCAGTTTAGGAAATTGCGCTGTAGGCAAGAGGTCACCATCCCACCTGACAACAGGTTGGGCGCTGTGTTCCTTTGGGTCAGATGTGAATACCGAAACAGAAGACTTCGCCGCGGAAACTGTGAGCATCATACTATCGAGAAAGTTTTTAAGCTCGACGAGATAGTCGCTGATCTTGTTTGCGGCTACCTGTATGTCACGATTACGGCACATGATGGTGATATCGTCGGCATACGCAACAATTTTTATGTCTTCAGGAGGCTCGGGTAGGTCTTCAATATACAGGCTGAAGAGGGCAGGTGACAAAACTCCACCCTGCGGCACACCGGCTGCTACAGGTATACTATCGGAGACGTGATTCTGGAATAGCACTTTGGCCCGACGACCTTTCGTAAACGCTGCTATCCAACGCTTCTGCCACGGTTGCAGCGAGGACTTCAATAGTTTCTCGGACAAAAGTCCTAGGTTAACAGAATCAAATGCTTTGGTTAGATCGAGGGCAACGGCCACTGTTCTAAGAGGCTTTCTGAAATTGAACCCATCAGACTCGCATAGCTGACAATCTCCAGAAGGGCAGTGGTGGTGGAGTGAAGCTTTCTAAACCCATGTTGATGTTGCTGTGCCTCATTCTGCTCTGCCAGGTCCCTTACGATTAGCTTTTCGGCTACTTTCGCGATCGGTGATAACAGGCTAAAAGGGCGACAGCCCTTCACCGTGCTTGCGATTTGCCTGGCTTAGGCAGGGGGTATCACATTGGCGGTCTTCCATGCTTGTGGTAGAGTGCAGGTTCGGAAAGAAGTGTTTATGATATCTGCGATCATCGGTAGAAGTTCCGTGGGAAGCTTCTTCAAGATGGCTGCTGAGATACCATCAGGTCCGAGAGCCTTCGAGTTCCGCATTTCCTTGATAGCCTTCTCCACCTGAGCAGGAGTAAAGGCCTCAGTGGCGTTCATCAGCGGCAGACGGCTTAGTTCTCTTACCGTGACTCTGTTTTGTAAGCCACGCTTGGTACGTGTGATGAAGAAATTTTTGCCAAGAGCATATGCGGCAGCCTTTCCTGATTTGAAGACGCTGTTATCGAACTCTATGGTAGAGTTCGAGGAGGGGCGCACTTGCCCGAGATCTTGCTCAATACTTTCCACGCAGTTGTTCCGTCGGTTTTAAAGTTCAACCTTTCAGTGAACTTCTCCCAACTGTCTTTCTTGTGCTTGTCCAGATCCTTTCTTATCTCTTCATCCAGCTTGGCCACCTCAGGGTCCAAATGATTCTCAGCTCTCTTTTCATCTCTTGTCCTGATCTTCTGTAGAATCTCCCTGGTGACATTAGGGTAGAAACTTTTCACACGTCCTTCAGGTATGGCCGCTTTTGTAGCCTTCCGAATGGCGTCAGATATGTGATGCTCTTTCTGGTGCACATCGCCATTCCATGGATACTCAGCTGCCTGGCGGAGCGCAACCTCTCTGAACAGGACCCAGTCAGCAAGGCCTAAATTGAGATAAGAACGTTGACGAATACCAGTATAAGGGGCAAGAGAGTTTGAGAGATCAATATGGAGAAAGACGGGAATGTGGTCGCTGGGAAGAGTTGTGGAAGTGGACCATGTGCAAGAATTAGAAAGATTGGATGAAACGAGGGAGATGTCCGGGCTAGAAGGTCGGCCGTAGGAAGGGAGACGAGTAGGCTGATCATCGTTGAGGATAACCAGATCACACTCCTCAGCCCATTCCTCGACGTCTTCCCCTCTGGCGTCGGACTCAAGCGCAGAACAGAACGTGTGAGCATTGAAGTCACCTGCAAAGACAGCTGATGGGGAGAGAGCAGTCATGCAACTGCTTAAGAAGAGGTATGGGGTTGTAGGTTGGGGGACAAGAAGTGGTAGGAGGGATGTAAATATTAAATAGAGATAGTGGAGTTTTAAGAGGGAGGTGAACGGGAACGCACTCGAGAGTACCGTCCTTAGGAACATTTGGAATTAGATGAGAAGGTAAGTTAGAAAGCACAAACGTAGAAACTCCGCCTCCAAGAGCTGTCCTTGGGATGTGATAGGCAGTGTAGCCTGGAATGTTTGGTTGGGGATAAGTGGTAGAGGGAGAGAGTGCTGCCGAGATGTCGTACGTTCACGCCGTGGCAGTGTGGAGGAAAGAAGATCACCTCTATGCAAACCGACGTCACCTCCTCCGCGAAGAGGGTTTTTGTCATGGGAGAGGTGCTGGCCGGCCGCAGCTCTCCTTCGGATTCTCCTGCAAAGGGCCGGCGTGGAGAGGAATCCTGGACCCGCTCAGAAGTACCTATGCGCCACGTGCGGCAAGGATGTTACCAGGAGACATACCAGCGTCCAGTGCTCCGGATGCCAAAGGTGGGTGCATCTCTCCTGTTCGGGTCTCAGTTCTGTGAGGCATTATAACTCTGCTTTTCGCTGTGTTTTATGCTCTTCACCTACCAACTCTGATTCCTCTTCCTCAAATCGCCCCCTTTCCATTGTACATATCAATCTCAACGGCCTTCGTACTAAACTTTCTGAGCTCTCTCTCTTCGCACGTACTTACCATCCAGACGTGATCATGGTTCAGAAACCAAGCTCTCTCCATCCCCTACCTATCCCTCATCCTAATATCCCGGGCTACACTGCCTTCCATGCTCCAAGGTCAGCTCTTGGCGGAGGAGTTTCAACCTTTGTTTTATCCTCTCTCCCTCCCACCTCATACCAAACACCCCCACGGATGGTACTCTCGAGTACCTTCCAATCCCATCTCCCTCTTAAAACACCCCTTTCTCTTTTCAACATATATATTCCCCTACCACCTCATGCCCCTCCTCCTACAATCCCATTCCTCTTCTCAAACAACTCAGCGATTATTCCCTCTCATCATCAGTTGTTTTCGCGGGCGACTTCAATGCCCACACCTTCTGCTCGTCCTTGGTTCTGATGCTAGAGGAGAAGAAGTCGAAGAATGGGCTGAGGAGTGCGACCTGGTCATCTTAAACGATGATCCAGCCCACTCGTCCCCCTGCCAACGGCCGATCTTCTAGCCCAGACATAACTCTTATCTCGTCCAACCTTTCCAACGCTTGCTCATGGTCTACCTCAACAACATTGTCTAGTGATCATGTTCCCGTCTTTGTGCACATCGATCTCTCAAATTCTCTTGCTCCTTATTCTGGTGTTCGTCAACGTTCTTATCTCAATTTAGGCCAAGCAGACTGGTGCCTGTTCAGTGAGGTTGCGCTACGCCTAGCGGCTGATTACCCGTGGAATGGCAAGGTGCACCAGAAGGAGCATCACTTATCTGATGCAATACGCAGGGCCATGAAGGCGGCTATCCCTGTTGGCCGAGTTAAGACGTTCTATCCAAACGTAACCAGAGAAATTCTTGAGAAAATCAGGACTAGAGATGCCAGAAGAGCAGTTGACCATCTAGACCCTGTCGTCGCTCAGCTGGATGGTGAGATCAGAAAAGATCTCGACCAGCACAAGAAAGAACAGTGGGAAAAATTCACAGAACAGTTGAATTTCAAGACGGACAGTGGAGCTACTTGGAAGGTTCTTCGGAAACTATCGGGAAAGAGCTCGCCAGCCACCATCTCCACTACTGAGTTCGGTAATAACGTTTTCAAGTCAGGAAAGGAAGCCGCCTACTCTCTCGGTAAAAGTTTCTTTGTCACGAGTACAAGGCGAGGTCCGCAAAATAGAGTGACAGTAAGAGAGCTGTGCCGCCTCCCGCTCATGAGCACGGCCGATGCGTTCACTGTGGCGCAAGTAGAGAAGATTATAAAGGACATGCGGAACTCCAAAGCTGTCGGTCCGGACGGCATTTGTCCTGCTGTACTGAAGAAACTCCCGACTGAGATCCTTCCGCTCATCGTTGATATGATTAACACTTCGTTTAGCTCTTGCACTATTCCGCAAAACTGGAAGACAGCCAACGTCATCCCGTTGCCCAAGCCTGGCAAACCTCAGTCATCCGTAAAGGGATATCGTCCCATTAGCTTGATGTCACCTTTCGCCAAAGTGGCCGAAAAGCTCATTGTCAAGGATCTAGCGGAGCACAACGAGAAGCAGTTGTTTCAACATGGGTTCAGGAGGCTACATTCCACAACTACGGCGTTGCTAGAAATTACCAGCTATGCTATCGACGGGTTCAACTTTAACAAGCCATTGAGAACTGTAGCTGTTGCGTTGGATCTCACCAAGGCATTTGATACGGTTAACCTTGGAGTCCTGTCAAGCAACATTCTGGAGTCGTCAATACCATCTTGGCAGAAGCGCTGGATATCGGCCTTTATTAAAGGTCGGCGGGCAAGAAGTCATGTTTCAGAACCATGTCCCCAACAGTATTCCTATGGCAGCTGGAGTCCCTCAGGGCGGAGTTCTATCGCCAGCCCTCTTCAATCTGTACCTCGGAGATATGCCTGAGCCTCCACAGGACATCAAGGTCGTCGCGTATGCCGATGACATAACAATCATGTGTCGAGATCGGGATTTACAGGTGGCCGCCAATAAGATCAACGAGTACCTGATCACACTAAAGGGCTTTTTCGACCGCAAGATGCTAAGTATCTCTGCAGCCAAGTCGTCAGTGTCCGTTCTCACGACGGACCCATCCGAGCACAGCGCTCATCCGGATGTCGTGTGGGATGGAGACCGTTTGCCTGCTGCTCGCTTTCCAAAGCTGCTCGGTCTTGTGCTCGATCCGTCACTCAAGTTTCATAAGAATACCGAGCAGAAGCAGGCAGTCGTTAAAGCTAAGCTCAACGTTCTCAGGGCCCTGGGCGGCACTTCGTGGGGTAGCAGCAAGGAGACTATACTCACAACGTATAAGGCAATTCTGCAGCCCGCCCTGGAGTACGCCGCACCGGTTTGGCAGCATCTCGTCTCAGAATCCTCCTGGACAAAGATGCAACGAGTACAAAATGCTGCTCTCCGTATCGCCACCGGATGTGCAAGGAGTTCCCCAATCGAGCACCTGCATGCTGAGACCCGTCTATTACCAGTGAAGGAGCACTGTCAGCTCCAGGCCCAGCAATTCCGCATTAACATTATAAAGCAACCAAATCACCCGTCGTGGAGAGTGCTAAACCCCGTGAGAGAGAGAAGTATAAGAAAGCCATTCGCCGATGCTCCAAACAAAGTCAATTTGCAAAGATGGCACGACTCACAGCAAGAACGACTCCGTCTTTTGCGCGAGGAGCACACCAAGTTCGTACGGTGTCATCTTGTGAAGGTGGCCATAAATCCTATACTAGGAGATATACCGCCCCCCGTCTGCACCTCAGAGTCTCAACTCGGAAGAAGGGCGAGATGCACGCTCGCATCATTACGCTGTGGTCACTCTACAATACTAATGTCTTATGTCAGCAAGATTGACAGCAGCAAATCTGATGTGTGCCCGGACTGCGGTATCGTCGGCCATGATACCGCACATTTATTCAACTGTCCGGAGAGACCTACCACGCTGACACCAATGGACCTATGGACGAATCCACTACTGGTCGCCCAGTTCCTCCGCCTATGACAAAACCCTCTATGTGGCTGCAAAGAAGAAGAAGAAGGGAGAGAGTTTGGTTTCTTGAACCATAATAACATCCGGATGATGAGTACGTGCGAAGAGTGAGAGTTCAGACAATTTGGTGCGAAGGCCGTTAAGATTTATATGTACAATAGAGAGGGGGCGGTTGGTGAATGAGAAATCAGAGTTGCTGGGGGCGGAGCACAGAACACAACGGAAGGATGAGTTGTGATGCCTCACAGAACTAAGACCTGAACAGGAGAAGTGCACCCACCTTTGGCATCCAAAGCATTGGACGCTTGTTCCATTCCAGTTGACTTTCTTGCTGCAGGTGGCACATTGATACTTCTGCACAGGTCCAGGATTCCTCTCGACGCCAGCCCTTTGTAGTAGAATCTTCAGGAGAGCTGGGGCCAGCCAGCGACTCTCCCATGACGAAAACCCTCTCGGTGGAGGGAGTGATGTCGGTTTGCACGAAGGTGATGTTGTTTCCTCCACACTGCCACGGCACGAACGTACGACATCTCGGCAGCGGTTGTGACTCCCAACGACACTTGCGATCGACCGGCATTTCGCGCATGGTCGACCTGTGTTAATGGTCGCCAACACCCACGCTCGAGCTGCCCCTAAGACGGCATTCAGATTTCATTCGTGGCGCGACGTTATAAATAGCCTAATGCCTAGCGTATACTTCCTGCGACGAGCGACGCAACATCGTGTTCGGGAAAGATATCGACAGAAAATCGATTTCGTTCAAGTGCACTGTCGCTGTAAGTATGCACTAGGCCTAAGTATCGATCAAGCGACGCCGCCTCGTCGCTAGATGTCCACAATTCAGCGCCGTAAAACACTAGATTCGACGCGCAGATGAAGATCGCTCCACGTCGCGTGGCATTTCAATGCGACGCGATGGTCGTCGCGCGGAAGCAAGGTCGTTCCTGATTTTCTTCAGTTTTTTTTTTCATTAACGAATCCAAATCTCACAACAAAAACAATAGATTAAGCATATTTAGAACCACTTGCCCTCGAACAAACACGAGAGAACTGTTGCTAAGCTTTGTCAAAAATTGCTGTTTGTTTATGCGAAATTGCGTACATACGCAATTGCGCGTAATCGATCACGTTCACACCTGAGGTGAAATTCACGAAACGAAACCCACGTCCTGACCGCGGTTAGCATAGCCATGGTCAAACGCGCTGGGTGCGAATCGATGGCCCACAAACCATGGCTAAAACGTGGTTAGCGTTTCGTGAATTACAGCCCTGAACTTCTACGCAACACGATTCTCGCGTCGCACTGACGTGTACCATCGCGTCGCTCCGCGAAAACTCTGAACGCGGCCTGAGGGGGTGTATCCTCTGTTTGCGAGTGAAATTTATTTCCGTTCATCGCCTGCGCCGGCGAGCGTCCGCTGCGTCTCCTTCTCTCCACACTTTCTCGCTGTCTCCACCCTCGCTTCGCACAAGCGCTGAGAACAGAGTGAATTGGGCTCGGAACCAGAGGATACGTATTCACGATTTGCGACATTTTACATAGTTAATCGTAAATTTTCGGTGAGAGAAAGCAGGAGTTTTATCTCAGTTTAGGCCCATTTCGCAGACAGTGATACAATCGAAATACGGAAGGCTGGAATCTAATAGTGATTTTTCATAACCTATAGCTACGAAAACAGAAAATCTGGGGCCGGTGCTGGCAGAATTAGAGAAGAATCAATTTTTCCCCTCAGAACATCAAGCGTGACTCAGCGCTTAGATAAAGGTTCATATTTATTTAACAAAGTGATTCATTCCATATTCAACAACATGGAGAAACGAAGAAGGAACGAGTAGTGCTATGAAAATCGTTTCACGCTATTATTTTGCCAACATATCTACGTTAGGTTTTGTCACAGGTTGTTGAACTGGGCGGCCTTCACAGGATTCGTCCAAAGGTCCATTGCTGTTGAGGAGGTAGATCTCTTCGGGCACATCAGCAAGTACGCCGTGTCGTGTCCGGGAGCACCACAGTCCGGACATGCGTCTGGTCGGCTGCTGTCGATCTTGTTGACGTAAGACATGAGCAGAATAGAGTGACCACAGCGCAGCGAGGCAAGAGCACATCTGGCTCGCCTGCCGAGTTGAGACTCGGACTCGCAAACCCGAGGCGGCACTGCTCCTAAGATAGGGTTCACAGCCGCCTTCTCCAGATATCCTCAAACAAACTGGGTGTGCTCCTCACGCAGAAGACGAAGCCTTTCCATGTTGGAATCGGCCCATCTCTGTACATCAACTTTACGAGAAGCATCTGCGAACGGCGTCCTAATCGACCTCTCACTAATAGGCCTCATAGCTCTCTTTTCCGGATGATTCGGCTGTCTCAGAACCTTGATATACATCTGCTGTGCCTGGAGTTCACAATGCTCCTTGACTGGCAATATGCAGGCCTTCGCGTGAAGATGTTCTATTTGGGAGCTCCTTGCACAACCGGTAGCAATTCTAAGCGCAGCATTCTGTACACGCTGCAGCTTATTCCAGGAGCTGTCAGACACCAGGTGCTGCCACACTGGTGCCGCATATTCCAGAGCCGGCTGAAGTATTGCTCTGTAGGTTTTCAATATAGTCTCTCGGCTGCTTCCCCATGATGTTCCTCCAAGAGCTCTCAGAATATTAGGTTTTGTCTTGACAACTGTCTGTTTTTGTTCCGCGTTTTTGTGGAACTTCAGCGTCAGATCGAGAATAAGACCAAGAAGACCAAGCAGCTTGGGGAATCTAACTGCTGGCAAACGATTACCATCCCATCTGACATCTGGGTGGGCACTGTATTCCTTAGTGTTTGTTGTGTACAGAAGACTTTGCAGCAGAGACTGTGAGCATCATATTACCGAGGAAAAGCTTCATTTCGACGAGATAGGCGCTCGTTGATCTTGTTAACGGCTACTTGCAGGTTACGGTCCTGGCACATATATATATATATATATATATATATATATATATATATATATATATATATATATATATATATATATATATATATATATATAGTAAAATATACATATATATGTATATATTATATATATGTATTATATATATATATGTATATATATATATATATATATATATATATATATATATATGTATATATTACACAAGTTTACACTCATGTGAGAGAAAAAAAGAAAAAAATGAGACAAAAAAACAACCTCAAACAGAAGTAGTCAAAGATGTAAACATTGTAACCAACTGGAACGAACAATAGTCAAAAGAGAAGAGCAGGATTTCGAGTAATCCAAGCGCTACGTAGGGATACTCGGCTGCCCCCAGGAGCCAGTTTTACTCGTACCAGGTTTTGAAGGCACCAAATTCGACAGGAATATTATCATTTCTACTGAGATCCTCGAATAATGGGATAACCCTATTCGTGAAAAAGCAGCGTCGACATTCAAGGTTAGACACGGTGCGATGGAATTTTATCGGCCCTCCCCGAGTGACAGAGTCTCTCGTTCTTACGAAATCCCCAGGCCTTAGACCAAAGTTTACGTTGAAAAGGATTTGATGGAAGAGAAATAGGTCATTTTTCTTCCTTCTGAGAATCAGAGGCTCGAGACTAAAGAGTTCGTTTCTGTCAGCAGCGGAAGGCATTTGCCCATAGATAAAGCCATACTGTCTGATCAGAGCTCTTCTAGTAAATTTGTTCTGTATCTTTTCCAATCTGTTTATATTCTTGAGTTTGGCGGGGTTGAAAACCGGGGTACCGTACTCGAGTAGAGGCCTTACATACGTGGTATAAGCATTGATAAGCACAGATGGATTGCAAGTTGACAAACCTCTAAAAATATTATTCATAGCAAAAGTTGCTTTCTTCGCGATAGATTCACAGTGCTTATCAAAACTCAGACTTGTAGTAATAATGAACCCTAGATCAGTTATTTCATCAACTTCCTGGATCTGACAACCATCGACAATATATTTACTGTTAGCATTCCTATGACTTAAGTGGAGAACCTTCGTCTTTTCCTTTGCCAATGGGAGATTCCAATCACGAGACCAAGTACTAACAATGTCAATAGACTGCTGCAGTAAGATACAATTCTCTGGTTGGGAGACGTCCAGGCAGATCTTGATATCGTCCGCAAATGCACTGAAACCGGTGCCACAGGAACCGATAAGACCGGCGATTTCGTGAGTGTATATGTTGAAAAGGATGGGAGACAATACCCCCCCCCCCTTGGGGCACACCGCTCAGGACTGGTCTTGGAATCGACCGAGAAGAGTCTATACAGACCGAGAACGTCCTATCAGTTAGGAATGAACGTATCCATGTAACTATTCAAGGATGAATCCCAACCATCAAAAGTTTTTGCAACAACTTGTCATGGGGAACCTTATCAAAAGCTTTGGCAAAATCAAAATAGATAACGTCTACACTCTTTCCATCGTCAAGAAGAGCTGTCCATTTATTAAGCGCTTCAATAGATGACGTCACAGTAGATTTACCTTTCTGGAAACCATGCTGGAAGGGAGAGATAACCTGATTTGATTCCAAATGAGTTACGATTCGTTTTTTGAGAATTTTTTCGAACAGCCGTGAGAAGATAGATGTTATACTGATTGGCCTGAAATTAGCAGGGTCAGTGAAAGGGGGTTTTTTTTGGAATAGGGGTAACAAACGATTGCCTCCATTTGAGGGGGACCTCTCCAGACATAAAGCTCAGATTGAAAATGTACTCCAAAGGACCTGCAATATCAAGAACGACCTGCTTGATGAAGCTAAGTGGTATGGCGTCGGGAGTCACAGAATTGGATGAAGGCCAGGCTAGAAGTTCCTTGATAATCTCGTCCTTGTGAAACCAACAGGAATCGGCCATAACGGCGAAACAATTGGAGACAGGTCGAGTATCCACCGGAGATGAGTCAGAAAACGACTCTTGAAAAACGTCCGCCAACAACTCAGCTTTATTCCCAGCATTCCTCACCAATGTGCCACTAGGGCTTTTAAGGACCCCAACACCTGGTTTTTCTCGGAGTTTAGAGTTGATGAATCTAAAGAAGGAATGTTTATCATTTGACTCGACAGCTTTCTTCTCAATATGGTTAGTATACTTCTTCAATTTCCGAGTAAAACGTTCACTGATACTTTTGAACCGCTCCCAGACGTCAGCACAGTCGTGAATTTTAGCCAAACGCCAAGCCTCAGATCTCAACCGCTCAAGGGCGGATAAGTGCGTTGGAAGCTTCAGTTTACCACGGCAGGAAGGTTCAAGAGGAACGAAAGTATCAATGCAGTGATGGATAATAGAAAGGAAAAGCTCGTACTTTTCATCCACACTAGGAACAGTGCTCAGGGAACCAAACCAGTCAACATTTAGTAGATGGTTGCGAATAGCATCAATATTTGCTTTGCTGAAATTCCTTCTATACACCACAGGAGCATCCCGCCTTGGAAGATTTAATGCAAAATGAACGGTAGAGTGGTCACTGGAGCCCAACGGTGGAGATATGCTTAGAGAATTTACCATACAATTATCATTACACAAAACTAGGTCAAGAACATGACCACCACGGGGCGACGGCCTGACATATTGCTCAAGGCTATGACTCGAGCACACAGTTAAAAAGCTTCTCGAGATGGAACTCACATTGGCAAACTCAAAAACTCAGATGCCGAGATGTCGTACGTTCACGCCGTGGCAGTGTGGAGGAAAGAAGATCACCTCTATGCAAACCGACGTCATCCCCTCCGCGAAGAGGGTTTTTGTCATGGGAGAGGTGCTGGCCGGCCGCAGCTCTCCTTCGGATTCTCCTACAAAGGGCCGGCGTGGAGAGGAATCCTGGACCCGCTCAGAAGTACCTATGCGCCACGTGCGGCAAGGATGTTACCAGGAGACATACCAGCGTCCAGTGCTTCGGATGCCAAAGGTGGGTGCATCTCTCCTGTTCGGGTCTCAGTTCTGTGAAGCATTATAACTCTGCTTTTCGCTGTGTTTTATGCTCTTCACCTACCAACTCTGATTCCTCTTCCTCAAATCGCCCCCTTTCCATTGTACATATCAATCTCAACGGCCTTCGTACTAAACTTTCTGAGCTCTCTCTCTTCGCACGTACTTACCATCCAGACGTGATCATGGTTCAAGAAACCAAGCTCTCTCCATCCCCTACCTATCCTCATCCTAATATACCGGGCTACACTGCCTTCCATGCTCCAAGGTCAGCTCTTGGCGGAGGAGTTTCAACCTTTGTTTTATCCTCTCTCCCCTCCCACCTCATACCAAACACCCCCACGGATGGTACTCTCGAGTACCTTCCAATCCATCTCCCTCTTAAAACACCCCTTTCTCTTTTCAACATATATATTCCCCTACCACCTCATGCCCTCCTCCTACAATCCCATTCCTCTTCTCAAACAACTCAACGATTATTCCCCTCTCATCATCAGTTGTTTTCGCGGGCGACTTTAATGCCCACACCTTCTGCTCGTCCCTTGGTTCTGATGCTAGAGGAGAAGAAGTCGAAGAATGGGCTGAGGAGTGCGACCTGGTCATCTTAAACGATGATCAGCCCACTCGTCTCCCTGCCAACGGCCGATCTTCTAGCCCAGACATAACTCTTATCTCGTCCAACCTTTCCAACGCTTGCTCATGGTCTACCTCAACAACATTGTCTAGTGATCATGTTCCCGTCTTTGTGCACATCGATCTCTCAAATTCTCTTGCTCCTTATTCTGGTGTTCGTCAACGTTCTTATCTCAATTTAGGCCAAGCAGACTGGTGCCTGTTCAGTGAGGTTGCGCTACGCCTAGCGGCTGATTACCCGTGGAATGGCAATGTGCACCAGAAGGAGCATCACTTATCTGATGCAATTCGCTGGGCCATGAAGGCGGCTATCCCAGTTGGCCGAGTTAAGACGTTCTATCCAAACGTCACCAGAGAAATTCTTGAGAAAATCAGGACTAGAGATGCCAGAAGAGCAGTTGACCATCTAGACCCTGTCGTCGCTCAGCTGGATGGGGAGATCAGAAAAGATCTCGACCAGCACAAGAAAGAACAGTGGGAAGAATTCACAGAACAGTTGAATTTCAAGACGGACAGTGGAGCTACTTGGAAGGTTCTTCGGAAACTATCGGGAAAGAGCTCGCCAGCCACCATCTCCACTATTGAGTTCGGTAATAACGTTTTCAAGTCAGGAAAGGAAGCCGCCTACTCTCTCGGTAAAAGTTTCTTTGTCACGAGTACAAGGCGAGGTCCGCAAAATAGAGTGACAGTAAGAGAGCTGTGCCGCCTCCCGTACATGAGCACGGCCGATGCGTTCACTGTGGCGCAAGTAGAGAAGATTATAAAGGACATGCGGAACTCCAAAGCTGTCGGTCCGGACGGCATTTGTCCTGCTGTACTGAAGAAACTCCCGACTGAGATCCTTCCGCTCATCGTTGATATGATTAACACTTCGTTCAGCTCTTGCACTATTCCGCAAAACTGGAAGACAGCCAACGTCATCCCGTTGCCCAAGCCTGGCAAACCTCAGTCATCAGTAAAGGGATATCGTCCCATTAGCTTGATGTCACCTTTCGCCAAGGCGGCCGAAAAGCTCATTGTCAAGGATCTAGCGGAGCACAACGAGAAGCAGTTGTTTCAACATGGGTTCAGGAGGCTACATTCCACAACTACGGCGTTGCTAGAAATTACCAGCTATGCTATCGAAGGGTTCAACTTTAACAAGCCATTGAGAACTGTAGCTGTTGCGTTGGATCTCACCAAGGCATTTGATACGGTTAACCTTGGAGTCCTGTCAAGCAACATTCTGGAGTCGTCAATACCATCTTGGCAGAAGCGCTGGATATCGGCCTTTATTAAAGGTCGGCGGGCAAGAGTCATGTTTCAGAACCATGTCTCCAACAGTATTCCTATGGCAGCTGGAGTCCCTCAGGGCGGAGTTCTATCGCCAGCCCTCTTCAATCTGTACCTCGGAGATATGCCTGAGCCTCCACAGGACATCAAGGTCGTCGCGTATGCCGATGACATAACAATCATGTGTCGAGATCGGGACTTACAGGTGGCCGCCAATAAGATCAACGAGTACCTGATCACACTAAAGGGCTTTTTCGACCGCAAGATGCTAAGTATCTCTGCAGCCAAGTCGTCAGTGTCCGTTCTCACGACGGACCCATCCGAGCACAGCGCTCATCCGGATGTCGTGTGGGATGGAGACCGTTTGCCTGCTGCTCGCTTTCCAAAGCTGCTCGGTCTTGTGCTCGATCCGTCACTCAAGTTTCATAAGAATACCGAGCAGAAGCAGGCAGTCGTTAAAGCTAAGCTCAACGTTCTCAGGGCCCTTGGCGGCACTTCGTAGGGTAGCAGCAAGGAGACTATACTCACAACGTATAAGGCAATTCTGCAGCCCGCCCTGGAGTACGCCGCACCGGTTTGGCAGCATCTCGTCTCAGAATCCTCCTGGACAAAGATGCAACGAGTACAAAATGCTGCTCTCCGTATCGCCACCGGATGTGCAAGGAGTTCCCCAATCGAGCCCCTGCATGCTGAGACCCGTCTATTACCAGTGAAGGAGCACTGTCAGCTCCAGGCCCAGCAATTCCGCATTAACATTATAAAGCAACCAAATCACCCGTCGTGGAGAGTGCTAAACCCCGTGAGAGAGAGAAGTATAAGAAAGCCATTCGCCGATGCTCCAAACAAAGTCAATTTGCAAAGATGGCACGACTCACAGCAAGAACGACTCCGTCTTTTGCGCGAGGAGCACACCAAGTTCGTACGGTGTCATCTTGTGAAGGTGGCCATAAATCCTATATTAGGAGATATACCGCCCCCCGTCTGCACCTCAGAGTCTCAACTCGGAAGAAGGGCGAGATGAACGCTCGCATCATTACGCTGTGGTCACTCTACAATGCTAATGTCTTATGTCAGCAAGATTGACAGCAGCAAATCTGATGTAAGCCCGGACTGCGGTATCGTCGGCCATGATACCGCACATTTATTCAACTGTCCGGAGAGACCTACCATGCTGACACCAATGGACCTATGGTCGAATCCACTACTGGTCGCCCAGTTCCTCCGCCTATGACAAAACCCTCCATGTGGCTGCAAAGAAGAAGAAGAAGGCAAACTCAGATGGTTCATTCCAATTGACATCCGGGAGGTTAAAATCGCCTGTGATGATTGAAGGCCAGCTACAAGAAATAAGGTCGCCGATGGTATTATACAGTTGCTCAGACAAGTTCGAAGTACAAGATGGTGTCCTGTACACAACTACAAAACGTACAGGTTTTAAATCAATTTCCAAGTCAGTGCAAAGGATTTCATAAGCATCAGGGACGGACAATGTCGTGATGGTGATGTCGTCGGCGTACAAAACAATCTTTATATCCTGCGGTGGCTCGGGTAGATCCTCAAGATACAAGCTGAATAGGACAGGAGACAACACTCCGCCCTGCGGAACACCGGCTGCTATTGGAATGCTATCAGATACGTGATTCTGGAACTGAACCTTAGCCCGGCGGCCTTTGGTAAACGCTGCAGTCTATCGCTTCTGCCAGGATGGCAGCGAGGACTTCAACAGTTTGTCGGACAGCAGCCCCAAGTTAACAGAGTCAAACGCTTTGCTCAGATCAAGGGCGACGGCCACCGTTCTTAGGGGCATTTTCATGTTGAACCCATCGACCGCAAAGCTCACGATCTCCAATAGAGCAGTAGTAGTAGAGTGAAGTTTCCTGAACCCATGCTGATGCTGCTGTCGCTCATTTTGATCAGCCAGGTCCCTCACGACCAACTTTTCAGCTAATTTGGCGACGGGAGGTAGAAGTTCCGTGGGAAGCTTCTTCAGGATGGCTGGGAAGGTACCGTCAGGTCCGATAGCCTTCGAATTCCGTATTTCTTTGATAGCCTTCTCTACTTGGGGGAGAGTAAAGGCCTCAAAAGCGTTCATGAGTGGCAACCGGCTCAGCTCTCTGACCGTGACTCTGTTTTGCGCGCCTCGCTTGGCACGTGTGACGAGGAAATTCTTGCCGAGCGCATATGCAGCCGCTTTCCCTGATTTGAAGACGTTCTCCTCGAACTCAATAGCGGAGCTCATCGAGGGAGCGGACTTTCCCGAAATTTTCATCAACACTTTCCGCGTAGTTCCGTCAGCCTTGAAATTCAGCTTTTCAGTGAACTTCTCCCAGCACTCCTTCGTGTTCTTATCCAGATCCTTTTTGATCTCGTTATCCAGTACAGCAATCTCCGGGTCTAGATGGTCTGCGGCTCTCTTCTCATCTCTGGTTCTTATCTTCTGCAGTATTTCCCTGCTGACATTTGGAAAAAAAAGGTCTTGACACGACATTCAGGAATTGCTGCTTTCATGGCCTTGCGGATGGCACTTGTTAGATGGCGCTCTTTCTGATGAGCATCACCATTCCATGGGTAGTCGACCGCATGGCGGCGTGCAACATCTCTGAACAGGGTCCAGTCTGCTAGGCCTAAATTAAGAAATGTACGATGACGAAAACCAGAGTAAGGGGCAAGAGAGTCAGAGAGATCAATATAGACAAAGACTGGAATGTGATCACCGAAGAGAGTTGTGGATGTGGACCACGTGCAAGCATTAGAAAGATTGGATGACACAAGAGAGTATCTGGGCTAGAAGGTCGGCCGTTGGCAGGGAGACGAGTGGGCTGGTCATCATTGAGGATAACCAGATCGCACTCCTCAGCCCATTCCTCGACGTCATCCCCTCTGGCGTCAGAATCAAGCGCAGAACAGAACGTGTGAGCATTGAAATCCCCTGCAAAGACAGCTGAGGGAGAGAGTGAGCAGTCATGCAACTGCTTAAGGAGAGGTATAGGATTGTAAGATGGGGGACAAGATGCTATAGGAGGAATATAGATGTTAAATCGAGATAAAGAGGTTTTGAGTGGGAGGTGGACAGGAATGTACTCGAGAGTACCGTCCTTAGGAGTATTAGGGATAATATGAGAAGGTATGGCAGATTGCACGAAAGTAGACACTCCGCCCCCAAGAGCAGACCTTGGCATGTGATGGGCGGTGGATGCCGGAATGTTAGGCTGGGGGTAAGTGGTAGAAGGAGAGAGCTTGGTTTCTTGAACCATGATAACATCCGTGTGATGAGAGCGTGCGAATAGAGAGAGTTCAGATAATTTGCCACCCACCTTTGGCATCCGAAGAAGCATTGGACGCTTGTTTTATGCCAGGTATAACATCTTTGCTGCAGGTGGCACATGGATACTTCTGCGCTAGACCTGGATTTCTCTCGACGCCGACTTAATCCTCGCAGACGCCTCGGTCATTGGGACTCACGCGTCAAATCTCTCCCTCTTCTCGGAGGGGTTGGTGTCGGTTTGCACGGAGGCGATCTTCTTTCCTCCACACTGCCACGACATGAACGTACGACATCTCGGCAGCACGTTAGGTTTTCATGATAATCAACAAAACAGGCGCTTAATGACGTTCATCAGCGACGAGTATTCGTCAGATTGTCCAAAAAATTGATAAATACTGTCATAAAAAGCATAAATAATAGAAAAATTAAAATAATAATACACCAGCGTTCGAATTTGACCAATTGCGTTCGATATCGAAAACTTTGATACCGGTCCACCTTACCACAAATCGCTAATTGAAAGCTTTTTTTGCCTTGCAGTGAGCTTTCCCCATTTTTCTCTTTGGACAACGAAAGATATGGCGAAGTTTAACAGATATCTGGAAACAGAATCGAGAAAATCCTCTGTCTTTGGCGTAACACCAACTCGTTGAGTTTCAACTCATCCAGCGGTCGCGTCGCGGTCGTTGACGGCGAAGCGCAGAAACTTGCAGGAACACGGAGCACAACAAAAGGAAGGGCTTCGATCCCAGTGGCAAAATTGCATTTACATACTCTATCATTCACGAATATTTGCGCAAGCTGAACGTATGCGATTACTAACGTGTTTGGCAGGATGTCAGGTGCTCATGAATTCTAAACGCACTTTTTTTGATCGAAAGCGGATCGTTCAAAAAACAATTGTACTATAAAGCAAAAACATTCTTTTCAAGTGACCTATACACGTGTGTAAAATTCTCAGTATTTGGCGCGTGACTTCCAATCGGAGGAAAACGCGGGAGTTTTTCTCCCAACAGTAGAACTCCCGCCGCATCTGAGCAAAAGTTTTCGATTATGCGGTGCATTTCGTGGAATTATTTGATTCTCGGATATTCGCTCCCATAAACCGTTGAAGTGCTTCCATTATAACTGTCCTGACATCTCGAATTATTTCGCAACTTTCACATGGGGTCCATAATGGAATGAGTCAAAGGAGAACGAGTGAATAGATGCGATGGGTTGACTGACGTGTGTCGGTGAATGAAATCAGTAATCCGTAATAGAACGATGAATGAACTAGGAAATGGGAAATGTTCGGGGGCCTGAAGGCTACGAGCTGGCAATTGTGGTGTGTGCAAAAATCAATAGCTCGGCACATAACGCGGCCTCAACCTCCATAGATGGGGGGAAGGGAAGGCTTAAAGAAGATTGGCCACCCTCCGTGAAATCGACCCAACTCCCAATGTTCAATGCAGAAATATTCCGGTGAACACAGGGCGATTGAAAAGTATTGAGCGCGACGTTTGCCGCTCTGATTTCGCACTTATTATCGTGCAAATCATGCTCGCTTCTGACATCTGCAGCAAAATGGAAAGCACATTTTCGAAGACTTACGCTTTCTAGGTGGGGACAAAAACCTGTTTTCTTATTTTGGATTTCGATCAACTGACGACATATGAACTCTGCCAATGCGTAGCTAGATGCCTCCGAGGGCGCGGCCTGAAACGCCGCCCCATTCCATGTAGCGAGAATTTAAGGGTTTTAGCTACGATAGCTAAAACCCGCATATTCTTGTCTCGTTCGAACCATTGTTCTCTCTGACGCTAAACCCGTATATTCACGCTATAATTTTGTAGCGAGAATCTACGGATTTAGCGACAGGCTGTGTTGAAATGCAATCTTAACCCGTTTTGGCTACGCGGAACGCAGGGATGCCGTTCAATCAGTCCTGGCCCAGTCAACCCACGAATAACTTGACACTCTGTGGGTGGTGGTGGTGACACCGTGTCGCTCACTGCAACGCAAGGGATAATTTTGGCCGCTGGTATGCTGCAGGCCGTGGGGAAGAAACGGCGATGTTGTCGATCGCAGCGGGGATCGTCTTTCTAGTACGGATCAAGACTGGGTGGGTCGATCGACCGAGTGCTGCAACGAGAATAAGCATAGAATATGCGGGCGCTGTAGCTAAAATTTCACCAACTGAGGCTAAACTTACCGTAATTTACGTAAATTCTCGTGTCAAAATCAGACTAGATGCCACCGAAACCCTGGGCATCTCTTGTCTCCGTGCGAGGCATTTAGCTACGCGTTGGCGGAGAAGAGAATATTCAACGATGGCATCTCGTATGAAAGCCGCACTCCAAATAGTTCAGAAGAACATCAGAAATAGAGGTTCAGAAAAAAGGCACGGTGCAGAGAAAATCAGACAACATACACCATTCAAAGCGTGAAGTGTTCTTGTTAACACCTAAATGATGCAGTTTGCCTGAATTCCATAATAAAGAGTTTGAATGCTTCTTATTAAGGGCAGTGTCCACGATAATCTTCGATTTTGAGATTAATAACTAAGTCGATTGTTTGGCCCCCGGGTAGAACATAAATGATGAAGGAATCGAGAAAAACGCAGCAGAAGGACACGGAATCCTTCACTCTCACCCCGTCTCTTTACTCTCACTGGAGCTGTTTGTTGTGGCAATGAAATCTTTTGTGGCCCGTGTTTTGCAATTCTCTACTCTCTGTTGCTCCGTTCTTTCCTTTGGACCCTAACTAGTACTATTTTGCCTGGAACGTTCTTCCATTTTCGACTGATCCCGTTTTTCACCGGTGACAACCACCGCTCTGCCAACGCGTAGCTAGTAGAGTGTTGCCCGAATATTCGTTTATTCGAATAATATTCGAATATTTGAATATTCGAATAATTCGAATATGCGAATATTCAAAGAAGTGGAATATTTGTTTATTCGAATAATCGAATATTCAAAGAATGGAATATTCGTTTATACGAATATTTGAATATTCAAAGGAGTGTAAATATTCGGTTTATTCGAATATTCAGCATGAATAATTTGAATATTCGACGAGATCGCACTCCATTTTGCTCTGATTTTACATTTCAAACATCTTAGCGTAATGACTCCTAATTTCTCACAATTCTCAAGTACCTCATAAATATATAGTTATAGCAAGTATGTACAATATATTAAACCGCTCCTAGGATTTTGTCAAAACGATAGAAGTGCCCATTTCACCATTAGATATAGAGAAAAGTTTAAATTTCAAGCGACGCATAAGTATAGCAGCACTTGAGCAACATGGAAAGTTCTCACGATGATGGCCAGAATGAGCCATTTTGATGTGTATTTTCATGAAACTGGTTCGAGGTGATGCTACTTTTCTACTTTCCTGGTGGACTTCACCTAAATTCTGACGGAAAAGCCTAACTTCTCTCCTTCCATAATGCTGGACTTGGAATTCGATGGTTTCCAGCTACCTAGGACGACCAGCTGGATGTAGTTTAAAGTTCGTGCCAGATCCGTCTGTTGTCGCCCAGACGTCTCATGGAACTGGGAAGCGAGATATGTATTACACGGCGAGTTCCCAGTGACATGGTGTCGATCTCAACTACTAACTTCGATTTGTCGCTGAGTTTTTTTCGAATTGTCGCTGAGATTCTGGTGTAGGGCACGGCTAAGCAGCACCAGGAAGTTCGCCATCGCATAAACCGCACATAACTCAACTGAACCCAACTAAGCTAAACCAATCTAGACCGAAGCAGACCACATACTTGGCGGCTATTTCGCGGCCAGCATTATTTAGCGGCTATTTCGCGGCTATTACTCGGGAAAAAGGCATTTTGTGTCTATTTCTCGGCCAAAACTCAGAGTACACGCTCGTAAACGTGGTTGAGATAACTGCGGAAATATAATGGTATGGCTCAGAACACAACGCCTACGCATTTTGAAGCGTCAAAAACAACCCAAAGTGACGCTACACGACTGAGGAGTCGGCCCCGCACCTGTATCTGCCCGCCCCCTGTATTTGCGCCGCCCTAAACAGGGGTGTTGGTCAATTTCCACAGTCGGCGACGTTTGTGGGCGGTACAATAGGTACAATAGGTAATACAGGGGCGGGCAAATACAGGTGCGGGGCCGACTCCTCAGTCGTGTAGCGTCTTGGGTCGTTTTTGACGCTTTAAAATGCGTAGGCGTTGTATTCTGAGCCATACCATTCAATTTCCGTAGTTAGTATCTCAACCACGTTCACATGCGTGTATTCTGAATTTAAAGGCACTGTTCGCGATAAAAATCGCTTTTCTGTTTTTTGCCTATCTTGAAACCGGTCCCATTCTGATTCCAATGATGCTTCTGGAATCGTACAAGACCTTCTGGGAATGGAGTTATGATCCCTCAAAAATTGAGCTAGGGAAAATGGTGGACGAGTTGTCCGAGGCTTGTAACTTCCGTCTCTTGCAGCCAATGTATGCGAGCTGACCCGAGTAAAGAGAGAAGTTGAGATTGAAAGAAAGAGCGGGGCTTTTGATCGGAAACCATCGCTCACCTCACGATTTCGAGTGTTCCTTTGTTCACGTCGAGGGGCGGAAAGGGGCGGGATTTGCCCACTTTTCTAAGCCGTTTTGCGGCTCCTGGGTAGCTTTTCGTCCCGTTTTTTCTACGCTGTTCTGCTTCTGAGAGCCACGAGAAGCGTTTGTCATGGAAAATCGAGGATGAAGTTTATCGCGAACAGTGCCTTTAAATGACAAGAGTGCAGCCGGTTCAATTACCTAAGTATGCGGTACATTGGCCCCGCCCGGCAACTGGAAGCCCTGCCCATCCGGGTCCTCCGTGGAGGTTGGGCGACCCAGCCGCGAGGCGTGGGTCTACCGACCGCGACGCATGTCGGTGTGCCGACCGCAACGCATGTCGGTGTGCCGACCGCGACGCGTGTCGGTGCAAAGTAGTTCCTAAGCCAGATAAAAGTCTTGCCGGATGAGAACCGCTGCTGAATAGGCGGCTAAACGCGACACGTCCAAGTGTCTCGACAACAGGCGGATGTCGCTGGGTAACGGCCAGGTTTCAGGCTTACAATGCGAGCGATTTGAGTTGTCAAGAGGGTGCAGTTTATGAAATGACAAGTTATCAACCTGTTGTCGATGCCCCAGTTTGCCTGAGTGGATTGGATGGGATAGAACACAATAGAGTGTTGCCCGATTCTTTGTTTATTCGAATACTATTCGAATATTCGAATGATTCGAATATTCGAAGAAGTGGATTATTCGAGTTATTCGAGTAATCGAATATTCAAAGAAGTGGAATATTCGGTTCATTCGAATAATCGAATATTCAAAGAAGTGGATTATTCGAATTATTCGTTTATTCGAATATTCAAAAAAAATTATTCGTTCCAACACTCTAGTAGCTAGATGCCTCCGATGGCGCGGCCTATAACGCCGCCCTTTCCATGTAGCGAGAATTTGCGGGTTTTAGCTACGATAGCTGAAACCCGCATATTCTTGTGTCGAGGCTACAAGGGTGCAAATTCTGCGCGTATTCTACGTAAAAACAAAGGCTAGCTTTGAACCATTGCTCGCTCTGATGCTAAACCCGTATATTCACGCTATAATTTTGTAGCGAGAATCTACGGATTTAGCGACAGGCTGTGTTGAAATGCAATCTCAAACCCGCGCTGGCTACGCGGAACGCAGGGATGCCGTTCAAACAGTGTTGGCCCGCTCAACTCTTGGTGTGATTACTTGACACTCTGTGGGTGGTCGTAGAGGGTGACCCCGTGTCGCTCTCTGGAAGACCTTGCTAGGGATAATTTTGGCCGGTGGTATGCTGCCGCCACGGGAAAGAAACGGTGATGCGCTCGATCGCAGCCGGGATCGCCTTTCTTGTACGGATCAAGACTGGGTGGGTCGATCGACCGAGTACTGCAACGAGAATAATCGTAGAATATGCGGGCGCTGTAGCTAAAATTTCACCAACTGAGGCTAAAATTTCAGTAATTTACGTAAATTCTCGTGTCAAAATTAGACTAGATGCCTCCGAAACCCTGGACATCTCTGGTTTCCGTGTGAGGCATCTAGCTACGCGTTATCGGAGCGTAAACATGTTCATACAACTGGACAACTAGTCCAGGCCAGAGAATAATGTCACTGAAATATGACGTTTCAGTGCGTTTCTCGCCGTTTCTTTGTAATTTCTGTACCACTCGGTGGCCAAAGCTTTGTTTTGAGTGGAAAGCTCGGGAACGAAAATCATCATGAACACTGCCAAGTGTGCGGAAACTTGGTAAAAAGACTTCTCACACTTCACAATTATTGAATGCATCCCGGGCAACACTGGTCGATCATTGCAAAGCTAAGAAAGCCAACGAACTGCAGGAAAATGCTTGAAATTTCCAAGGTGCACGGTGCCTAATGCGCTTCTTGATATACTTATGTCAAGTCGAGTCATCGAATCATGGTATCGACTGAAACAGTCGACATCTAGTCATTCGACTACTCGATCATTCGAAATTTTCAAGAACCGAGTTTGTCGAAAACTCAATTATTCGAAAAAAAAAACGATTCGCCCTAATGCACTTCTTGGTCGATTTAGACAATCATTACCTTTCAAAAGTTCCTCAACCTTCAGAGTTATTGGCAACCAATAAGTTCAGAGCAGAGAAAGTTAGGAGAAGGTGGAATCTATTGAGTTTACCTCTAAGAAATGTTCGATTGGGCATGGGTTAGGATCACGGAAGAGATTCTCTTGATCTTTTATAGCTTGCAATATAGAGATTAACTCTAGGACGCCCTGGACAGTCTTGGCTAAAAATGTGGTTCAATAGAAGAGATGTGATTGTATCTTGCAGCAAATTGGGCATCAGCTCCTGGAGCATAAGCGACAATGATTTTTTGTCGAGACCCAGTTGTCTTAATATATAACAAGTGGTGAGTAGTACAAAACTGTCCCAATCTTAACACACTTGATCTTGCCGCTTGACGCTCCTGGAAAAAGCCGGATTACAGAGTGAGAAAGTCATCGGTTCAAACCAGACATTCTTTTGAAGTTCCGATTTTCAAAAAAAAATTGTCGGAAAATGTGGTATAAATAAAAGATGATATTTATTTTTTGTGAAACTGGACCGGATTCAATTATGGCCTACATTTGGCGACAAGTTTCACCAATCAGAATCGAGCATGTGAAAAACGAGAATCTGTGCAATAAGGATTGACATATCGTATTTGAAGTTATACGCTACTAAGCCTTGGGAACAGGAATGAGCGGAATCCCCTTTTCAGAATTCCGACTTCTGATGGTTTTTGGCGTTCCGATTTCTGGATTCCAAAAAAAGCCTGAAAATGCGGAAGAAATCGGAAATATTCACGCGGATTGAATTTTTCAGACTATTTCTTGCCAAATCCCAAGGGGTTGTTTTGGACGCTAAATTCAAGTTCGGGTTCCGTCTTCACTTTTCACAAAGCCAGGACTGATTTTATTTGCATGAAAATTATCGTTCCGATTTCCGAATTCGAAAAAAATCGTAATTCCCTGTTCGGGAAACTTTTAAGGGGTTTGTAGCTCGTATCAAAGGGAGTAGGCAAGTACAATACCGCCCGTATCTTTTGGTCATTGGGCGCGCTAGAGCGCCGGAGCGCGCCGTTTGGCGTTGTTTTTGAATAACTCGCTTCAAAGTGGTTCAATCGGAAAATGGATGTCAAATTCGGACTCAGCATCAAAAATGCGATCTACTGAATGTATAGAATTTCAAAATGGAACTCAGTGGAAGATTTTGGGTTACGGTAGCCATCCAATGTCCCTCGTGTCCAAATGGGGCTGGCGTTTAAGTGTTGTTATAAGGGGATTTCTTGACGTTTTCTCGTATTTAGAACATTCATATGCAATTTGTTATCCTCTGTGTTTCTTCTGAAACATTTTGACAGCGAAAAAATTAATTGAAAATAATAAAAAGTCATTTTTCCTAACAATTTTTGGGTTTTAATGAGGAAAAACCACGAAGTTCTTCTATATTAGTGACTTATTTTGAGATAAAATGCAAAACTTTGAGTAGAACTCAGGTATTAAAAGTTAAACGGAAATCGCGCCTTCAAATTTGGTTAATTATTTGATTTCTCATTCAAAAAAGGTAGGTATCAGAGCGCATTTCAACAACCATGTAAGGAATTCGCTTTGCAATCTTTGTTTTTTCTCCTCACACGAAGAAATCATGTCCAGAATCAGCCAGTGTACGGAAATGCACCAAAAATGAACAGTTCAAAAAAAATTATTCAAACATTAAAATTTTTATAAAGTGAACAATTTCAATTTTCATGCTGAAATACTCCTCGAGTTCTATGTTCTTCGTGTATAGCGCATAAATTTGTTCAGAAATTGTTTCAAAAATATAGAATTCTTGACCTTTTCCGATTACTTTTCAAAAAAAAATAAATTATCGAAAGGGAAATGAAAATTTTCACTGATACCACAAATTTTGAATTTCTTTCCAGATTTCTCGTTGAATCCCATGTATGAATTTCTTTGAATTCCTTCATTATATGAATTTATTTCGAAATTGTGGGAATCGTGAAAATCTTCAATCTTTTTTCCCGAAAAAAACAAATGAAATTTGAATTTTCTCTTAATTTCCATTTTCAGTTTGAAAAGGTTCTAGGAATGTTTCACTGTTCATGTAGAGCGCATAAAATTAATCAGCATTCATTTTAAAAATGCAGAATTCAAAAAAAAATTCTTTTCGCGAAAAAAAAATTAAAAATTTCAAAGTTGAATTTTCATTATTAGAACAATTTTTTTTAGTTTTGATACCAGAACCTTCTTTGAATCCCATGAATCTCGTCACAAGAGATTGTTTCAAGAATTAGATAATCTAGGAAACTTTCCATTTTTCTCCCCAAAAAAAAGAAATGTAAAAACTGAATTTTCAATGCAATTACCAGTTTTGAATTTCGTTCTTGAACACTTCTAGATTTTCTTACTATTGGAGCTCCAGTCGCGAGAAAATATTTTTCTAGCTTTGCTACGCAGAATCCATCCAGTCCGCATTGTGGTAATTTTAAAAACTTTGAATTTTCCCAACAAAAAAAAATGAAAATTTTAAAAACTTTGAATTTTTCCTACAAAAAAATGAAAATTTAAAATTGAATTTCTGGTGAAAAGACCGGCTTCAGAACTCATTCCAGAACCCTTCTAGAACTCCATAATATCTCGAATTCACTAATTATATTGAATAAATACAATTTTAGGAATTGGTGTATGAGCACCCCGTAGTTCGGCCCTCCACCCCTCGCATGCCAGGCAATTACCTACGCGAGGTCGCTCTACCAACCCACAGCCCGTCCAGGCCGATTATCGATCACATTTGTCAGGGGCTGGAACCCTAACCAGTATGAAACCTCATAAAATTCAGTATCATATTCAGTCAGTGCATCACTTTTCGAAAACATCTGTAGAATTGTTTGGGAAACATGGAATTCATGAGAACTTTGGGTAAGTTTTCCGAAAAAGGAAAAAAAATAAAGTCGAATTTTCATTAAGACCACTAATTCTGAATTTCTTCCCAGATTTCTATTCGAATATAATGTATTTTCTGCTCCACTACACGGAATTGTACCAAAGATGTGGAAATCGTAAGAATTTCCAGTTTTCTCCACAAAAATGAAATTTCAAAAATGAATACGTGATTAGAAGATTGGTCTCGGAACTCGTTCCAGAACCCTTCAAGAATTCCATAATATCCCAAATTCACTAATTACATTGAACAAATACAAATTTTGGGGTTTATGCATTTTCCGAAAATTTGAAAATTAACATGACTGCGAGAAGTGCGAGAACAGCTCAACCCATCTCACTGGATAAAAACAAATGGTTGGGAACGTGTTGTAGACAAAGAATCTCTGTAATTCTGATAAGGTCATTAAGACGGGGGAGGCCCCAAACATGCCTTCGAGGCCCATTCGCACCTCAAAATGACCCTGTAGGCTGTTTCTTGAGAAGCAGGCCAGTGTGAGAGCGAGTGATATGGCAGAGCGTAATTTAGTACTGGTACACCTTTGGCTTGATGCAGTCCTCAACGTGTTTCTGACATTATTCACTTTTACTGGAAAACACCATGAATTTCTTTCTAAGATGTGAATCATTTCTCGCATTTCGGCTTCTCGGACCAAATCTACATTATAATTGGTTCTGGACCCTAATTATGCGAAGAATTTGACATGTTTCATTGCTGTGTTTTCGGAAAATAATGCTCTGACTGAATATGATACTAAATTTTATGTGGTTTCATACTGGTTAGGGTTCCAGCCCCTGGAAAATGTGATCGATAATCGGCCTGGACGGGCTGTGGGTTGGTAGAGCGACCTGGCGTAGATAATTGCCTGGCATGCGAGGGGTGGAGGGCCGAACTACGGGGTGCTCGTACACCAATTCCTAAAATTGTATTTATTCAATATAATTAGTGAATTCGATATTATGGAGTTCTAGAAGGGTTCTGGAATGAGTTCTGAAGCCGGTCTTTTCCCCAGAAATTCAATTTTAAATTTTCATTTTTTTGTAGGAAAAATTCAAAGTTTTCAAAATTTTTAAATTTTCATTTTTTTTGTTGGAAAAATTCAGTTTTTAAAATTACCACAATGCGGACTGGATGGATTCTGCGTAGCAAAGCTAGAAAAATATTTTCTCGCGACTGGAGCTCCAATAGTAAGAAAATCTAGAAATGTTCAAGAACGAAATTCAAAACTGGTAATTACATTGAAAATTCAGTTTTTACATTTCTTTTTTGGGAGAAAATGGAAAGTTTCCTAGATTATCTAATTCTTGAAACAATCTCTTGTGACGAGATTCATGGGATTCAAAGAAGGTTCTGGTATCAAAACTAAAAAAATTGTTCTAATAATGAAAATTCAACTTTGAAATTTTTAATTTTTTTCGCGGAAAGAATTTTTTTTTTAAATTCAGCATTTTTAAAATGAATGCTGATTAATTTTATGCGCTCTACATGAACAGTGAAACATTCCTAGAACCTTTTCACACTGAAAATGGAAATTAAGAGAAAATTCAAATTTCAAATTTCATTTGTTTTTTCGGGAAAAAAGATTGAAGATTTTCACGATTCCCACATTTTCGAAATGAATTAATATAATGAAGGAATTCAAAGGAATTCATACATGGGATTCAACGAGAAATCTGGAAAGAAATTCAAAATTTGTGGTCTCAGTGAAAATTTTCACTTTCGATAATTTATTTTTTTTGAAAAGTAATCGGAAAAGGTCAAGAATTCTATCTTTTTGAAACATTTTCTGAACAAATTTATGCGCTATACACGAAGAACATAGAACTCGAGGATTATTTCAGCATGAAAATTGAAATTGGTCACTTTATAAAAACTTTAATTTTTGAATATTTTTTTTGAGCTGTTCAATTTTGGTGCATTTCCGTACACTGGCTGATTCTGGACATGATTTCTTCGTGTGAGGAGAAAAAACAAAGATAGCAAAGCGAATTCCTTACATGGTTGTTGAAATGCGCTCTGATACCTACCCTTTTTGAATGTGAAATCAAATAATTAACCAAATTTCAAGGCGCGATTTCCGTTTAACTTTTAATACCTGAATTTTACTCAAAGTTTTGCATTTTATCTCAAAATAAGTCACTAATATAGAAGAACTTCGTGGTTTTTCCTCATTAAAATCCAAAAATTGTTAGGAAAAATGACTTTATTATTTTTTGATTAATTTTTTCGCTGTCAAAATGTTTCAGAAGAAACACAGAGGATAAAAAATTGCATATGAATGTTCTAAACACGAGAAAACGTCAAGAAATCCCCTTATAACAACACTTAAACGCCAGCCCCATTTGGACACGAGGGACATTGGATGGCTACCGTAACCCAAAATCTTCCACTGAGTTCCATTTTGAAATTCTATACATTCAGTAGATCGCATTTTTGATGCTGAGTCCGAATTTGACATCCATTTTCCGATTGAACCACTTTGAAGCGAGTTATTCAAAAACAACGCCAAACGGCGCGCTCCGGCGCTCTAGCGCGCCCAATGACCAAAAGATACGGGCGGTATTGTACATAGAAACATACATTAAGAGAGCGGGTGCCTTGGCAAAGCGAGCGGAACCCTACACCAGGTAAGGTAAGCTATGTAGTCGATATCTCCGTTGAAGACGAGCGGAACCTAATGCTAATGCATAGAGCACCCTCAGCAAGCTACTCGGTGAATCGGTGGTGAGGTCCTTTCAGTGACGCTTCTTATCACGAATGTTTGAACGCAGAATCTTCTACTGATCTGATGTTGCCTCCTTTTGTGTGTTCGACGACATGGTGTGATGCATGAAGTGCATGTAGACTGTGAACATCATTCCGATAAAGTCTAAGGAAAATCTTGATTGGTCTCAAAGTTCCCAAAGTTCAGCCTCTTTTCATACTTGTCAGTGGAGTGTACATATTTCACAGTAAAAGGAACCCGCGGTCGCATTCCTTCAAGTGTACATAAATGGTGATAGTGCGAGAGTTATTGATTGGAAGAGGTCTTAAACCTTCCTCATAATCGTGTTCAGCGCCCAAAACTACCCCACTAAGCAAAGTTTGGCTAAAGGAACATTTTCCAAACTTTGCGCAGACTAATAGCGTTTTGGACTTTTACGGATTTTCGTTTGGGCGTTTATTTACTCTGATGTACTCGGGGGATCGTCCCCAACCCGACGGCCGTGGCCACGTCACTAGGGACTAAACACAACCTTGGTTGGCCGCCGACATACATCCTCTAGCCCCGCCCCTTTGGGAGGGACTTGGTAGGGCTCACTCAAACGCCCAGTGAACTCAGGGGAGCATCCCCAAACTGACACGTGGAGCAATCATGTGGATCGCTGAAACATCGATTGGAATTCTTCATTTATTCTTTTGATGGTTGCTTATGCTTGCTTTTGTTTTGGAATTTAAAACTTTTGAACCTTGCTTGTCCATTTTGTACAATTTTGTACTTTTGAAATTCTCGCAGAGCTTCTCGTCTGAGAGAACTTTTAACTTGTTCTTTCAATCACCATTTTTAGGGAAAAAATTGATGGCAGAAAAGCAAAAAGTGGCAACCGATGTTGGCAGTATTATTCTTGAGCACCAAAAGACTGATATATGTTATCAGGTATTACTTTTCAAGTTTTTTTTCATTCATGGTGCACTAGGGCACTCTCGTCGCAATGATGGCTTTCTTATTACCGTACTCTCGCTGTAAATCCGCCACTTCTTCTCACAAGTTTTTTATTTCCGGTAATTCTGCGGCAGCCACAGGGTTCTTCAAAGGTGATTTCGCGTTGTGTTCGCCGTAATTTCCGACCTAGCGATAGCTTCGCGTCAATTTCTCGGCGAAATCCAGGTCCGCGGTGGATTCCCGGTGGCTTCCACACAATTTCTTCTAGAGCAGGGCTTCATAAGGAGCCTGCGAGAGATTATGTGGGATAGTTGTACAATTTCGAAAAAAATGTCGGACAAACGAAATTCGAAAATTTTTCTTTCGGAAAAAAAACTTCGAACGAACCAAAGAATTTTAAAACTAATCGAAATTTCGATTTTTTTTGAAAATTGTTCGAGATTTCGCGTTTTTTTTTTTCGAATTCTGTTTCGTTTTCGAAATTTCGCACTTTTTTCGAAATTCGTTCGATAAAATTTCGAACAAACAAATTTCAAAAACCTTTCGAAATTTCAGAGGTCGAATAAACAAATTTTGAAACTAATCAAAATTTGATTTCTTCCGAAAGTCGTTTGAACTTTTGGATTTTTTCGAATTTCGTTCGAAGTTAAGGATTTTTTTCGATACCCCTTTTCTTTTAAAATTTAAATTTTCTTTTATAAATTTCGGACCTTTTTTTTTGAGACCGAACTCAACGCTTTATTTACAACGTTCAGTCAGAGAATGAATAGTCCACAAGAGTTCGATTTCTGCTCAAGTCGAGACCATGTACAGCTTTTCTCCCTTATTTCGAGCAGTTCGAAGTAATGTTTATCGGGTCTATGTCGAAGTCTCCGAATCAGTGTTATATTTTGCCATAACCGATCGCTCCGCAGCTTGCTCCGCCTGGACGACTCACTAAGAGGTCGTTTATACTTCCGCCGCCGAGCGGTGCGGCACAGTGCATCTCTGTAGTATTGATCATGCGGCGCGGGACGATCGATATTATAGGATTACACTTCGTCGCACCGCTTGGCGGCAGAAGCATAAACGACGCCTAAAGCAAGAAAGGCTTTGTATTCCCCGGTCCCAAGCACAACCTATCCGAGCAGGCGAGCTGTTCGCTCACGCCCACGACAACTCAGCCCGTGGAATACCGAAACAGCGTAACCTAGGGTTCGAGGAGCGTTTTCAAAATCAGAAGAATTTTCGAAAAATCAGATCTCGAACGAACGAAAATTGAAAGTTTTTCGTTCAAAACAAATTAGAACGAATCAAAATCGAAAAAAAATTGTTCGACAAACTTTCAAAGGAACGCATTAAAAAAAATTCGACAAAATGGTTCGTTTCGATTTCGATTTTCGATTCGATCGTTCGACAAAATATTCAACAAACGAAAACGAGCGAAAAATTTTCGAAAAATCTTTTGAAAAGCTTTCGAAAATTTCGTTCGTGTACAACTATAATAGGTGGTGCTTCTAAAAGGTTGCGCTAAAGATCTTAGAGAGTTGGATGGCTCCAGAAGGAGCTTGAAAGAGGTCTCATAAGGCTATCAGGTCTTCAGAAGCAGTGAAATAAAAAGGGTAAAGGGATTTTTTGGGGGGATATGCATTTTTCGATGCACTTCTTGAGTTTAATCTATTATTTTCGAATACAATCGTTTAGTCTTACACGATTTTTGGAAGTTTTTTGCCGTAACTGCAGTTTAACGTCGCAGTGCACGTTATGGTATGTTTACACAAGGTGTTGAGTTAGTATCGTTTAGTGCTGAATGAAAGCAATTTAAAATTTACTTCGAAATTGAAATCGGACCACTTTGAAGCAAGTTATGGCGATGCAGCGCTTTGTGCGCCGCAAAATGCTTTTTCTGCAAAAAATTGTGCGGTACTGTACCTCAGGGGTAAAATTTTATATTATAGTCCGCTCACCGTGTATAGCGACCCTGCCAAGCGCGAGATCTCATTTTGATCAAATTAGTGAGAAGCTATGGTGGATCACTGGTCGAGAGAGCGCCGCGTCGAACACATGTGGCACGCACGCAAGCGAGAAGGTGATGATCCTATCACTACCTCCTCGTTTGCGTGCGTGCCCCATGTGTTCGACGCGGCGATCTCTCGAGCAGTGATCGACGATACACGGAAAAAGTCGGCCCCGCTCACAACACCCTAAAAGCTTAATCAAGCGTTTCGACCCCGAGAAGGTAACCAAAATTGTAGCATGAATAGGTTTATCATGTATTAATTGTAATAAATATAATAAGACTAACCATGGGTAGCGGCATGAGGGGGTTGTGAGGGGGTGAGAGGGTCTTCTCTCTATTGGGCGCGAACGGGACACGTATAAATACCCGCCTGGATTGTACATATTAGTGGTTCTCGATTTCCTTCCTACTTGGACTGAGGAGTCCTCCCGTCCCCTTTCTCTGCTCCTCGCTCTTCTCCCTCACGTGGTCACCCCGTGAGGCACTGTTGTAGTAAATAGGTTAGGGCGTTCTTGTAAGATTAAGGATAAAGGTTCTTTACTAACTTAGTTTTCTTCACACTCCAAGGTTAGAACCGGAGTTATCTAATTTTAGTTCTTCCCTCTAACGAGCCTAAGGTAGAATCCGAGAAATCGTTGACTTCTGCCGCTTAAGCAACTGAGCCGAGAAATCGTTGATTTCAGTTGCAACCAATTAGCCGTTAGAGTGACCCGAGCCGAACTACGTGATTAAATGTTTGCAAATGGAAAAATTAGTTTGTGTGGCGATGCACAAAAGCATAATGTACAACAGCAGAGCTCTTGGTTCCCTTTCCGGGGCGGTGTGCGCAGTTCTCTGGGAGAACTGGCCGCAATCGTGCCTCTGCGGCCCCGGCCGGAGCCGCAGAGGCAGGATTGCGGTACGACTGAGGGGCGATTGCGGGCAGCCACGACCTTGCCGCAATAGCCCCGCAATCGTACCGCAATAGCGCTTTCGTCTCAGCTTCAGCGCTCCAGCTGCGCCTATAATTTTGTTTCCAAGCCATTTCTGCTATAACCAAGTCATTATTGGTCACGTCTTCTTAATTCTTACACACTCTCTACTGAATAAGGTATCTTCCCGTGGCCCATAGATTTAATTCATTTTCAGTAGCATTATCCACACACTGGACGCCAAAGAAACGGCTGTCTAAACCACGATTACGTGCTATGTAGTTACGTTGGCACTAAAGTTCACGAGAAAGCACAGCTACTTGGTATTACATGCAGCTATTCGTCCCTACAATACCGCCGCTATCCAAGGGGTGGTCGTCTTGTGGCGCCAAACAGTGATAAGATTAGGCTTATCAGAGGGAAGGGCTACGCAGCGCCATAGGTTACCAAAGTGGCGCCGACCAGTAGCAGTGCCTAGTATACTTGGGCAAAATGAATTTTTTTCGAATGATCGACTTTTCAGATAAGTCGAAAATTAGACTTTTTCGAATGATCGACTTTTCGGATAAGTCGAAAATTAGGCTTTTTCGAATGATCAACTTTTCGGATAAGTCGAAAATCGCCCTTTTTCGAATGATCGACTTCTCGACTTATCCTAAAATTGACTTTTTTCGAATGATCGAGTTTTCGGATAAGTCGAAAATTAGACTTTTTCGAATGATCGACTTTTCGAATAATAAGTCGACTTTTTCAATCGACTTAAAAAAAAGTCGTCGACTCTTTCGCTCAGCATTTCAAACGGCGCACGAAGACGTGACAATCCAACAAAGTCTTTCGTTTCAGCAAAAACTATGTAAGTTAACATAGAATTAACATTAGGTGGGTGGGGCGGGGGGTGTCGTAGAAGAAATCCGCACACACGTCAAAATTTCGAAATTACTGGGATTTCTATAAAGCCTAATATGGGTGCGAAACTGAGTAGGTGAAGTTTCGAACGCAGCAAGAATTTTACCTACTCAGAGTTTTATTCCTTTGTCCGAAATGGAAAAGTATTCTGTGAAAATTCTGGGACCTGCCCGAATTCTGGAAAAAAATATTTACATGGCGCGTGTTTATCGCGACTGGCCCAGCAAAACGTACTCCGATACTGAGGAGAAGGAACGGAAACGCGCTCCAGCGCCCAAATATTTTTCGCACCCGGTGCTTCGTAACGGTAATCCGCAGAGATGGGCCGCAAGAGCAAGACATCGACGTTTGTGGCGCGGGATCATTCAATCACTAGCATAAAAATTCCTTCACACGCGCCACGAACGCGATCACGAGATAGACATAAAGCAAGCCAGGGCAATAGAAGGCACTTGATGCGTAATCGCAAAGACATGAAAACAGCGGACTCCTACAGGAGTCTGCTGGGAGTCCTAGTCTCCTCTGCAACAGGAGTCCTGGTTTTCCCTTTAGGAGTCCTGTGATTCTCCTGTAGGAGACCGGAACTTGTACGGTAGCTTGGAGGAAGTTTCAAATAACGTTTGCTGGAATCAAGCCAAAACCGCCTCGTTTTCGAATTCTTTAAAATCGAAGCATGATTATCACACTTCCCCGTTGACAACTTTGTCAACGGCAAAATTTACTATAGGGGATGAAGCCCCAATAACATTCCTCCCTCACTGGTCATGAAGGAGGAAATCCGGCTCCCAAGCACCCCAATCAATCAATGAAGGGGGCGCCTCTGTGAACCTGCACGGGCGAATCGGCTCTCCACCCCATGCACACGCGTATCGTACACCGCGTGGGTTCGATCATGCGTTCAACGTGCGCGTTCCAGGTCAACTACCGGAGTTGTTTTGTCCTGTAGGAGACCCAATGGAAGCGATGCGGCAGCGTGTCCTGGGGTGCGCTCCAAGAACCTTCCCATGACGTCGTGGGAGGAAAAACAACCTCCCCATGGAGGAAATTGCTTTCCATGGATGCGAATTATAACTGTGAATTGCTCCCACGTGGCCGTGGCTACGTGTCCATGGACGCGTTTTGCCATGGAAATGATCTTGGAACGCACCCCTGTAGGAGACCGCTTCGCTCTAGTTCGGTCTCCCACAGGACAAAACAGCTCCTGTGGGAGACCGCGATCGTCGTTTGCTCCTGTAGGAGTCCGCTGTCAGTGTCGGAGTTTGATTTGCCCGCAATCGTGAGATTCCGTGTCTTCCGTGGCTACACAAGATACAGCAAAGATCACGCTCAAGGCCAAAAATGAGTTCAGACTAAGTAACTGCAGCCTCCATCATCTTTCTCACTATGTAAATGCTCTTGAGATCGGCCAAATTTTCGAAGTAGGCGGATATTACTTTTTTCGAATGATCGACTTCTCGACTTATCCGAAAATCGCCCTTTTTCGAATGATCGACTTTTCGGATAAGTCGAAAATTAGACTTTTTCGAATGATCGACTTTACGATTTAGCCGGAATTTCCACTTTTCGAATAGTCGACTAAGTCGATTTAATCGAAATCGACTTTTTTCAATCGGATGATGATTCGATCATTCGATTCGGCCCAAGTATAGTGCCTAGCCCCTCCGTCCGATCCGCCCACTCTCAACATTGTTTGGCGCCACAAGACGACCACCCCTATCCAAGGGAAAAAAGCGGGCGAAATGGGCAAAGTGGGCAACTAAAGCGTCTTTCGACCACAGCTCGCCTCAAAGTGCTCCGTTTTCAATTTCAACAGGACCAAAATGTCCACCGTGCCACAATCTGTCTAACTATATGAGATAAAATCGGAAATTTTCTATGAAAATGCTTTTTAAAGATGCGGTTAGTTATGAATTTGATAATGTTATCACAAGATAACGACCCCAATCGATCAAAAACAACCGTACGCGATCCCTAGCATGGTCATAATAAAAATGTTTTTCGCCTTAAAACTAATATTGCTCCCAAATTTCGCAAAATAATTTTGCATGATCACCACATGCTGTACATTTCGGCGTTTTCGACGGCGAGTTGTGGCCGAAAGACGCTTTAGTAGCTTACTTTGCCCATTTCGCCCATTTTTTCCATTGGATAGCGGCGGTATTGTACATATCTCTTCTCCGATGAACTTGTTGCTATTTTGAAAGTCTATTTACTTTTGGTATGGAACGATTACACTCAATTTTCTGTCACAGTAGAATTAATAATATTTGTTTTGCTTCCACAGAGTAATTCAGGTCTATCCGAATGAGGCTGCTCGCCCACGCGGCCGGTGGGCGTGTTGACCGGCCGCCGCGAAGGTTTTTTTTGGATTCGTGAATAGATTACCACGAATATCAGACAGATTGAGAACAATATTCCAGTTAGCTATATCTCAGTCGTCGGTGAGCTCGTCTGAAAAATGCCTTCGTGAGGCCTAGTGCATACTTATCTCAACGAGCGACGCGACATAATGCTTGTCATCTTTATCGACCGAAAATCGATATTGCTGATATGCACTGTGGCGATCGCGCGACGCGGGAAGTATACACTAGGTTTGACGTGTGCTCGTTGCGCAGGCTGACCGCGTGGGTGGAGGGTCTCATTCGGATAGGCTTTAGGTAATCAATGGGTGTCGTCTCAAAATGAGAAAATCTTTGATAAGAGACCAGAGAGTGAATGGACTTGGTATTATCCTAGTGGAGTAACTTAGGGGAGTAGCAACCGAAGAATAGTGAACCTTTCGCTTGAAACACCTAATTAATACACCGGATTTTCCCTTTTAGAGGTACATGCACTTCTAATCCTCAGGCCTCTATTTTAGATGTACTTCAATTAGAGGTGTACTTCAAATAGAGGGTGTACTTCTATTTCTCAGAGATTCGTCTTTTGGTGTACCTCTATGACAGGTGTACTTCTTATAATAGGAGGTGTACTTCTAGCATTTCGACAAACAGACCCAGATTCGTTTTTAGCACCCTAGAATACCCTTACATACAAGTTTTGAGCAAATCCGATTTTTTTCAAAACATCCCAAATAACTCACCATTACCTTATCGTGAAATTTTAGCAAAGCTCATAACTCAGCGGGGTCAGCGTGTCTGCGCGTGGGGAAAACCAGCCTCACTGCCAGGTCCACGATGTCATTTAAACGGGGAATGGCTAAAATTTTACTGACGTCTTAGATATATTTGTAATTCGTATTGTTTTCTGAAATTTTCCGACTTTTTCTAGCGTCTGTCTTATACGACGTACTCAATGAATGAATGAACTTTTTGGAACCAGCAGCTTGGGGCGTGGTACTGCAAAGTTTTACTATAGATGCACAAGAGATACTGACAATACGTTTCGTTTCCGCAGATCCCAACTACGCTTTGTAAATTTCGCTTGTGAGATGGTCATTCGTTTCTCAAAATCCAATTTAAAGGCAGTGCTCACGACGAGGAAATTGCCCGTTTTTCGCAGGAAAGTAAGCTTTGGGTCCTTCTGAGAATAGTAGGGATGGAAGTAACTCGAAAAACGGCCAGGAATCAAGTGAAAATCTCGTGAACCGGTCGACTCATTGGATCACCCCGCCCAAGCCATATGGTAGTTGTCCATAGTTTCTAGTACCAAAGGAACTGTTGCCGAATTTTCGAATACTCTTTATTCCGGAAAATTGTAAGATCCAGACATGAGCATTCAACTTTTTTAATTTGTCAATAGTTTCTGGTGCACGAAACAGAAAGCAAAGTCACTTAACGTCGGCATGGATCCTGAAGAGACTTCGCGTTCACTGTTGAAGGGTGGCGCAAACTCGGTGCCATGTGCTATAACATAGGTGCACCGAACTCTCGCCAACCTCCAATGAGGAACGCAAAGTCTCTTCAGGATCCATGCCGATGTTACCTAACAATTTCAAAGCTCAGAACAATTTGCGATGATTGGTCTGACGTTTTGTTTGCAGTGCGCAAAACACACCAACAGGCGTAAATAAATGATAAATGGTATTTTTCAGCCTCTAAAAAATTTTGAAAAAAAATCCGCGTATTCCTGGAAACACACGCGAGAGAACTATGGGACCTCGGCTTGGCACACAATGTGCTTATTATAGAATTCAGGTTCATGAATTCAGGTAAGTTTGGTTGAATGTGCTCAAAAAACTCAAAAGCTCAAAACTCAAGAAGCTTCTTAAAGGCACAGTCCAACCTCAGAGGTAATTTTTGATATTTTGGTCCGGTCGCCGTCTATAGCAACCCTGCCAAGCGCGAAATCTCAGTTCGCTCAAATGAGCGAGAAAAAGCTAGGAAAAAGTCGGCCACGCCTCCTTGGAAGAAAAAATGGGCAACGCCCACTGGCAACTTTCCGATCTCAATTGGGAAGAGACGCCCGATAGATTTGGTTCAAAATCGATGTTCTTCCTTTGGTTTTCGGTCTGGCTTTATATTGTGATATTATTCAGAATGATGACTGCGAGTAACAAGAAAATACAGGCTCGAGACAACTCGTCCGCGCACTTCTACTAGTTCAAATTTAAAATCTTTGAGGAGCCGTAACTCAGTTCGTAGTGAGTTCTGAGCGATACTGGAGACACCATTGTGATCAGCGTGAAATTTTCTTCAAGGTAGATTGGAATACGAAAAATCGATTCTGAGGTTGGACTGTGTCTTTAAGCTCAAAAAATGATTCTCAACTTTCACTCAAAAAAATGATTCAAAATTTTGTCAACATAAACGCTCATAAGACTGAGGAGGATGAATGTGTCAGTGTTTCTCTAAGAGAGGTAATGAATTGAGAAAAGCCAGAGAAACGCTTTCGTTCCAACACAACTGGAAAACGAAGACGAGTGGATGAGAAGCGTGGCAAGCCGGGTTGAGTGGATCGATAAATGGCATGGCTGGTTTCAGCGGCGCTATGATTTTGCCGCAGTAGCTCCGCAGTAGTACCGCAGTCATTGCGGCGCTATTGCGGTATTTGACCCAAGTGCGAGCCCACTGCATCGTCATTGCGGTACGACTGCGGAACTATGGGGACTGCGGCACGGTTGCGGTACCACAGCGGCCAGTTCTCTCAGAGTTAGGCTTTCGGGGCGGGGTCGACTGTTTTTTTTTGAAGTTTCTCACTTACTAGAGTGAATTGAGATCTCGCGCTTGGCAGGGTTGCTATTCACGGTGGATGGGCTATTATATCAAATTTTAATCCTGTTGTTGCACTGTGACTTCAAGGCTGTTTAGCACAGCGGATCACTGCTCTGCAATGCAAATAATCCATAGATCCTAAACAGGGATGTGCGGGATTTTCTGTTTTCTGTTTTCTGCCCATTTTTGGCCGTTTTTTTTCTGTTTTCTGTTTTCTGCAAAAATGGGCAAAAATCGAACAGAAAACAGAAAAAACACGATTTGCGATTTGGAGCAGGAATGCCCTAGAAAAAATGATCGGATTTAGCAAATCTAAGCCGATAGGTTAAGGGTGTACTTCACCCAGGCTCTCTGCAGTTACCCCACCCCAGACGCTTTTATCTCGCTGTAGTGGTTATCCATTAGGGCACGTGTGGCGTGGTGGGAGGAAACGGTGCTGTTCGCTGTACACGGTCGGGTTCGATCCTCGGTGAACTGTGAACGGTGAACCAAACCAACCAACCCTCCGGGGTCTTTCAATTGGTAACAGATTCATGTAGGGAGATGAAGGTACTCTTTGGAAAGTCGGCTGGCCCCTGCAAGCCACTAAATAAGCACGAAATCCAATCCTCCGAAAAAATTTACCACGTCAGTGCCGGCAAAGTACCGCGATCCTTGACTGTACCGCGATAGTTCCGCGATAGTGCCGCAGCGGCTCCGTGATCAGGCGATTCTGCTGCCGTGTCTTGAGCCTCGACATCGCCGCGATAGTACCGCAGCGGCTTCGCGTTAGAACCGCGCCGGCTCCGCGAGGATGCAGCAGCGAACCCGCGTGGAGTACGATGTACTGTCCTGCGTGGTGAAACGAAATTGTCGAGGGTTCAATATACTCAATTTCGAGGTACATTCCGTATTTTCTTGTGCCCAAAAGCGGCGGTAAGCTCTGTCCTTATCACACAAAGGACGAGACGACCGCAGGTGCGAATTTTTGTTTTCACAATTAGCCCCCCCCCACCCTAGTTGTCTTATAATTCTTAAGTAACTTCATATCAGACACTCTCCCGGAGCCGTTGCGGCTTCATCGCGGAGCGGCAGCGGCAGTTTCTCTCAGAGTCAAGCTTCTACGAATATGACGTCGAATGCACTGCGCAATCCAATAGGGATTCAGGAAGCCGATTTATCATTTTTAACTTATAGTGGATACTCTTACCCAGAGGTTTATCGTTGACGAATCCCTCAAATGTAACGCAAAGCAGTCAAGTGAAAGGAAAAATGCAATGTGACCCTACACTAACAATAACAAGCCATTAATACTAAGTACTTAAAGGCAGTGTTCACGATAAAGGTCGTTTTTCTGTTTTTTCCCCCTATCTGGAAAACGGTCCCATGCTGATTTCAATGATGTCCCTGGAATCGTACAAGACCCCCCAGAAACGGAGTTATGGCCCCTCGAAATTCAGCAAGGGAAGCATTGTGGACGAGTTGTCCGAGGCTTGTAACTCATGTTCTCAGACAATGGAGAAACCTGACCGCAGGCAACTTCTCGAATTAAGACCAACCGCCGCACAACGATAGCGCGTCGCTGTTGGACCGCAGACACAACTATGCAAGCGGTCGGGCCGCTTGGAAAGCGGTCGGACCGCATTCAGAAACCACTTGACCGCACGCAAAGCCGCAGCGCTCGGCGACGCGGCGCGTACTGCCCCAGTTCAAATCGCCGCAGTTTTCAAGGCGCGGCGTTGCCTTCATTTCTTTCATTGTTTCACTTTTATCGGTTTATATATGAGTTAATGTTGTAGTAATATGCTTCTTTCATCAGCTTGGTAAGCTTCTATTCGTATTCGTTATTGGTATTAGCGCTTCATCGATGGATGGTGCGCTTCATCGATCGATGGAACAATTGAAAGAATGTAGCAATCCAGATTTGTTGGGTTGGTTTTGACTGGTTTGGTGACGGATAACGAAACTAATTAGTAGATGTTGTGAGGATAGGCTTTAATAGAATTTTGATATACTTGGATCGAGCAAATCACAGCTGGATTAATCCGAAAAGGTCTGAATTTGATTTGTTTGAAAAATGCCGAATCACCCTAAATCACAGTAAGCGGTATTGGTATCGGGACACCTTATTGCGTAAAATACAATACTCCGTGTATTTTTTATAACAATCAGGGTTTTAAATGAAAATTTAATCCCACATGAACGAACTCTCAAAAAAACACCATAAGGTAGGGTTTAAAGCCGAAATCGAAGCTCTGCAGAGACTTAACAATTACATGTTAAATTTTGTATTTGGGTGCATAGTATATTGTCATTGAACCCCCTATACTGTAATTGTATACTCTGTGTTCGAACATTAGTAAAACTCCATAGCGGATCCAGTAGTGGTTCAATGACCGTGCGTGCGAGGCTCGTCACCAAAAGGTCGCAGTTGATGGCGACGGCCGCCCAGACCGTATGACCGCAGGTGATAATTAACGGCCGAGGCCGCAAGAAAGCAAGCCATGCCTCCTTTCAGTAACAAGTCGGATCAGTCTTCTCTACCACGTTCCTCCCAATTCCTCCATTCAATAATGGTTATTAGTGCTTTTAGTTATCATATAACAACGTGGCTTTGCCTTAAATCCTTCGGAATTTTGACCTACGTTCAGTATATATGGTTGGAATCATATCTCTAGAAAGCCGCAACGCAGCATTTATCTCTCTATCTTGAGTGAGGAGAGGTCGTTTCTCTACCTCTACCATTGTGTTTTCTACAGAGAAAGCATTCGTTTTTCGTGATCAAGATATCATTCTAGCATCGCCGCTTCCCCAAGTCAAGATATGGACGAAATTTCAACTGGTGTTCCGACATTTTGACCTCTAAAACGAATAACAAGACCAGCCAGAGTGAATTGAATTACCATCCGAATGCAACATAATTAAATTGATATGATTAATAGCTGTATTTCTATATTTTTCCCAAATATCCATCTAATTCGGATGATTGAACAGATTTTCTGCGAATATTAAATAATTCCACGCATTCTCAAGTGGACTGAGGCGGAAATCTGAATCGTTCTGGTTTTGCGGGAACCGGCCATATTTTGAAACCAAATGCGCGCGTGTAGCAATAACTCTGCAGATATTTTTCAAATATGTGATATCATCCGCAGTAACGCAACGCAACACACCGAATTTTACCCGCGATTCCACTCGAAAAGCCCTGAGTATCACGTTTTTACAGAAATTCCCGGTTTGCGCGTGAATTTCGGTGTCAACCTCAGTTGTGAAATAGTCTGCACTTACGGACAGAAACACACCGAAAATCACGCTTGATATTTGAATTCTTCTCGTTCTGGTTTCGGAATCGGATTTTTCGTTATTTCGCAATGTTTTCCGTTCCCGAGTGCTTCAGCCCCTCTGTGTTGCCTTTTTTATCGTCTGTACTAATGAAACGCAACACACTAAATATTACCCGCGATTCCATTCGAAAAGCCCCGAGTAGTTTGTTTTCGTAGGATTCCCCGATTTGCGCGTGATTTTCGGTGTCAACGTGAATCGTGAATTAGTCTGCACTTACGGAAAGAGACACAACGAAAATCACGCGTAATATTTGTATTGTTCAGGTTTTTCTCTTGAGTAGCGCTCTTTTCTCGTTTGATTCTCCGTTTTGATTTCTGCCTGACTTAACACCTGTTTGTTGACTGTTTCTTGATCGTGAGCGAAACACGAATCCGAATCTGACGCAAATTCCGCTCGGTTTTCTGCAGCCCGTCTTTCTAGAAACTTCTGATGAAATCTCGGAAGATTGCGTTAACGCAGTGAAGATGAGACGTTCGGCTTCGATTGACACCTTGGGAACTCGACGCTATGGAGGTGAGTAATTGAAATCTTTTAGAGTCTTTTGGAAACTGGATTAGGCTTTCTTTTTTTTTCAGAAATCGTTGAGCAGGGGAGGATCCGCGCTGCAATGGAAACAGAACACCTCCGTTCTCTTCGTATGCGAGGTGAGAATGGGATCCAGGCACTAAGGATTCTTCGAAGAGGAGGCAGCCAAGGTATGTTCACTAACGAATTACGTTATTGGATTTTTTTGAAAATTTTTGGGATTTTGATTCATTATCAGGAATTTTTGTGCCAACAAACATCGCTGGTTTTATTAGTGATTCTGATTTCTTTTTTCTAGAACTTCTTCAGTGCAGAAGTTTTATCGATTGGGGTAAACTCTGCGCAAATTTTTTGGCTTCAAGAACTTGTATTTTTTTTTCGAAAAATTCAAGACTTTGAAATCATTGTTAGGAATTATTTCTTCATCTTCCCTTTTTTCAAAAATTCCTTCTCCGATTAAAATTTTTTCTAGCATCTGTTCAGCGCAGAGGTTTTCCCGATTGGGGGGAAACCTCTGCGCAAATTTTTTTGACCTCAAAAACGTTTTTTTTTTCGAAAAATACAAGACTGAATTCATTGTTAGGATTTTCTGAAGTCTTTTCGAAAATGTTCCTTTTCAAAACGCCCAGTTCTCACAGCACTGCAGAATATAGATCCTGAGCTTCTTGAGGAGACTGACCCAAATGTGAATTTCGACAATGTAATCTATGAAGCGGTGGATGATTTAGAACAAAGATCGGGTATGAAAACCAGATGCGCATTTGGTTATTTGTAAAGATTGAGAGAATGAAAACAAAATTAAGGCTGTGTAATCTTGATCATATGACACAGAAGAAGCAAATTTAGGAATACCAATGACTGCAAACTGGGTTAGGCCTAATAAACGAGGATGCTATTTGCTTGAAAGACATATCTCGAGGGCAGGGAATGAAGGTTACAACGATAATTGGGCGCTTGGAGGTAGTGGAAGGAAGAAATGAATTTAGAGGGTTGAGAGAGGAATAAGAAGTTCACAAGTATGCCAAGGAAGGGTGTGAATGAGAGTAATCCGTTCCGGGTTCATGCAGAGAAATAATTTTGTTTGTTGCGGAAAATTTGTGCGAAACACACAAAAGACACGGAAATGAGATTTCTGGTTTTGCAAAATGCGGAAATTTTTGAAACGAAAAGATCAGGTGCTTTCGCCTCGATAGTCCAGATTCCCGTGCCTGCCTGCCTTTTAGCGGTTTACGCAGTTGTGAGTTCAAAACGCCTAGAAACACGCAATATTGTGGTTTTGGGAGCGCAAAACGCGAAATTTCGCCAATAGGTGGTGTGAGTGTAATAATTAGGGGTTTTGGATGCCGGCAAATACTTTTCAGTCTGCATTTTCAGCGCCAGACCAAGGTTTACAACTCGCTGGAACTGGAAAACCCCGCCTAGGTGCTTCCAGAAAGGCACTGAATTCATGATTTTTATTTGGTACAGACACCGGTTTTTTTTCTTCGTAAAGGCGTGCATTCATTTCATATGCATTTAATCCTGCCATTTTGTCGCTTTCTGCCATAATCATAACAAGGTTCAATCAGTATCACTTATTCTCAATATCACTTGTGCTACCTACTATTTGGCTTTATATTGCTCACGATTCTACCTGGCTTTAAAATGCTCATTTGTTGTTTTTTACCTGTGTACGTCTACCGGTATAGAGGTCTCACATACAGAATATTTAGTTTAGTATGCCATGTTTTCTACTGTTCTCATATGCATTGTTACCTGTTGGAAGTTTACACTGTTTTCTATTGGAGGTTAACATTGTTGTCTGTTTGACATTTTTGTCAGTTGGAAGAACCTTAGAAATAAATAAATCTGGAGAGAAACATTACTGTGAATACGTGCATATATGGTGTTGGTCGAATGTGGTGGGCCCTAAGGGGAGAAATCGCTAGAGCAGGGTATATTCTTAAATTCGCCCTATTCATTTATGCTTGGGTTTGAACGCCCTGGATGGCGCAGTAGACGTGTGTTAAAAAAATAGACCTTACGGAGTCATGGTTCAGTCTATACCAACTATGGGGGTGATGGGCTACGTACCTGACCTCACAGGCTAATCGCAGCTGAACTCGGATGAATCGAGGTACCTAATGGGTAATGGGCTGGCCATGGCTGAATCTGGACCGACCGCTGCAGTTTGCAGGACGACCGCAGGGAACGTGTTGACTGACCGCAGGAACCTGCGGGCCAAACGCATTTACCTGTGGTCCAACCGCAGGAAATTACAGACCAACCGCAGGAACCAGCGGACAACCTGTAGGTCTGCCAGACCAACCGCAGAAGCCTGCGGTCTCACCGCCGACCAACCGCAGGAATTTTCAGACTAACCGCCGACAAAAAGCCGGCCAACAAACGCCCATCCCGGTGGCGGTCGTCTATTGGTCGGCGGTCAGGTTTTTCCATTGTCTGAGTTATTTGCAGCCAGTGTGTGCGAGCTGACCTGAGTGAAGAGAGAAGTTGAGAATGAAGGGAAGAAATGGGCTTTTGATCGGAAACCATCGCTCATTTAACCACGAATTCAGATGAACTGTTTGTAGTGTATAGATCATTGTAGTGTATTAATTTTGCCAACGCGTACTAGGCTCCGTCCCAATATTAAGCGCCAGCCGTCCTGATAGAATTGTTTGCTCATTGCGCCGTCTTCGATTAGCGCAATACGACGTAACAGGCGACTAGATTACGCTCGTGGATCGCATATAAAAGAGAGGCGGCTGTGAGACAACATCTCGATTCGCCCATCTGTCAACGCCTGCTGCCAGCCGAGCTGGCAGGCTCTCCGGCTGGTCCGCTGGTCCCTTCCCTGGTCCCAAGCATGTACCCACTTCGTCTAGAGTAGATAAAGATATGCTCTCCTTTTAGCTTTAGTTAATAAATATGCCCAAAGAATACACTTTGTAGCACCCAGTCCAATTAGGTTAATGATTATCTCTTGCAGCTGGTTGTCCCCCTTCCAACACCCTTCTCCTTACCCCCGGTGGCCCGGTCCCCCAATGAATTATCCTCATTCCTCTCAATCTAAATCTCCAATCTATGATGTTTGTTGGTATTGTTGGTTTATTATTAAAGATACTCCTCAACCGTGTTTGTCATGTAGCAAAATAGTAAAACAACTATATGTGGTCCGAGTGAACGTAGCTGATCCCATGTGTAAGAAAATATGGGTACGAGCATCTGTATCGGGCAGAAGGATAGCGTTTGGCCAGGCGCCGGTCAAAACGTTATTACATGGAGGTCCCGGACTAGGTTCTCGTACTTTGCCCCTGTAGGAAGTAAGAACCCGGTAAAAGGTCTCGCCATCTATTCGTAAATTACACTCCCTGCCCACTCAATTTTTTTTCTGAACATTCCGTATTTGACTATTTTTCTCCCTAGTTACTATTTAGACTCCTTTCTCTCAATACTATCCACGCAAATGTAAGGGCTTTCAAAATTTCGGAGGAATGTGTATTATATATGTATCAGCCACTGCTCTCCCGAACATTACCTCCGGCTTCTACCACATTCTCCTAAAGAATGACATCAAATTCCTTTCTCCTATAGAAAGACGACCCTTCCTCCTAAAGGAAGAGGCAGCGCTATGTATGTCACACGTGCTCCTCTTTATCTTGCGAGGCCAGAAACATGAAAGAGATATGTATAAAGTGACAAGTTTTTTTTCCTTCATCATTTCTGAGCACCAAAGTCCTGGCCAGGCGGCACCCCACCTCGCATAAATAAAAATAGTTATCTAGTCTTGTAGACAGTAAGCTCATCAGAGAATAATTCAATGTGGTTGCTGAATTTGAAATTTGAAGCGCAATTTCGGGAAATATGCTTAATTACAGTTCGGTCGGTTGGCGAGTGCACATTGCCGCCGGTGGGCGCCGGCGACCGCCGGCCGCCGGCGGTTTCGAGCGTCTTTTTTGCAAATACCGTTTCCGGCGAAAAGTTGATACTCTTACCAAAATTGGAATTCACTGTTTATTCTCATGATCATTAACACTAATTGATAAGAGAAGATAAGTTTCAAAAACAAAACTTCAAGTGTCTTTTTTTCAGATTCTTCATTTTCATCAGACTTTAGCCAGCAAAAAATATTTTCTTATGTAATTGTTTCTGATTTTTTATCACTATATGAATGTAGATTCAAGGTACTGCTACGTGCCTTCATTAGAGGACACTTAACGAAGAAGTCAGTGAGATATTATACATCGATTAGCGATTCCTACGGGATTTGACTTTTCAGCAAAGACTTATGCTATCATATTCCAAGAAAGAAACGACATTCGAGTGTTACTTGTGCTAATATCAGTTTCAGGTTTTCCCAACAATTTTTCAGAGTGGGAAGTTCTATCGTCTTGAAAAAAATTACGAATTCGAAAAGTTGCGTGGTGTTGCGCCATTTTCATCCTCCTAGAAAGTAAGAAATCGATTTTCAACGTAAGCAAACTTTAAATAGATAGAGTCCATTTGGATATTTGCTCATTTTCGAGTCTTTAACCGAGAGCATAATTACGCCCAAGTCGCTGGCACTGTTTGTCACCAAAGGCAACACTGGCCGCAGACACTTTTGCGCCCCGATTTTGAGACGATTTACCCAATTACTAGAACTTGTATGTATCCAGCTAAAATGATTTCTCCTCCTAGCATCAATTTAAAGTGGTAGGGCAGCATCGGGATTCCAAAATCCCAAAGATGATTTTTAAGAAGTTTTAGACCCGACGAGGTCCCATTTTCTGTCCCAAGTTATGTTAGAAATTCGAAAATAGCATTAGCAGCTGTAACCAAAAATAGAAATCTCTTGGGCCATTCACTCATTTCTGAGTTTTTAGATGAGGTTATAATAGAACCAGGGTGGCGCTCTACCCGACGAAAGGCAACCCCTGCCGTCGACATTTTGCATCTCCTGTGTTGGTGCAATTTTCTCGATAATTAGAACCCACTCATTCTAACAGTGAGCTATAATATTTTCGGAACACCCAACCTCAGAGTACAAAAAGACATTTGGAAGTTATGTCGCGATTTCGAAAATTTTAAAAATTTGGAGTTTTTCGGCAGATTTTCTCGAAATAGCGTCCTATTTCTTCTCCTTCTAGGAAAGCTGTGAAAACCAGCTAACATTGACTGTGCAGAGGACGTTTCGTAGACAGATATTCCAATTTTCGGAAGAGCTGAAGACTTTTTCGTTTGCTTTATGTTAGTCAAAACATGACTCTTCGGCCAAAAACAACATTCTTGTTACTTCTCCTATCTCCAGTCGGGCTCATATGGGAAATAGAATCGAGAAATAGTCGCCATATTAGTATACACTCATACATCGACACTTTAAACCGGAAAGGGATTAAATACGGTGGGTTAGGAATTTGAGCATTTTTGGGCTCAAGAGAAATTGAGAGCGCCCGATGAGGCGCTCTGGGGTGGGCGGGGAAGTGGGGCGGGCCTGGTCCCACCCCTCGTCGCGGACGAAATTTTCTCTAGACTGGCTCGTTCTCCTTTGTATTTTCCACGTTTTTCAGCAGTATTCCACTAAACTCCAAAGTACTAGACTCTGCTCAGCAGATCTGTTTCCTTCCCATGACTGTCCTGTAGAAGAAACACTCATCCCAAATGCATTGATTTGCTAACTCATGAAGGTTCGCATGTTTACATGTTAACATGGAACTTTTCTTGACTCGCATTTTGATGCTACACATTACTCATCTTTTCGCAGGAGTGATTCGATGAAAAGGTGAGTCTCTTTCTCTAATTTCTCTCTCTCTCCATTCTTTTGAAACACACCAGTGATTTAGAATTCGTGTATAACTCTATTCGCGCAATGTTAAAATCTTTTAATGTTGTTCAACACTCTGAACCTTTTCATTTTCCGTTGCGCGGCCTAACAATTGTTCATAAATCTAAAAACTCGATTATCAATATTATAATTTTGATTTGAAAATTTACGAAGACCTCAAAAATAACGTCTGAGGAATACGGAAACCTTTCCTATTGATTACCTAGATTTTCTACACATTCGAGTCTTCCCCAAAACAAAATATTAAAAAACCAAACCTCTCCAGCCGCTTCGCGGCTGGAGCGATTTGTATTATCTTCGGTTTACATGGTTTTCACGCCCTCAAGCGGAGAAAAATAATTTTTTAAAAATAATAGTGTTGATACATATCATCCGGATATTTTCTCCAAAGCTTGACTCAATTTTATATTTTTCATTCATCCAACTACATATCATGCCATATTGAGAAAATTGTGGAGCCTCTTGACAACTTTTCATTCTTCGAGTAGCATAACTGAAACTTTAAAACAATCATACATATGTCTTATTTTGCTAATGCCTCTCCAATGAATTTTCTAGAACATTCGAGTGTTTTCTAGAACATTCTTCATTAGCATTTTATTCACCAATTTCTTAGTCTTAATATGGACTGAATTTCTTTCTATTCTAAAGTCGAATCTTTTTTTTGTAGTCATTCAGCTAGGGAAGACATGCCTATTTTGCTCTGTATTCTCAGCCTTTGCATTCAACCTAATAAAGTTGGCTCATATCGGTCGATATCTCCATCATTGGATGGCTCGTAGCCTCAGCATATCCAATGGACAATGGAAGTGTGGGTAGCAGGGTCATCAGACCACGGACATCAACGAGAATTTAATAGATTGAATACTAGGCTCAGAACAAGATTTGGAATTGAAAAAATAAACTGTTTTCATCAGCGAACGACAAAAAACAGGCAAAGGAGGAAAAGGGGTGTTTTTCAGAAGGAAAAGCGATTGTTTGGGAGATCAAAGAAAAAACAAACCATAAAATTTCACATCAACATCACAAAAAAATTCAAGAATTTCGTTGCTGAAAAGTTTCTGTCTTTTTTTTTCTGATTTTTTTTTGAATTTCCCAGGGTAGAAGAAACATGTAATGTTGAAAAATCCTATCTAGTTATGGGATAAGTTGAAAAATAAAGTTGCAATTTCAATAAAAAAATAGATTTTTTAATAAATACAAAAACTTTGATTTTTTAAAAATTCAGCTCAAAATTTGTTTTTTACCTAAAAGAGTTTGTGAACTGATCCTCCAAAAAAAAATCCTGCAGCAAAGAAACCTAATGTCATCTAGAAGGTAACATAATATTTTTTGAAATTGAAATGTTATTTTTGATTTTCCGAACTTGTTCCGGAAAGGAATAGCGCTTCCATCTAAGCAATCATTCTTGATTCTTGTCAACTCAACAGAAACCTTGAAATCAAAGTGAAATCGATTTTCAGAGCATTATAAATATAAATAGATATCAGTTTATTAAATTGAAGGCAGAATGCAGAACCAGCAAAATAATATTTATTAGTTTGAAAAAGCGATCGGATGGACGTAAACGCTTTGTCATACTGATTTTCAAGGTGAATAAATTTTCAGTTTGATTTTTTTCTCTTTGCATTTTCATGACTAATTTCAGGAAATACATTCACTGGACTACATTCACTCGAAAGAAAGCAAGAGACTGATTCGGGGAAATTAACTTAACGAGGACCGTTCGAAAAAAACACTTTCTCATTCGGATTACGAAACAGGTTTTCTCTGAGAATGTTTAAAAAGAAAAGCAACGAAATTCTTGAATTTTTTTGTGATGTTGATGTGAAATTTTATGATTTGTTTTTTCTTTGATCTCCCAAACAATCGCTTTTCCTTCTGGAAAAACACCCCTTTTCCTCCTTTGCCTGTTTTTTGTCGTTCGCTGATGAAAACAGTTTATTTTTTCAATTCCAAATCTTGTTCTGAGCCTTAGTATTCAATCTATTAAATTCTCGTTGATGTCCGTGGTCTGATGACCCTGCTACCCACACTTCCATTGGAAATTGCCATTGGGACATGTTTACGATCCTGGGTTACTTGTCTTGTAATGTGTTGTGTCCATTGGATATGCTGGGGCTACGAGCCATCCAATGATGGAGATATCGACCGATATGAGCCAACTTTATTAGGTTGAATGCAAAGGCTGAGAATACAGAGCAAAATAGGCATGTCTTCCCTAGCTGAATGACTACAAAAAAAGATTAGACTTTAGAATAGAAAGAAATTCAGTTCATATTAAGACTGCATGTTTTGAAGAAACCAAAGCGCGCTTCATTATTAAAAAAAACTGAAATAAGGGTAAAAATTGGTGAAATCAACCAGAACGTTGTTCTTCTTCTTTATTTTCAGGGTTTCTGCCAATTTAAGAATATCATTTTTCGATGCGAAAATAAATGCAAATAAAAAAATAAATGAAATAAGGTAAAAACAGTTTTCAAAAAAAAGTCGATTACATTTTCCTGATAATTAGATGCATTCATAATCATTTATAAATGAAACATAGCGAAAATCTTTTTTGAAAAGTTTGGAAGAAATATGGGGCGAAAAATTTTACCCGAACTCCTTTTTTCAGTTTTATATGAATGTTCCTCTACGTTTTCGCATGAAAATGTGATTTTGTAAATCACAGACAGTTTCTATAACAGCTTTTTCAGACAGGTTAGGAATTGATCCGATCAAGAGAGGGCTTAGAAAACAGATCCGAGTTCTCATATTCTTTATTAACACTCACTAGATTTCTTCACACGAATTATATGTGTAAATCTATAGAAATGTTACGGTCCAACAAAACTAACGCTTACCTGAGTTTTTGAACACCGCCTGATTTTTTAAAAATTGGTGAATAAAATGCTAATGAAGAATGTTCTAGAAAACACTCGAATGTTCTAGAAAATTCATTGGAGAGGCATTAGCAAAATAAGACATATGTATGATTGTTTTAAAGTTTCAGTTATGCTACTCGAAGAATGAAAAGTTGTCAAGAGGCTCCACAATTTTCTCAATATGGCATGATATGTAGTTGGATGAATAGAAAAATATAAAATTGAGTCAAGCTTTGGAGGAAATATCCGGATGATATGTATCAACACTATTATTTTTAAAAAATTTTTTTCTCCGCTTGAGGGCGTGAAAACCATGTAAACCGAAGATAATACAAATTAATATTTTGTTTCGGGGAAGACTCGAATGTGTAGAAAATCTAGGTAATCAATAGGAAAGGTTTCCGTATTTCTCAGACGTTATTTTTGAGCTCTTCGTAAATTTTCAAATTAAAATTATAATATTGATAATCGACTTTTTAGATTTATGAACAATTGTTAGGCCGCGCAACGGAAAATGAAAAGTTTCAGAGTGTTAAACAACATTAAAAGATTTTAAAATTGCGCGAATAGAGTTATACACGAATTCTAGATCACTGGTGTGTTTCAAAAGAATGGAGAGAGAGAAATTAGAGAAAGAGACTCACCTTTTCATCGAATCCCTCCTGCGGAAAGATGAGTAATGTATAGCATCAAAATGCGAGTCAAGAAAAGTTCCATGTTAACATGTAAACATGCGAACCTTCATGAGTTAGCAAATCAATGCATTTGGGATGAGTGTTTCTTCTACAGGACAGTCATGGGAAGGAAACAGATCTGCTGAGCAGAGTCTAGTACTTTGGAGTTTAGTGGAATACTGCTGAAAAACGTGGAAAATACAAAGGAGAACGAGCCAGTCTAGAGAAAATTTCGTCCGCGACGAGGGGTGGGACCAGGCCCGCCCCACTTCCCCGCCCACCCCAGAGCGCCTCATCGGGCGCTCTCAATTTCTCTTGAGCCCAAAAATGCTCAAATTCCTAACCCACCGTATTTAATCCCTTTCCCGTTTAAAGTGTCGATGTATGAGTGTATACTAATATGGCGACTATTTCTCGATTCTATTTCCCATATGAGCCCGACTGGAGATAGGAGAAGTAACAAGAATGTTGTTTTTGGCCGAAGAGTCATGTTTTGACTAACATAAAGCAAACGAAAAAGTCTTCAGCTCTTCCGAAAATTGGAATATCTGTCTACGAAACGTCCTCTGCACAGTCAATGTTAGCTGGTTTTCACAGCTTTCCTAGAAGGAGAAGAAATAAGACGCTATTTCGAGAAAATCTGCCGAAAAACTCCAAATTTTTAAATTTTTCAAAATCGCGACATAACTTCCAAATGTCTTTTTGTACTCTGAGGTTGGGTGTTCCGAAAATATTATAGCTCACTGTTAGAATGAGTGGGTTCTAATTATCGAGAAAATTGCACCAACACAGGAGATGCAAAATGTCGACGGCAGGGGTTGCCTTTCGTCGGGTAGAGCGCCACCCTGGTTCTATTATAACCTCATCTAAAAACTCAGAAATGAGTGAATGGCCCAAGAGATTTCTATTTTTGGTTACAGCTGCTAATGCTATTTTCGAATTTCTAACATAACTTGGGACAGAAAATGGGACCTCGTCGGGTCTAAAACTTCTTAAAAATCATCTTTGGGATTTTGGAATCCCGATGCTGCCTACCACTTTAAATTGATGCTAGGAGGAGAAATCATTTTAGCTGGATACATACAAGTTCTAGTAATTGGGTAAATCGTCTCAACATCGGGGCGCAAAAGTGTCTGCGGCCAGTGTTGCCTTTGGTGACAAACAGTGCCAGCGACTTGGGCGTAATTATGCTCTCGGTTAAAGACTCGAAAATGAGCAAATATCCAAATGGACTCTATCTATTTAAAGTTTGCTTAAGTTGAAAATCGATTTCTTACTTTCTAGGAGGATGAAAATGGCGCAACACCACGCAACTTTTCGAATTCGTAATTTTTTTCAAGACGATAGAACTTCCCACTCTGAAAAATTGTTGGGAAAACCTGAAACTGATATTAGCACAAGTAACACTCGAATGTCGTTTCTTTCTTGGAATATGATAGCATAAGTCTTTGCTGAAGTCAAATCCCGTAGGAATCGCTAATCGATGTATAATATCTCACTGACTTCTTCGTTAAGTGTCCTCTAATGAAGGCGCTTAGCAGTGCCTTGAATATGCATTCATATAGTGATAAAAATCAGAAACAGTTACATAAGAAAAAATTTTTTGCTGGCCAAAGTCTGATGAAAATGAAGAATCTGAAAAAAAGACACTTGAAGTTTTGTTTTTGAAACTTATCTTCTCTTATCAATTAGTGTTAATGATCATGAGAATAAACAGTGAATTCCAATTTTGGTAAGAGTATCAACTCTTCGCCGGAAACGGTATTTGCAAAAAAGACGCTCGAAACCGCCGGCGGCAACTCAGAAATATGAAAACAAGTTACTTGTAACATATCTGAGCCGATGTAAGTTACTTGTGACTTATCTCAGGTCATTTAAGTTACATGTAACATATCGGCAGGATACTGCGTGTGGTGCGTCTCCGATATGCTACATGTAACTTAAATAACTTGAGTTAAGTCGCAAGTAACTTACATCGGCTCAGATATGTTACAAGTAACTTGTTTTCGGCCTTTTATGTTACAAGTAACCTGTTTTCAATTTCTGAGAAGACACTGCGTGCAGTGCGCCTCGGATATGTTACATGTAACTTAAGTGGCACAATATAAGTCGCAAGTAACTTAAATCGTCCGAGAAGATGTTTCCAAGGTTGATGTACGACGCACTCGCGGGTTCACGCTTACGACTGGCGTTCATGTTGGTTCAATCACACAAGTTTGAGGTACTTGACCCCAAACCAGCAGGGAAGGCCCTGCACAGCATTTTTTGCGTAGTATGTGGTCTGTGTCGCGTGTCGTCTGAGTCACGTGATGGCCACCCATGGTGAAAATTCGAATGTAAGTTACATGTAACATAAGTGTAACTTACACGTAATATAAATTTAAGTTACATGTAATATAAATGTATGTTACATGTAATATAAATGTAAGTTACTTGAGACATTCAAGTAAGTTACTACATTTATATTACAAGTAACTTGTTTTGATTTTTCTGAGAATGTGCACTCGCCAACCGACCGAACTGTACCTTATTATGAGTAATGTCGACACATCCCCTGCAGTGCGAAAAAATTAGACTAAACAGCTCACTTCGAAAATATTCTTAGCGCGACATTCAAATTTTTAGGATTTTCCCCCAACCCACCTTCAGTTAAGAATAACAATTTGGTAAACATGAATGAACAAGACAAAAGTCTAATTTATCTTCATCAGTGGTTCTAAACCAAAAGGTTTTTGCCTCTCATTAATCAGTACCCTGCTTCTTGGAACCGTATCACCTTGCAAATTCTGTCAAAAAATATTTGAATTTTCCAATTACCCATCAGTCCACATTTTATCCTAAGTCTGTAAATTAATAGCTTTGACGTCTGGCCACATTAAGAAAAACTTTATGTGAAAAAATGAATCCACATGTCTCCATTTTTTTTAGACTTTCATTCCCACCCACCGGGCCCAGTAGAATAAATATAAGATAACCCTAATGGCATCTTTTGTTAACCTCAAGTATTCTGACAAATATTTTATTCTTGAAAAACGTGTATTCAACATTTATGCCCATAAACCATTCCATCTCTTTGAGTAGTCGTGCCCGTAAACAATATGACCAGGCAACCAGCTGTCTGAGATTAATCCTATTCTACCCTATAGATATTGAACCTTGTCGTAAACAAGATAGCCATCAGTTCATCTTATTGCAATCCCCACCGTGAAATTCCCATCCTGACTAGATTCTGGCACTCGACTCCACAAAGCCATCACACAAACAAACTACAGGCCATAAAACGGCCAATGTCTCACCGTCGACTGCGTACCACGCGCTGCGCGACCGCACGCGCGTGGTACGCAGTCGACGGTGAGACAATGGCCGTTTTATAGCCTGTATTTACTATTCAATCCAGTCGGACCAGCTGGGCACAGTACAAGTAAGACCAAAAAATGGGCTAGTCAAGCTATTCTCTTTATGCTTTCTTAATGTGACAAACCGTTCTCAAGCATCACCATCTCACAGCTTCTCAAAACCTTCTCTCATAGATCCGACATTATTATTTCTTCTATCCCCGCTACCTCACCGTTGCCAAGGCCTATCCTCCGTCCCGCTTAGGGTTGCAGCCAGCTGTTTGATTAGAGCAAATGTACATAGGTCCTTCGCGCGCAACAACATCTAGATCATGGATCTACACATTTGACGCTGACTTAAAGGCACAGTACACCCTCAGATATGAATTTTGAGATTTTCATGTAATTGTGTAGAAGACCCCTCCTGTATAACCCGTGCCAGATGCCAGATCTCATTTCCTCCAAATAAGCGAGATATAAGCGACCACCACAGGCCCGACCCCCTTCTCTCACCACCACAGGCCCGACCCCCTAACCAAATTCCGAACTCGATAGCGGCTCGATGGATGGATGAATTCCAACAAGTCCTCGTTCTTCAGTCCATTACCGGACTGTCTCCTTATCCTGGCTTTCTCTCACTCAACGATTGCGAATCAGGAGAAATACGGGCCTGAGACAACTCGTCCACCAATTTTTCACCTTCAAAATCTAGGCATCTTTGAAGAACCATAACTCTGTTCAAAGGGGGTTCTAAACGATTTTAGAGATACCACTATGATCAGCGTGTGACTCTCTCCAAGATGAGCATAAAATCTGAAAATTAATTTTTTGGGTGTCCTGTGCCTTTAAAGAGTTTACCAGAATTCCTCATCCACAACATGAATGTGCTTTACTTCCCGTCCCCTCTTCTCTTCCCCCACCACCCCCCCCCCCCCCCTCAATACCCCAAGCCAACCAAAACCGCTTCAGCTCATTCCCTATTCATCCTCTTATTCTGTTCAATAGCCAAGTCTACTACCAACTCCTCTTCGTTCGTCAATCCACGATCAGCACTCAATCATTCGCTCGAGCACAACAGCAGGGACGTGAGTTTGCTTCAAAATTTATTAGAAGTTACATTTCGTGAAAAAAAGTACACAATTCTACCCACCTTCTTCTAAATTAGTGACAAGTTTAAATAGTTTTACATGCCCTAGCTTTTAGCGATGGAGAGACTAGGCAACACCACCACAAGAGTGTAATATCATCCAAGAACAATTCCAGATTTTTTATGAATGCAGATATACTAAAAATGATCAAAATCTTTTACCTTGGTTTCCTAAAACCTACCCTGTAACAATTTCCTATCCCGTGACCAACAAAGTCGTTTTCTCTGTCGTTAAAAATATCTATTTTATGTATATTTAATCGGCGATGCAATCACAACCGAATCCTGCGTAGACAGACAGCTAACCTTCCTTCCGTCAACCGTCCATAATCCAAGCATTGAAAAAACTATCTTTCTCAAAACACAGGTCAAAATCCATTCTTTAGATTAATGATTCATCTATTTACTATCCCGGCAACAGCACAACATCATCAACTGCTTGTCCTTTAACGTACTCTCAACTAATAAGTCTTTTACACCTCCTCCCCACGGTTTAGAGCATCTAAGGAATTTGTTTTTCAACAGTGTCCTATAATGAAATTTTTAATAAAAATTTATCCTTCTCAGAACGACTTTTCTCCACACCATCAACACAATCTGTAAGTTCCAAAACAAACCATGTTTATTGAGAATGTTCCCCACCCATCTCTCCAGAACCTCATAGTTTCTCGAATATCATTTAACCATCAAAATGTAAAAACAGTGGCAGTTGTTCTAGTGAAAATGTATTGACTGCCTTGATTACCACCGACGCTAAGCGGGTCCTTCAATAGCTTTACTAATCCTGATTGCAAGCTTTTCGAACAAGATGGCTTGGGCCTACCAGATCATCGGAAAATCGAATAGCTTAGTTTTCAGTCTCTCTAGCAAGTCCAATTACCTATTTACTCACAAATCAATCAAACAAAGAGGTCTCGTAAATACCAGAACCTGCCCCTGTCTGTCACCAACGGTCTTCGGAAAACCCATACAAAGCTCAAAATAGCTCCTCTAAAATCTAGTCTAAGCTTACCACCAACCCTTCTCCCCCCTCGCCCCCTCGGCAACATTCCTATTTTACAAGATTTTCCTCTGAAAAAATTTCACTCGTAATTTTGGCCATTCGATTTACATTGATACAAAGTTAGGAACCTAGTGAAACTTAAAATCAACCCATTCTCTCTTCCGCTCAGAAAAAAAAAACTGAACCGAAGTATTTTTTCACTAACCTTCAGTGCCTCACCTTTCTGAAAGATCTCGTTTGTATAATGAATCACTCCTCATAATCATTTAATACATAAATGTACTCATAGATCGCCCAGTTCTTATCCCTAACGTCCAACAGTGAGGCCCCACTATCAGACAGGCACTGAAATTAGATATATCTAAATTTCCACTCAAAGTTTAGCGCTTTCACCCTATGTACCCTTCTTTCTAACCATCCTTACTCTACATATTTCGCCCCGAAGCAAGATCAATCCCCAATCATATGCAAGTCGATACCTTGTGTACCATCCTATTCTTTTACAGGACAAAAAGAAATTAAATACACCAACCTTTCGAGATCATCCTAGTAGCATTTAGAGTCCAACTACAACCTCCACCTTAGACTAGAAATGCATCTAAATAATTGATTTTCTGCACAACCTTCCCCTCTAAGCCCACTGAGATCAAAAATACTTTTTTTTGTACGCAATCATTCTATTATAATTTCAAGCCTCAGAGTCATCGGAACCACCCAATCAAGTAGAAACTGCCGAACTAATACCTGTACAACCAACCAATTATGCTTCCTCTTTTCTCTATTTTCTGATTAATCTGCACGTCCTCTCAACTTTTGGCGATGGCGTAACAATCAACATGGATGACAATTTCAACAAGTAAGAACGGAGATCCTGGAGATGCTCAATATTGATGGTCTGTAGTGTAGTTTTGTATTTTTTCCAATCATATATTATTTGTATATTGCTTTGTGTTCACTTTGTGTCACCTCTCATGTGCATGCTTATCTATTCACTCCCGTATTTGTTGTAGTTTGTTGTAATGTTTTGTAGCTGCCATCAAGAGCTCAGAAAAAAGTTATAGTTTTGTAAGCTGTAAGAATTCTTTTAAGTCCCGGGGGCCGGGACATTTTAAAGGAGTGGGATGTAGTGTATAGATCATTGTAGTGTATTAATTGTGCCAACGCGTACTAGGCTCCGTCCCAATATTAAGCGCCAGCCGTCCTGATAGAATTGTTTGCTCATTGCGCCGTCTTCGATTAGCGCAATACGACGTAACAGGCGACTAGATTACGCTCGTGGATCGCATATAAAAGAGAGGCGGCTGTGAGACAACATCTCGATTCGCCCATCTGTCAACGCCTGCTGCCAGCCGAGCTGGCAGGCTCTCCGGCTGGTCCGCTGGTCCCTTCCCTGGTCCCAAGCATGTACCCACTTCGTCTAGAGTAGATAAAGATATGCTCTCCTTTTAGCTTTAGTTAATAAATATGCCCAAAGAATACACTTTGTAGCACCCAGTCCAATTAGGTTAATGATTATCTCTTGCAGCTGGTTGTCCCCCTTCCAACACCCTTCTCCTTACCCCCGGTGGCCCGGTCCCCCAATAAATTATCCTCATTCCTCTCAATCTAAATCTTCAATCTATGATGTTTGTTGGTATTGTTGGTTTATTATTAAAGATACTCCTCAACCGTGTTTGTCATGTAGCAAAATAGTAAAACAACTATATGTGGTCCGAGTGAACGTAGCTGAACCCATGTGTAAGAAAATATGGGTACGAGCATCTATATCGGGCTGAAGGATAGCGTTTGGCCAGGCGCCGGTCAAAACGTTATTACATGTTATAGGACGTGGGCGGAGTGGCCCGATGGACTGGCTGGCCCACGAGATTTTCTCCCACTTACCGGCCGTTCTTCGTCGCACTTCCGTTCTTAATCTTCTTAGAGGGACCCAAAGTTTACGTTCAAGCAAAAAAAACGTGCAACTTTCTCTTCGTGGACACTGCCTTTAACGCCCACTATTCATACTTGCTCCCCAGCGTACCTGCTTTGGTGGAGCGGGGTAATGTTAGCCCCAACTGTGCCATGCGAGTAAATTCTAAATACGTGTTACAACTTATTGCAAAGCAGATGGTACAGAATTCAAATAAGATGAAGCGCCAAGAAATTGATGGGGATGCTATAAGGCAGGTGATAATCCTGCCACAGCGGTACAAGAGGCTATCAACGTGGAGCGAACAGCGCGTCAGGTCTGTTATACTCTAACAGCACAGGCGCGCGGCGCGGGCGTGACTTTCAGCTCTGAGGAGTAGTACAGTGTTCAAACCAGCAGTTATCCCACAATCAGTGTCAATATATGTACACCAAGGAACGGAAAGCTCGCTCCGACTCCTTGCACAGACAACATATGTATTGAGCTTCTAATAGAGTGATCGAGCTTTGATTGCCTGGGAAAAAGAAGGTTCGATGAACATTTGTCATCTCATCGCACTCATAATCTGCATTTCTTGAGCGTCTATACTTTTTGCTTTGGCCAACTGTAAGGATTTGAAAATTCAATGAAAGAAACATAGATCAGTCAAAAAATGTGTAAAAAAAGTTGAATGTTTTGAAAAATTTCGTTTAGTGTACGCTGAACACCCGTTATTGATTTTTTGAAGATTTTCTGTTTTCTGTTTTCTGTTTTCTGCCCATTTTTTGGAGATTTTTTTCTGTTTTCTGTTTTCTGTCAAACTAGATTTTCTGTTTTCTGTTTCCAAAAATATTTTTTCCGCACATCCCTGATCCTAAAGCACGCCCACAAGTACGCCGCGAAGCGGCGTGGGTGAGCACTATACTTTTACATTTTCAGATTTTTTTCGAATATTCGACTTTTCGAATAATTCGGGAATTTGCCTTTTTCGAATATTCGACTTGAATACGAATACCAACTACACATCATTCAAAAATTTCATTCGTGAAAAATTTGAGCTGGCTGATCGTACAAGTAGCCCTTCCTGACTGGCTGGATAGCTTGTGATTCCTTTCTTTAGGTTGATTATTGCAGCAATGCGCTTTTTTTTCTGTTCCGCTATGTTATTTTTTCTCGTTTCCATGCTTTCAACTTCCTATGGTTCATTCGTATTTCGCGGTCGTTTTGCACATTGTTTTTGACTACACAGGCTTGCCTAGGTAATAAATAAAAATAAAAATAAAAAATAAATAAATAAATAAATAAATAAATAAATAAATAAATAAATAAATATATATATATATATATATATATATATATATATATATATATATATATATATATATATATATATATATATATATATATATATATATATATATATAAATAATAGTTGTGCTCGAATATTCGCAACGCAATCGAATAAACATTGGAATAAATTATTCGATTCTTTATTCGATTATCGAGTAATCGAAAAATCCCGATTTTCGATTATTATTCGAAATCGACTATCGAAAAAAGCAGATATTCGATCATTATTCGAAATCGACTATCGAAAATACCAGGTATTCGATTATTATTCGAAATCGACTATCGACACTGACAATTATTCGAACATATTCGATCTTCGAATATATTTGAATATATTCTAACACAGCCATTACCGGATCCTACACAGAAATTTTTCAAAGGGCCAGTGCACCAGCACTAGTGTGAGTCAGGGCTGTGCGTAATTGAAATTTTGAATTGCGTAAATTGTAATTTTCAAATCCTCGTAACTCGTTAATCGTAATTCGTAACTGATGAGTAATTAGCTCAAACACAGCCTCAATCCTCATTAAACATGGAAACGCCTCAACTTCCCAGTGATGATATGTGTTTCAAAATAAATCTGTTTTCGACGAGTACTTGAAAAAGTGCTGTCATCAGAGCGAATCTCTGGTCCGCAATCGCAGACACCCGCTATGGGAGCACGCGACACGATAACAATACTGGTGGGACCTTGTAGTCCCGGCACGATCAACCTTCGTCCCAGCACGACTTCATCACATTACGTGCTGCAACAGCGTTTGTCCACAATTGGGGACAGGAATTTTCTTCTGGTAAGGGCAATACTGGTCGGAAGTGTAAATCGTCTTCTATCCAACGCTTTTTTTGGTTTTCAGAAAAACTTGGCGGTTTCCAAAGTTGAAACGGAAATTTGATGGAGATCCAGGGTACCGACTGACAATTTTTCAGTAGCCAAAGCTAAAGCCGGGAAAATTGGTTAGGCAATTGAACCCACGACATATGCGCTAGATCAAAATAAGCACGGGATTTCTCAATAGAGCGAGATTTGTATATTTTTCCTAACCTTTGACAAGGTGCTTCTATGGCTGTCGACGATGGCTAATTTGGATTTTGTTCTTTTTTTACCGATTTTTGGAAACGAAATAAAAACGGATAGGTGGCAAAATGAGTATTAGCCAAAGGGGTGGAGTAAATATAAAATAGCAGCAAGTTTTGCGACTCATACTCGTTAGGGCACAAAATGTCAAAGTAACAAATTCACGAAAAGCGAAAAAAAGCTAGAAATCACGCCTATTCCAGAAATTCCGCGAACACTATGTATCCCCAACTCAGACAGTAATACTGATGGAATCGCTGGCGCGTGAAGGGCCGAAAAACACCCATCTCGCTATACGACCGCTATCGTTCTAGGAGAAAGCGCGTCATTTCGAATGTATCGCGTCTCTTCACTGTGGACACCCAGCGAAGACGCGACGCGTCGTAGCGTGATCGAGATGTAGGCTGATTATAACATCGCGTCGCGACGCGAATGAACTCTGAACGGGGTCTAACGAAACGCCCGCTCGTGACGCGCTGGCGTTGTATGAATAGAACCGCTGTGGGTGGCATCAGGCAGCTGCTAGTGTAGAAACGATGCGTATCGATTTTGCGTGCCACCACTCATGAACCCTGCCTGAGCGGAATATTGAAAATATTGAGCAGTTCAAAAGCTTTCGATGCCATTCTTAAAAACTGCCTCTTCAAAGCAGTAGCGTCGCAAAACTCTGAATTCGGTTGGCCCGTAGTTGAAATAATAATTAATTCATTTATTCGAAATTATTCGATTTTCGATATTCATTCATTCGAAATAGAGAATCGAATATATTCATTCATTCGTTAATTCGAAAATTTTGAAGTCGAATATATTCATTCATTCGTTTATTCGAAAAATTTAAAGTCGAGTATATTCATTCATTCGTTTATTCGAAAAATTTTAAGTCGAATTTATTCATTCATTCGTTTATTCGAAAATTTTGAAGTCGAATATATTCATTCATTCATTCATTCAGTCCCGTTTAGTCAAAAGAACAACTATAATATATATATATATATATATATATATATATATATATATATATATATATATATATATATATATATATATATATACAAAACCACTTTTGACGCACAGATCGAGTCTGCCCTCTATATCCATATATATATATATATATATATATATATATATATATATACATTCACAAAACCACTTTTGACGCACAGATCGAGTCTGCCCTCTATATCCATAAGCAAAGTTTGTTGGGGTGGGGACAGCGGTCTCGGAGGTGGAGGTTGTTACCAAGGTTTGAAGGTTTGTAGGGAGTCTAAAACGCAAAGGGAGGAAGGTTCTTTTCAAGTTTCTTATTTGAAAATAAATAATTTCTTAATCTTCCTCCCTTTTGCAAATAGAATTTGCTTAAATTCTTAATTTTAAAATATTTGAGCATCTTTTAGAGAAGGTATGGTTTCCGTTCTCGTTTTAATATAGCAGCGCGAGGGCTGAAAGCGAACTAGGCTAGCACCGAAAAATCGTTCCCTCGCAAACCCTACCTAGGATGGTGGGGCAGCCGAAACCCCGCTGAGACACAAACAATTGATTATCTCCAGCACTCGCTCAGCAATCATCAAATGCGCCGACGCCCCAAACACTGCCTGACCCCAACCTGACGGCTGTTGCCGATTCGACAGTTGACACAACTGAAACAAGCGTCGAATAATGTGTGCCGTATGTAACCACAGACAATACACGGCACTTACGCCTTAATGTCTATGTTGTCCCCGGCTGAGGAGAATGTTTCCATAGTACTATAGTGGTGGATTGGAAGGAATACGTCTCGTTTTTTTCATTGAATACACCGTTTCAAGCGGGGGTGGGTATTCATGTAGTGGAATGGTTCCAAATGATCGTTTTATGGGGGTCTCACAATGGAACTCTCTGTATGCTGTAGGTTACTATTAGCCATTCTAACCATTCCACATGAAATGTATGATCTACTTCCGCAATCGCATTCAGTCCGCAAAGTCTCATTATCATAATCGTAGAAGCGAAGCGGTTGTTTTGAGAATGATTCTAGTTGAATTTTTGAAAAACAACCGCTTCGCTTCTACGATTGTGATAATGAGAACTGAACGCGATTGCGGAACTGAACTGTAGTTTTCTAGAACCGTAGGTGGACGTTGAGTCGGAATATGCCCTTTGCAGTTGCCTAGAATCACTCTGGAAAAAGTTATTTAGTTTTTTCAAAGCCTTGCGGCAAGGTAATGGTACCCACCAGGCAATCTTTGAAGTGTTTTGAAAAATATTTTTTGTGATTTCATTTTTTCGGAATCAGAAAATTTTCTGATTCCACTCAAAAATTGTATGTAGAGGTGATCTAGGGTGCTGAACACGAATCTGGAGTCCGTTCGTCGAAATTTCGAAGTTTGCTGTGGGTTACGGTAGGATCCATGCCATTAGGGGGGCTAAACCTACCTTAGTAATTCGAAAATCGACAATTGAACATTAAATTCGTATTCACCACCACGACTCTCCCCCGCACTCAAATTTTGAGTCAAATTTGAGACATTGACCAATCTACCGTATACCCACCGTATTCTGTCAAAAATCGATAAACTGATCTCAGATTCGTGTTCAGCGCTCGAAATAACCCCCTGATGAACAATTTGAGCCATGTCTATCTTAGCATTCCGGAATACGTCAAAAGTCGCGTTTTTATTCGTGATCAGCATAGCAAATAACCCCCTTGGATAAGTTTTGAACCAAATCTGAACTAAATTCTTGAACGCTTTCAGAACCTTCTACTTAGGCTAACTGGGGCGTCGACAACAGGTTGATAAGTTGCCATCTCATAAACCGCTCCCTATTGGCAAGTCAAATCACGCGTATTGTCAGCCTGAGACCTGCCGGTTGCCCAGCGAGGTCCCCCTGTTGTCGGGCTGTTGACAACTCGATGTGTCGCGTTTGGCGGATTATTTAGCAGCAGTTCACATCCTACAGGACTGTATCTTCTAGCTTAGGTACTACTTCTTACCGACACGCATCGCGGTCGGCACACCGGCACGCGTCGCGGCAGGCACTCCGACACGCTTCGCGACCGGCACACCGACACGCGTCGCGGCCGGCACACCGACAGGCGTCGCGGCCGGCACACCGAAACGCGTCGCGGCCGTCACACCGACACGCGTCGCGGCCGGCACACCGACACGCGCCGCGGCTGGGTCGCCCAGCCTCCACTGGGGTCACCACCGGATAGGCAGGACCTCAAGATGCTGGGCGGGGCCAATGTACCGCAAACTTGGGTAATTAAACCGGCTGCGCTCTCATCATTCGCAGCATGCCTGAAAAATGCGTCGTATACTCCCCTTGTATCTAGAGCGCTAGCTGTGCAACAGCTCGACATCGACGAGATCATAACTCGTGACCGTAATTGCTGTGCAACAGCTCGACATCGACCAGATCATCACTCGCGGTCACGGCCCCGCCGAATATCGGCGCGTTGGCCAGCGGTGACTCATGGTGGGCGGATCAACCTGTAGTCGACGCCCCAGTTTGCCTGAGTAGGTAACTTCGAAGGGCTTATTCCGACTCAACGTACAACTAAGGTTCTAGAAAACTACATTTCATGTGGAATGGCTAGAATGGATAATAGTAACCTACAGCATACAAGGAGTTCCATAGTGAGACCCCACACAAAACGATCATTTGGAACCATTCCACTACATCAATACTCAGCCCCGCTTAAAACGTTGTATTCGAAAAAAAAACGCGACTTATTCCTTCCAATCGACCACTATAGTTCTATAGAAAACATTTTGCTCAAGCGGGACAGCTTAGAAATTTGCGCGTAAGTGAAGTCTAATGTGTGTGGTTACAGACGGCACACATTATTCGACGCTTGTTTCAGTTGTGTCAACTGTCGAATCGGCAACAGCCCAACCTGACCCGCCGCGTACGTGCATGCCGCCCCAGGCGGCTGGCCGTGTGGGATTGGCGGCCTCACTGCTCAGAACTTTTGAAACAGGTTGTTAACACGCTAAAAGCCACTTCTTTCGGTGCAAACACGTTATTCGCGTCTTGGTATGGTGCAAGCGAGCTTTCTCAGTGTAGACGACATAGGAAGCACCGAGCAAGCAGCTTTACTGGGGGTTTTCGAAGCGTTCCAGCAGCTTATTGTGCGGTGTTAACCAGCTCACTGACACTTCGTTCCTTGCAAGCCTCCTTATCGTGAATCGGTAGGGTGCGAACCAGCTTCGGTTCCGTGCAATCAGCCTTTGGCACGTAAAGCACCGTGCAAGCAGCCTATGGCAGTTGCCGAACCGTTGCAGCAGCTTCGCACGGAGTTGACACGCTATCTTGCAGGTGCGACCAGGGCTGGGCACGCGTCCCGGTTGACCTTAGAGGGGTGCATATTGGACGCTGCGGAGAGGGCAAAGGGGGGTGCCTAAACCGAACACCCAGATAAAAATAAAGTGCCTGTTCTGCCGAATTTCAGGGAAAAAATAGTACACGCTTTTCTTTTGATTTGTCAACCCACAGAATTCAAATTATTGATAGATATGCAGGTTGCGTTCGCAAAAATTAATAGTTGCTGTCGAGGTTTCTTTTTAATAACTCGATAAATTAAGTATTATCTGTAATTTGTTAGATTACTTTGATAAAGAAATAAACACTACTCCGTTATCTAGTATCAAGTAAGGATTGATGTGATGTCATGTTTCTTTGGTGCAACGTTCATTGATTACACCGGTAGTAACCGATTCGAGGCAAAGATCCAAAGATAGTTCACGTTCAAAAAAGAATCAGCGAACTGTTGTGTTAGTACAGATTGAAATTACAGGTAGCACATTCAGTATCACGACTAGCCAACTAATTTTAGCTCATGAGAATGTGACTTATGAAGAGATCCGATTGTGAAAATTGAGGACTTTGCAAGGTCTTGTGAGAGAAGTTAATGATCGTGTCCTCCTCCTTGAGAAGTACCGTGTCTCTCATCATGATAAAAAAAAACTGCTATAAGTACCCTGCAGAGCACAAGTGCACTGAATGGGGCTTTGGAACTATAAAAACCCGAGTTGTAGCCATCTGGAGTGCCGCAATCTTTTTGAAATTCGGCTCGCCGCGATCTGGTGCTTGTCCGCAGCAACACAGCGCACACTGGAGTGGACGCGCACACAATATTAATTTAAAATGTAATTTATTACAGAACGGGAAGGAGAAAAGGACTGAAACTGTAGTAAATGGAAGAAGGCAGAGATACGATACTTTCAATGTAACCATTATGGAAATCTAATGTAAATAAACTAAGTTGGAGCAGGGTGAGTTTTTGGATTCTGACAAGGTTCATTCAAATGAACCTAGTAGAATGAAAACAGCATTGAACATATAAAAAGTAAGAGCATTGAAAGAAAGAAGACGAGAATCTGGCAAACACCTTGGTTTCAATAAGTTTGATATTTGATGTGATATAAGGACCTTAAACCTCGTCCCGGTTTTGTCCCGGTTTTGTCCCGGTTTTCGGGGTAAAACCGGGACGAGATTTAAGGTCCTTAAATCACATTAAAAATCAGTCCTAGTGAAACTAAAATATTTGCCAGATTCTCCTCTTTCTAATAATATCCTTTGCTCTCAGTTTAATGCTAGTTTTGATCAACTAGGTTCGTTTGAATGAACCTTGTCACGGCTAAATATTTACACCAGCTCTAACTTTGTTTATTTACATTAAATTTCTAAAATGGGTACATCCAGAATAGACTACCTTTACTATCTCCCATTCCCTTCAGTTTCAATCCTTTTCTCCTCCCCGTTCTGTAATAAAATACATTTTTTATTAATATTGTGTGCGCGTCCATTCCCGTGTGCGCTGTGTAGCTGCGTACAAACACCGTATCGCACGGCAAGCCGATTTTCAAGGGATAGCGGCATTCTAGAAAGGGTAAAACTCGGGTTTTCTACTCCCTACGAATCACATTAATCCTATCATTGTTCCACAACACAAAATAGTTCTGATTTCCACATCAGAACAATCAAACACAGCTAATCCTCAACTAATCCTTTATAGGTTAATGAAAACATTCGACAGGAAACATTAATTATCGCAATAGTAGTAGTTCTGTTGTTGGTAATTGTTCAATTGTTTTGTATTGAAAAATGTTTCATCTTTTGTAATAACTTACCGTCTTACTAACAAATTTTCCTCATGGGGTTGTTTTGAAGTTCAGAAATTACACTACCCTTTTTGTTGCCGTTTTCGGAATATTCTCTATTCAGTGCTTTTTTTATTTTCCTGTTCATCAAAATCAGGAGGTCAAGATCATGGCTGTCCAACTATTCGGAATACAGCCAATTTCGATTTCCCTTGAGGGGGTGCCTAAAAATTACCGAGCTAAGGGGGGTGCATAATCAGATTCGCCAAGCCGGGACGTGTGCCCAGCCCTGGGTGCGACTCGGCTCTAAAGCAATGCCTGCTCATCGATTCGTCTTTTTTTGCTTCGTTCATTAGCAGTCGTGAAGTTTCCTTTTCATTTCTCTCTCTCTTTTTGATCTTAATGTCTTTCTGAATGTTTAATGCCATTTTTTGGCCTGATATAGCATAAGATATAGCGAGATAGGCGAGATAGGCGAGTTGAACACAAAACTCAGATGTCCAGCTCTAAACATTCTAAAAACATCAAAATCACGTCTTTCAAGGCCTCAGCTTAAAATCAGTGTTCACGATCATCTTCGATTTTGATACTAATCGCTAAATCGATTGTTTGGTCACCGGGTAGAACTGAAATGACGAAGAAATCGAGAAAAACGCCCCAGAAGCGCACCAAATCCTTTACTCTCATCCCACCTTTTCACTCTGACTGAAACTGTTTGTTGTGACAATGAAATCTTTTAATGTCCCGTCTCTTGCAATTGTTCGTTTCCTGTTGCTCCGTTGTTTCCTTCGGACCCCAACTAATACTGCTTTGCCTGAATTAATCTCCCATTTTTGATTAATCCCTTTTTTCACCGGTGACAACCACCGTGAACATGTTCATCCAATCGGACAACTAGTCCAGGCCAGAGAAAAATGTCACTGAAATAAGACGTTTTAGTGCGTTTCTAGCCGTTTCTTCGAAATTTCGGTAACACTTGGTGGCCAACGTATTGTATTGAGTGCAACACTCGGGAACGAAAATCTCGTGAAGACTGCCTTTAAAGGCACAGTCCAAGCTCAGAATCGTTATCCCGTTTTCCTGCTCATTTTGGAGAGAATTCCGCGCTGATCACATTATTGTTTCTAGTTTAGCTCAGAACCCACTACGAACCGTGTTATGGTCCCTCAAAGATTGTAAATTGGAATGGTGAGAATTTCGTGGACGAGTTTTCTCGGTCCTCCCTCGTCGCTCGCAGTCATCGCAACGGAGCAGTCCACACTATAAAAATAGACCGATAACAAATGGAAGAACGTATATTTTGATCAACTCCATTGCGTGTCTTGTCCCTATTGAGACCGAAACCCCTGAAGTGGGCGAATGCTGATTCGGGGGGGGGGGAATGGGTGTTCGATTTTTTTCGCTTATTCGGAAGAGTTGAGACTCAGAGTTTTGCAGGGTTGCTACACACACTGGCTGGACCATAATATAAATTTTTTTCCATAACTTTCGCTATATTGATTAAGTGACCCCCGGGTAGAACCAAAATGACGTAGAAATTGAGAAAAACACACTAGAAGTACACGAAATCCTTAGGTATCATCCCGCCTCTTAAGTAACACAGAAAGTGTTCGTTGTGACCTTAAAATCTTTTGTGAATCCGTGTTTTGCAATTCTCTACTCTCTGTTGCTCCATTCCTTCATTCGGAGCCTATCTAATACTGTTTTGTCTGAAATATTCTTCCATTTCCGATTAGCCCCATTTTTCACCGGTGACAACCACCGTGAACAAGTTCTTCCAGTCGGACAGCTAGCCCAGTCCAGAAAATAATGACACTGAAATAAGGCGTTTTAGTGCGTTTTCCGCTGCTTCTTCGTAATTTTGGCAACACTTGGTTGCAAACACACGTGAGATTCTGCTTGCTTCGCTCATGATTCCGCTTGCTTTGGCGCATGGTTCTCATTCTACCCCTTCCGCCTATCGTAAGATTCCGCTTGCTTGGTATTAACCTCCTCTTTCTTAGTGTTAGCTTGTGCTTGCTTCCCGTTAACTTCCGCTCGCTCAGTGTTAGTTTCTACTTGCTTCGCGTTTGCTTTCGCTCGCTTCGGTGCATGGTTCCACTCGTTCCCCTAGCTAACGTAAGCTTCTGCTTGCTTGGCGTTAGCTTCTGCTTGCTTCGTGTGCTAGCTTCTGCTTGCTTCGCGTTCGGTACGGGGACAATCCGTTACTAGCGGATTGCGTGGTAACAGCTTGTTTCAAAAGTTCTGAGTGGAGAATGGGGTTTCGATTCGCGCGGGGTGATCTACCGCAGTAAATGACTCTGCATCCACAATTCTTTGAAAATTTCGCTAAAAAGGTTTTTTGAAATTACCACTCTTCCTCTCGTAGCCTCTGGAGATAGCAGGGTCTGGCGAGCGTTGTCCAGCTGGGCGACAGGAGGGATGTAAAAATTTTCGAAATTTAGTTTTTTTTGGGAGGGACGTAAAAAAATCGGGACAAAGCTTTCAAAAAATCGGAGGTGTTTCAAGTCACGTTTTTCTTTCTGAGAAGAAAAGAAGTCTTGGAACGAAAGACTCGCACGTGGTTGTCTTACGTAATGTAATAACAACAAAAAGATCAGAGAGAATAATAGTACAACACCACATGTGAGGAAAGTATCCTTGAATAACGATGTGACAGACTGATTTTAGGCAGAATTCAAATTTGCAGCACATAAAACAGTTTTTCAAACGAGTTATTAGGTTGATGCGAAAGTTTCCGGACTTTTCTCGACTTTGAATAACAATCATTTATTTTAAAAACAAACAAGGCTCACCCAACAAATTAATTTCATCACATTCAAGGATCCTTAGCCACCGATTGGGCAGATCATGAATTCCCGACGCGTAGAACTCTGGCTGTTTCGAGTCGAAGTATCCTTCTTACTCTGAGAGAATCCTTCTCGCTAGTACCGTGATGCTTCCGCGATCCGCGATGGTACCGTGTTTGCCTCCCCCTCGTCCCGCGATCCGCGATAGTTACCCAATCGACCATTCCGTTGACATTTTCTTGCTTGTACCGTGATGGTAGCGCGATCGTTACCAAGTTTACTGCGCTAGCACCGTGATGAACCCGCGATGCGCTATGGTACCGTGATCGTTTCCCCCCGGTTCCGCGCTCTCATGCTGTGCAGATTTGTAAAGCAGCGCGAAATACGGCACGGGCAGCACCTTATAGCTTCGTGTTGATCTGATAGGCAACACTCGCTCGGGTGAAACACCGGGAGGGCATGGATGCGGTACGATCAGCGGTGGAGGCTGGCCGAATCTCGCGATCGTCCCGCGATAGTTCCAGCCTCCGTTCATCGCTGTTCCGCGATTTAACACCCCAAATACGTGAATATGTTGACGCGGTTCACCCTTAGGTTGGAACTGATAGAATCTCGCGATTGTTCCGCGTCAGCCCCGGGCTCGATTCCTTGTGGTTCCGCGATGGAGCATGGCTGGAGCATCGATGAACGAACGCGGTACGCTCTCGGTTTGAGACTGGCAGAATCTCGCGATCGTTCCGCGTTAGCCCCACGCTTGTATCCTCTCGGCCCCTACCTGAAACCGAGTGGATTCTATCCGTGAACGATGGCGGGGGATTCTCTCAGAGTAGGCGTAGTGCATTTCGCGCGACGGGTGACGGGCGACGCTACATAGTGTTTGTCACATAAATCGACCGGAAGTCGATATTGCTGATATGCACTGTCGCTGTCACGCGTCGCGGGAAGTATGCACGAAGCCTAAGGCCATTTTGAGCCCTATCGTTAGTGAACTGTTCTCCATCCAGGAAGTGCTGCATCGAGAGGAACAGATGCTAGTCGGAAGGGGCAAGATCTTGGCTATGCGGAGGGTCAGGAAGAACCCTCCATCGCCCTGAGATGAACACTGTTCGCCTTCTTCACGACAATGCTTGGCCACACGTCTCTCGAATAACCAGACAGAAACTGCTGGACCTGGGCTGTGAAGGTCTTCCTTACCCTCCCTATAGCCCAAATCTTGTCTCTTCCGACTACCGTCTGTTCCGGTCGATGCAGCACTTCCTGGATGGAAAACAGTTCACCAACGATGACGAGGTCAAAATGGCCTTAGAAGAATACATCGACTCGAAACAGCCAGAGTTCTACTCGTCGGGAATTCATGATCTGCCCAATCGGTGGCGAATGATCCTTGAGTGTGATGGAATCTATTTTGTTGGGTGAGTTCGCTTGTTTTTGAAATAAATGTTTCTTATTCGAAGTCGTAAAAAGTCCGCAAACTTTAGCATCAACCTAATACATTCATTAATTGGGTCTATTACCGCTTAAATTCTTCACTTCGGAAATTGGACAGCTTACGACCCCCCACATAAAATTTCAACATTCTGAAAAAAAAAACGAGAGAGTGGAAACAAAAACTTACCGACCAATCTCAGTTGATTCGAAAAAGTGAGTGATAACAAATCAGACTACTGCACAGTTCACCTCCGCACTGCCGTTCAGGATTACGTGAGATTTTGCGCGAGCCGCACGCATACATTTCAGCAGGGGATTTTGCCCGCAAGAGAGGAGAAAATACCCGCCCGAAGGGGAGAATTCGCCCGCGAGAGGGAGAGAAAATACCCGCACGGAGGGGAGAATTCGCCCGCGAGAGGGAGAGAAATTACCCGCAAGGAGGGCAGAAAGTTTCCGTCGCGAGGGCAAGATTTCGCTTGCGCTAGAAAACATCATGCTAGCAATAAGTGGTGTTCCGTTCACTTCTCCGCTGCTGTTTCTCCATTTGCTCGCTGTAGTATTATTTTGCATAATATATGATTATTCCACATCTCCAGATCGTAGTACTTTGAGGGGAGCCGATCACGATTTGCGACATCGCGAATTGACGAATTCACAACTAAGCCTGAGCCTACTCAGATAAAAACCCACTCCACGCCCCGCTGAAAAGCCGGCGTCGCCTGCTGGGTAGTGGCCGTGGAGCCCAAAGTCCGAAGTTTTGTCGCCCGAGGAAGTGCCTATCGCCGGCGCGGTAGTGACTGTTGCGGGCGAGTAGCTGCTTTGCGCCTGGGCGATAAGCCCCTCTGAGCTTTTTTTTCAACAATATACACATGCACCGGTGCGTGACGTGGCTGGAACACCGAAACGCGAAGCAGCCGCACGCCTATATGCGAGTCGGCCAGTGCGCCGAGCACCAACTGGGACCGCCGGCGGTCAGAAGCGCGTCGTATGCCTCCCTGGTAAACAAGCGTCTCGAGCGTCGAGCCTTTTTTGCGGACACGCTTTGCCCGTGATAGACACCATCCCGCCCTTATCCCCGCGATAAGCACGCCCTCATGTCAGCAGGGCGAGCACTCGCCTATCGCGTGTCTCTGGGAAAGCGGGCGGATCGGAGTGGACGTCGAGCTCTTTCTTGTACGAGTTAGCCAAAGCCTAAGCCTACTTGGTGTAGAACTGTATTTTTGATGCGGGCATTTCCTCCCCTCGTGGTGGGCATTTTCTCCCCTCGCGACGGGCCTTTTCTCCCCGCTCGCGGGCATTTTCTCTCCCCTCGCGGGCATATTCTCCACGCGCTACGCATCGGGCAAATTCTCCGGGCATTCGGGCGAATTCTCCGTAAACCATCAAATATGCTTGTCTTCTTTTCCTCTCTAAACCCTTTTCTAGTTTTCGAGTAGCAGGACCTATAAGAAGAAAACGCTGTTTTGGGCCAAATTGGAGGCCTGAACTTTCTTGTCTTTTGATGGTGGACGAGCCCACTCCACATCATCGGCATCGATGACCTCTTATATCAAGAACATCAGCTGGCTTGAAATTTAATTTCAATCAATGAACATTGACTCATCTAGTCAAAAACATTGACTGAAGTGTCTGCTCTCACTGTTCAAATGATTTTATTAGGGAAATTTGCATTTATCTCTTCCTCTAAATGTCGATGGTTTTTGACTGCTCAGCATGAGACTGCGATCTTTTTGAGCGGCAAGCACATCAGGCTACGCGGCGCGAGGTGTGATACAACCCAACATTGGTCCGACCCCCCACCCAAGTCACGCAATTTGCTCTCAGCCCTCCCCCCCTGGGAGAAAGTGATGGCGACGACCGGGGGGGGGGGGAGAGGTCCTTACTTCGTAATTTTTTATTTTAACGTTCATTAGTGCCCTGAGGGCACATAGGTGCGGCTTCGGGAATGAAAACCACATTAAAGGCAGTGGTCACGATGAAAAACGTTATCGAAAAAACTACAAAAATCAGCTCAGATCAAAAATAGCTCAAAAACTATGAAGGTAGCGCGGTGAAAAACGGGCTAGAATTAGAGTTATTAAGACCCTAAACTTCCAGTTCGTGCACACGTGCACAGAAAGATCACAGTCTCATGTCAAGCAGTCGAAAATCATCGACACTCAGAGGAAGAAATAAATGCAAATTTACCTAATAAAACAGTTGAACAATGAAAGCAAGCACTTCAGTCAATGTTTTTGACTAGATGTGTACATAAATCCGAAGCTGCATTGATTGAAATTCAATTTCAAGCCAGCTGATGTTCTTGATATTAGAGATCATCGATGCCGATGATGTGGGGTGGACTTGTCCACCATCAAAGACAAGAAAGTTCAGGCTTCAAATTTGGCCCGAAACAGCGGTTTTTTCGCGATTTTTTCTTTTAGATTCTACTACTCTATACCCAGAAAAGGGTTCAGAGAGGAAAAGAAGACGAGCATATTTGAGCGCAACCACTGCCTTTAATTAATTGGCGGTTCAGATGTAAAAATGCACCCAAAATTTTATTGATACAGCTTCAATCCGAACAGAGCTACATAGGGTGGGCGGAGCCTATTTCCATGTCTTGAGGGTACATGGGTGCTGTTTCAGGCATGAAAACAACATCTGGTAATTGACTATCTGGATGTGAAAACGCACCCGGAGTTTCATGGACGCAGCTTTAAGCCGAACAGCGCTACATAGGTTGGGGTCCATGAAAAAATCGATAGCTGTGAAATATTTACAAGTATTTAACGAAATTTGAATTAGGGAGTTTCGCGTTGCTACAACGTGCGGAAAACCTAATCACAGGCCCAAGTAATTGATTTCGTTCTTCTACCCGGTTAAAAACGGTCTTTGAAGACCCATTTTTAGGTGTGATACAATCGATTGTATCACACCTAAATTCATAGAAATTAGGTGTGATACAAGCGATTGTATCACACCTGAAAGTGGGTCTTCAGGGACCGTTTTTAGCCGGGTAAAAGAATGAAATTGATTAATTGGGTCCGTGACTAGGTTTTCCGCACGTTGTAGCAACGCGAAACTCCCTAATTAAAAATTCGATAAATACTTGTAAATATTTCACAACAATTCCGGACTTTTTTTTGAACATTTTTTCATGGACCCACCCTATGTAGCGCTGTTCCGCTTGAAGCCGCGTCCATGAAACTGGGAACGTTTTCACATCCGGTTAGCCAATTACTAAATGTGGTTTTGATGTCCGAAACCGCACCTATGCGCCCTCAGGGCTTGAAAACAGGCTCCGCCCGTCCTATGTAGCGCTGTTCGGATACAAGCTGCATCCATGAAACTTTGGGAGGGTTTTCACATGCGGGCATTAGTATTCAAAATGTGGGTTCCGCACCCGCAACCGCACCTACGTGCCCTGAGGGCGTAAAAATCGAAAGGCGATTTCGTTAAGGTCATTTTAAGAGATATCACAGTGAACAACACTCTGTTGTGACAGTCAGCTATCCATCGTTTTACAGCTTTGCGAAATTTTTACCTTTAGCGGGGTCGAATCTGTGAATTCTAAATCGCCTAAAAAGGCATATTAGATTACGAAATTCCAGAACATCTGTGTCATTTCGTTGACAGAGTGGTCCGCTTATATTGACCCCGGTGACAGCCAATACTCAACATCTTTGCTGACAAATCCAGGAGCGCTTCGTCGACACACTGCGTGGTCGCGACTCCGCTTCCATGTGTCCATGCTACTGCCGTCTATTGTCTTGCATGCTCTCTCCACCGTTGTCACCTCTTCTTGTGTGTTCCTGCCTTATTTTTACTTCTCCATTTCATACCTTGCCTCATTTGTTTTCTCGCAAATGTTTCTCACTATTCAGTTTCTTTTTTGATCTCCTGTTTCATTTTACTCCCTCAGTATGATCTCCAGTTTTATTTTGACCTCTTATTAGGATCTCATTTTGCCGTCGTCTTTTATACTAACGGTATGGTTCTCAACCCCCCCCCCCCCCTCCAGCCTGATAGAAATCCATCTTGGTTCTTGGTTGACCGAAGGTCCGACCCCCCATCCCACCGGATGCCGATGGGTTCGACCCCCCTCTGTGATACATCACACCTCACGCCGAACCCTGGTGCACATGTGCACGAACTGGCATCTTTGGGCCCTAAAAACTCTAACTCTAGCCCGTTTTTCACCGCACAACCTTCCTAGTTTTTCAGCTATTTTCGATCTAAGCTGATTTTTGTAGTTTTTTCGATGACGTTTTTCATCGTGACCACTGCCTTTAAAGCATTCCTGACTTGTTGTTAGCTCACCGCAAGATCACGATTAGGACAAAACTTAACTAGAGAAAGGAACAAGTATTCAGCGTTTTTGATTTCTGCTTTAATTTGCCTACATTTTTTTTTGTCATCGTTATGCCATCATGAGATTGTGAGGCGATCTGTGTCATAATTGTGGTGCGCGCGAAGCGCACACCATGATTTGGCTTTGATCTCTTTCCGCGCGGATGCCCTACACATAGATCACCTATTCATACTGTCACCAGAGGAATGAGTTGTATACCTTTCGATGCGCTGCAAGAAGTTACATACCCAGGCCAAATTTAATAGCATTTGGTCCCCGCTTTCGAAAGGTATAACCTCTCAAAATCAATACAGATGTTGTTGCTCTATAGCGAAGCGCAAGTCAAAACTAAACTTTCCGAGGCTAATCAGTCGCATAGGGGGCAGTAAATATTTAAAAAAAATCCGGTTGAAAGTGCTTTTTCTGATATTTCGGACCACAAATATATTAAAATTTTCTCAGAACCTGGGAAGAAGTAAATGTTTTTAACATTTTTGAGCGTTTTGATTTCCGGGTTGGGACGAAGCTTCGCCAAGGTCCTAGACCCCGGTCTACCAGACAATGGTGTTGGGTTTGATCCTTGTCACGAATAGCAGCAATGAGGCCAACCTCGCCACGGTCCGCAACAAGGACATCATCTCCGCCACGGTCCACCCGCGGCCATCGCACAAGAAGATGCTGCAATGTTCTTTAATATCAGCTAAATCAATGGGGTAGAATGTCTGCAGATACTAAGAAAAGGGGCTGTCTACGCATGCTGGAGTTCAAACCCTCCTGCTGATCTCTCGCGTGCCATGGTAATCAAAGTGGTCGTATCGCAGCGCAAGCAGCAGGAGTTGCTGCTGGCTGGCAGCAGCTCTTGCTGTTAGCAGTAGCTACAGCAGGGGTGCTGTAATCCCTTTGTGCCGGAGTGCAACCCCAATTGTGTCGACGTATTACCCCCGACTGTCTGAGAGGGAGCGGAAAGGTGCATAAGGCGTTTCGGTAATTTGAAAACGCTTGCTTGCAGCCGTTACTCGGAACTTTTTGAACAATTTGAGAAAGACATAAGTAATCGCGAACAATTGTAAAACAATATATCTTTGCGGGAACAACGTTAGGTTCAATTACTTTATTCAAACATTAGTTGTTGTTAGTTGCAACGGCGCACGGACAATTAACGTGCGATGAAAATCGAAAAAGTGCCGCGGATACGGGCACGAACAAGTATTCGGCAATAAATTTTGGGAACGGGCATATTCCGAACTACATTGGAAGCCGCGAAAAAACAACGAACAAATTACGCTGGGCATTAATTCGGCCTGATATATATGATCACTTACAAACAGCATATTGAACAACTATTCTCCAAGGTTTCGAATGCACTTGTTACGAACAACAAGGCGGATTAGTTGAGCCCTAGCTTCTATAAATCGATAACGCGATGATGATAAGGCCTCCGCTGCCAGCCATCTTCTTCTCCGCCGATTTTTCTTAATCTGCTTTTGACTTCCGTATTATTCACTCGTCTGAAGTTGCAACCTTCCTTCAACCTATTCACGACCACACGTCTCACCGGCTCAGACAAATCGTCGCTCGAAGCGGGACCGGAGAGCGACTCGAGCAACGCTGTCTCTCCGCTCCGAGCGAAAATTAGCTATCTACTCGGGCGACAGCAGCCGCTCTCCAGGCCACAGCAGTTCCGCTCGGAGCGATCTTCGGTCCCAACTGGCACTGCGGTCCCTGCCCGGGCGATTCTCGAAATTTTCCTAACTGTTATTTTTCTTCATTTCCACCTCTTTTGGAGAGGATGAAGCCTCCTAAGAGGATTAGGTACTTGTTACAGTGTGTGGGCCAGGAGGTTAATCCTGCAACAGGCCGCAACAAGGATACCATCCCAGCATAGTCCGCAATGAGGAAGCCTTCCCAACGCGGGCCATGGGGGATCCCCTCGGCCGCCAAAAATTGTCTTCCTGAGAGTGACCCGAGGTCACCTCTCAAGAGTGGCCTCGAAAGGCCAACTACCCGTCTACACGAGACGAGCCGCTTTTTATACTAGCAGGATTGGTTGTTCTTTGAGTGATAACGTGGCCCGCACGTTACACTCGAAGAACAACCAACCCCGCGTCACTCCATCTCTGGCGATGGCACCGCTGTCGCCCTGAGAGCGACCGGAGAGCGGCCGACGCTGATATTCTTACCGGACTAGGACCGCGGTGCCAGTTCGCCCTTCGGCCGCTGTCCGGGCGATGACGTCATAATTGGGAGGAGCCGGTCCCGCTCCGAGCGATGGTTTGTCTGAGGGTGGGACACGCGTTGACTACAACTTCGGACTGTCTTTTCGGAAATCATTTTTTTCGCCACAAGAATGATTTCTCCAACCTTCTTAATACGAATGTATTAACCTATCCTAGACTCGACCACAGATTTCGAGGTCCGCCTGTAGCTTCACTATAGCACAGTAAAAGAGCTTTTGTGAAAATAGCTCGGAGTCAAATAGAAAAAAAAACGGCTGCGAAAAGATTTGTCAAAACACCGAAAAAAAAACTATGAGATTTTTCCTTCCGTTGCCATTTTTAGCTTTCTAAGATGGAAATCATAGCTGGAGACGTCATCTTTTCGACTGGAAATTTGGCAATACTATGAAAATGCCTATTATGCCCCAGAATATCGATTTTCTAAAATCTTAACTTTCGCTCCCATCATATTGAAATCTAAACCATGCAAAAATTATAAACGGATACCTGATCAGTGAATAGCATTCAAAGTAACCCATATAAGTGAAGATCACCGGAACAGTGGTGGCCAAATAATATTCCCACGTGACCCTGCTGTTATTTCATGTAGTTTTTTTTCTCTTGAAGGGGAGGGTTTTTTGAGCGGCAATGTTGGTACAACACTTACCTCACTGATAGCTTCACTATTGACATGAATAAGAAAAATCGGTTTTCGGTGGCATGCAATTCGAGCAAACGTGTCCCACCGGTGGTAAACCGTATACCGGTATACGGTGACGCAGAACTGCACGCGGTCCGAAAGCGCAGTCACCCAAAATTAGGCGTGGCCGTGAATGGGCTAATTTACTTCACGATGCCTTTACATCTTGAATTCAGGAGAGTTTCGTAACCGATTCTTAAAAACTGAGTGACGATAAACAGCCGATGCAAAAACCTTCGTTGCAGGCCCCAGCACCTCTGTGAATCACCGCCAAGCAGCTCCTCAGTGAGGCCAAGCTACTCAAATAGGGGTATATCCCAATGGCAACGGAAACGAAAATGGAGCTCAGGGAAGCATCAATTCTGTTTATCTGGAGGAAATAGCCAAGTTTCAACGAAGGAGTTAGAGGATCGAAGTCGTAAAGTAAGGTGCGTTTTCTGTTTCTTGCATTCTCTCTACACTGTTCCTGATGACCGTAGCAAAATCCGAATTTGAGTGCTAAACCCGATTTTTGACGCTATCCAAAGTACTACTGTCATTGAAAGTCATCGAGCACTGTGTATTACAGGTTTTGTTTTTCGTTATTCATTTATTTGTATAGGAATAAATTCTTTCAGGCTCTGTAAAGAAGAATTGGACAACTTAGGGGAGCGGCAAAGCGACGAAATCTTTACTATGGTACAGCATCCAAGGCGGACGAAGTCGAGCTCACCATCACGCAGCTATGATCTCAGGCGTACCCCCGTCGTGATGATCTCTTATGAAGATACGGATGTCAATCTAACCGTTTTAAATCTTCGGATCCACCACTTTTCGGTTCTGCTCTGTATCCTGTAAGGATGAAGCTGTTGAATATATTTTTTTATAAAATTTGTATACGAGAATGAGAGATTGTTGTGAACGTTGTCCATCGAGTACAAAGGACAATAGTTTGATATCTGTTCGTAGCGTAATAGGCACATTTCTCCCCACTCAAACATTACAAGCACCGTGGCTTTCCTCTTTTGAGACTGTCCAACAGAGTTGTGGAGAATTTCAAGGGAGGATTTGAAAGCCATGGCGCTGATAATGTGTAAGTGGGGCGAAATATGTCTATTACGCTATGAATAACTATCCAACTTGATATTAACAATTGTAAAACGAGATGTGGAAATCACGGCATTAATTGTTGGTGAGGTAGTGGGAAAATAGTCCGCGAACATCATGAATATGTTTCCGACAAGGTTGTGAACAAGTACAAGACAACCATCTGATTAGTTGTTCGTGCCTACCGGTAGGGACAATTTACCACCTAGCCCAGCGCAACATTAGACTTGTCTTAGCACCAGCTACAAAGATTTAACTTGGACAATTCGTAACTTGTTCAACAATTGGGGAACAAATTGATCAAAAAGTTCTGAGATTTCGCCACTCCTCGCTCGTTTTCTACAGTTCACCGCAAGCCTAGGATCCTTCTTGCCTATCATTTCACTGTGGAAAGTCACCAAGCATGATCATGTAAACGCTGCCTCTAAGGCTTAAGGCCATGATACGAAATTGCTGGAGCAGGAGAAAACCTAAACAGGCAGCAGCGAATGTTAATCCATACGTGTTCCATCCCTTTGTTTTGCCAGTGGGAATGCCCAACGAGTTTCAACAAGTTTCAACTTGCCAACTTCCTGTGTATTCACTGCTAAAAACGATGTGGATAAACGGTCGCTGCTGCCTGTTTAGGAGGCTAGAGGCTATTGGCAGTATAGTCGTATATTTTCAAAAAAAAGTCGAACGAACGACAACTGGAAAATTTTCGTTAACGAACGAAAATTGAAAAATTTTCACTCCAAAAAAAATCCGAACGAACGAAAAATGAAAAAAAATTCGTTCGAAAAAATTTCGAACGAACACAATTCGAAAAAAAATCGTTCGAAGAATATTTGAACGAACGAAAACGAACGAAAAAAAATCTAAAAATCTTTCGAAAATTTGGTTCGTGTACAACTATAATCGGAAGGCGATGTGAGAAAAAATGGGTTGGACGAGGCTCCGATACTCAAAACTTGTGAGACGCATGCTGTGTGGGGAGGGGTGATGACCTCGAGCTACAGAAGGTGTAAAGGAGTAGATATTGTAATCAATTTAGCCTGGTAAATGGACGCGGCTGCGACCGTAGATTGCTGCGCGCGATCGAAATCCCGTTGGCCGTTGATGCCGCCAACACCGCACGGCCAGCCGCCTGGTCCATATGTCAGACTATGAATACAAAACGGAAACCATACATACCTAGATCTTGTCGCAACATCGTTCTGAACACTCAATGTGTTGTTCACTTTATGCCAGAATGATTTTTCCCTTTAACTTCCAAGCAAGATGAACAATTAAAGTGGCGCGAGCGATTCTCATCTAGCTGAGAAAAATCCATTATTAAAATTGCTCTCATAATTACGAAACGCTTTCGAAAAAGTTTAATAGCTAAACAGAATTACTTTGATTCTCCGAATGTGTCTGTGAAATTTCGATGACAAGGGCTTTCGAGTGCTTGGATATGAGTTGGATTCATATTATCAGAAAAAAGTCTGTCTGGAACTCGTCATCGGTGCTTGGCGAGGTATTGATATAATTATGTAAAGCCCTGTAGAAAAATGTTCTTCAAGATATTGTCGTACACAAGGCTGACGAACTGGTTACTGCTAGCACATTTCATGAGAAGATTACTCCTCTGAGCCCCATTTTTACGACCAAAAAAAAGGAAAACCAGAACGCCGCTCAGGCAGTAACGCCGGCTGAGGGGGCAGGCGATACCGGCTGACTGAACATTATAGCCGGGCGTGCTCCGGTATTCACTGCTCCCTCAGCCGGTCAATGGTGGAGCGCTCAGCCGGCAGGTGGTGGCCCCCTCACCCCGCGTTCACTGCCCCCTCAGCCGGCAAATGGAGGTCCACTCACCCGGTATTAGTTGCTTACCGTGTGAATGATATAGATCTGTGGCCGTATTAATGAAAGTTTTCGAGCGGGAAGGGGCGTGACCGGGTAGGTAACGCACCTACCCGGTCACGCCCCTCTCATAGTTTGAACAACCGACTCTAAGAAGTGTTCAAAAATATCAACGGGAAGACTGCGACGCAGGCACGCGACGCGCCTTCACAGAGGCGCGAAACGCAGAAATTCGAATAAGCACAGCGACGCCCATACGCCCTCACGATGCCATCAACAAGTGTGCGGAACCCATGTAAGACTTCGCCGGACGCCGGATAAAGTGTACGTGACCCATGTAAGCGTGCGCCGGACGCCATAGAAAGTGTACGGGACCAATGTAAAAATGCGCTGGACGCCATAGAAAGTGTACAAGACCCATGAAAGTGTACGCCGGACGCCACAGAAAGTGTACGGGACCCAGGTAAAATGCGCCGGACGCCATAGAATGTGTACGGGACCCATGTAAGCGTGCGCCGGACGCCATAGAAAGTGTACGGGACCCATGTAAGAGTGCGCCGGATGCCATAGAAAGTGTACGGGACCCATGTAAGAGTGCGCCGGATGCCATAGAATATGTACGGGACCCATGTAAGAGTGCGCCGGATGCCATAGAATGTTTACGGGTCCCATGCAAGCGTGCGCCGGACGTCATAGAAAGTATACGGGACCAATGTGAAAATGCGCTGGACGCCATAGAAAGTGTACAAGACCCATGAAAGTGCACGCCGGACGCCACAGAAAGTGTACGGGACCCAGGTAAAATGCGCCGGACGCCATAGAATGTGTACGGGACCCATGTAAGCGTGCGCCGGACGCCATAGAAAGTGTACAAGACCCATGTAAGCGTGCGCCGGACGCCATAGAAAGTGTACGGGACCCATGTAAGAGTGCGCCGGATGCCATAGAATATGTACGGGACCCATGTAAGAGTGCGCCGGATGCCATAGAATGTGTACGGGTCCCATGTAAGCGTGCGCCGGACGCCATAGATAGTATACGGGACCCATGTGAAAATGCGCCGGACGCCATAGAAAGGGTACGGGACCCATGCAAGCGTGCGCCGGACGTCATAGAAAGTATACGGGACCCACGTAAGAGTGCGCCAGGCGCCATAGAAAGGGTACGGGACCCATGTAAGCGTGCGCCGGACACCAAAGAATGTATACGGGACCCATGTAAGCGTGCGCCAGGCGCCATACAAAGGGTACGGGACCCATGTAAGCGTGCGCCGGACGCCAAAGAATGTATACGGGACCCATGTAAGCGTGCGCCGGACGCCATAGGAAGGGTACGGGACCCATGTAAGCGTGCGCCGGACGCCATAGAAAGTGTACGGAACCCATGTAAGAGTGCACCGGATGCCATAGAAAGGGTACGGGATCCATGTAAGCGTGTGCCCGGACGCCATAGAAAGTGCACGGGACCCATGTAAAAATGCGCCGGACGCCATAGAAAGTATACGGGACCCATGTAAGCGTGCGCCGGACGCCATAGAAAGGGTACGGGACCCATGTAAGCGTGCGCCGGACGCCAAAGAATGTATACGGGACCCATGTAAGCGTGCGCCGGACGCCATAGAAAGTGTACGGGACCCATGTAAGAGTGCGCCAGGCGCCATAGAAAGAGTACGGGACCCATGTAAGCGTGCGCCGGACGCCATAGAAAGTGTACGGGACCCACGTAAGAGTGCGCCAGGCGCCATAGATTGGGTACGGGACCCATGTAAGAGTGCGCCGGACGCCAAAGAAAGGGTACGGGACCCATGTAAGCGTGCGCCAGGCGCCATACAAAGGGTACGGGACCCATGTAAAAGTGCGAAGTTTTGCCTTCTAATAGCGCCAGCCGTCAGCAGACCGCTCTGACGGCTGGCTGGGGGCTCCGCCCCCATACCCCTCCGGCGGAAATTATCAAACTGTATTTGCATATATACAGTTGACGCAGAAATTTTTTCTACCCCAATATATTTTGCCGTAGACATAAAGACTGCCTGCCGCACACGTTGACACATGAAAAAGCAGGCTGCAGCAAATCCTACCGAGAAAAGTAAATCTGCTCCAGTTGTGCGCACAAACAAAATCATTCCGAAGACCTGCAAATCCTTGAAAGTAGAGTTTTCAAGCTCGTTTTGAAGACAATTTACTTTCTGCGACGTCCTGCGCACTTCTAAGTGGTCCCGCACGCTTCCTACTATACTTGGGCAACACTGTTCAAATTTTCAAAAATTCGAATATTTTCAAAAATAAAATTTTTCGAACTTCGAAATTTTGAATAAACTAGAAAATAATGTTTCTCGAATTTCGGATTTTCGAATCTATTGGAAAAAATGTTTTTCGAATTTCAAATTCTCGAATATATCCGAAAACCAATTTTTTCGAATTTTTAAATAACTTTTTCGAATAATTTTTCTAATTTTCGGATAACTTTTCTCGAGTTTACAAATGACAGCTTCGGTTTTAAGAATGAGTTTCGAGCTGCCATTCACTGTGAGTACTCCTTTGTAGAAATATTCACCCTTACGCTTAATCTCAAACCATTTTTAATCAGGGTGAGTGCAGAATCAGTACTGGGGTTGGATTAAGTCGAAACTTGTTGAAAAAACCTACCACAATGTTAGCACAAGACGCTTGGCTCCAGGCGAGACGTAACCAGTTCGAACCTTTTCTGTGGAAACGCCTTATCGCACCCGAGCGCCGAGATTCTAGCGCCGTTTTCAAAACCTACCACTACGCCACAGCGCGGCCTAGGCAAATTCGCTGCCGCTGAGCTTGCACGACTTCGGGTGGGGGGGGGAGGGGGGTGCAGGGCTATGCACGCGCGCTTGAAAACATTACGCCCTTCCACGCTTTTGCCGGAAAATTCCGCTTTTTGAGTGGCGACTAGCATCTTTGCGCATGAGAATGCTGGCGAAATCCCCGGATATGCATTTGGTGTGCGATCGGAAGTGGTAACGAGACAGTAAAGCGCGGAAAACGCCGCTTCAGCAGGAATAACAATCGAGAACGTTTTTTGCGCCACCAACGCGTTTGCTGCGTTTTATAGTTTTTTTCTCAAAGAGCGGCATTTGACGCGAAAGCAAAGGTATGAAAAGGTCGTGAGGCGACATTTATACTCCCGCTGCCGAGCTGCACGGCGGAGTGCGCCCCTATGATTTCGATCGTGCCGCGCAGCGTGATCAATATTAGAGGTGGTTTATAATTGCACCGCCAAGCGGCGCGGCACAGTGCATTCCTGTAATATTGATCTTGCCGCGGGGCACGATCGATATTATGGAATCTCACATCGTCGTGCCGCTCGGCGGCGGAAGTGTACACGACTCCTTACAGAAATGCACTGCACCGCGCTGTTCGGCGGCAGTAGTGAAAACGACCCCATGGAGGTCGTTTTCACTACTGCAGCCGAACAGCGCGGCGCAGTGCATTTCTGTAAGGGGTTGTGGAGTACGAAGGGTTTTTCTCAATTTCTACGTCATTTTAGTGGCAAAATATTCGATATATCGAATACTCTAAAAAATTGAAGAATATGGGGAACATTGCCCCTAAAGGCATCGTACACGCAGGAAACCGTATATTATTTTTCATGTTTTTATGTAGCCTTGCCTCTGTAGTGAATGAAAATGACGAATCGGCCCATGAAAAACTTTCATTTGTAAAGAAAATTCAATCGAAACACATTGTAAGTATGGATTTGATTTTCGCTCCAAAATCGTTTTTGAAGTCTTTCTGCGTTTGGAGGCCTCGTCGCTGCCTTTTCTGAAGCTTTTCTGCATGTGGAGTTTGGGCCGTAACTGTTTTACATGTTGCTTGACGGTCGCATCAACATTCTATGAAAAAGTGCTAGATGACTGGTGAGAACTGGTCTTCAAAGGCAGTGTTCACGATGATCATCCTTGTTGACTTTCCACACTAAAATGATAGGGGAGAAGGATCCTAGGCTCCCAGTGCCAAAGGAACGGTAGAAAACGAGCCAGGAGTGGCAAAATAACGGCTGCGAACAAGCATTTTGGGGCCCCAGACACGCCCCGTGCCCCAGATCCGCCCCTCGAAAGGAACAAATGAAGACTCGGATGATGAGGAATGATCAAGTGAAGAAAGTGCTGATAAGTGAGGTGTTTGCTTCATTGCACTGATAGGTATCATCCTTCTAGCGGTCAATTCCTCCACGCTCAAAAACCATTGTAAACAAGGGAAGGCCTATTTTGGCTCAAAAACGCGTCTTTCGTGTCCTTTTTAAGCATGCCTTGCTATATAGGGCACCAGACCTTCCGTAAACCGTGGAGATATCGGAAGTGAAGTTTATCGTGAACACTGCCTTTAACCCTTTCCAACCTCATAACCCTACTCAGACAGTAGGTGCGGACTGACCGCTGGCAATCAAGGCCTCTCCGGGCGGTACGCCGGCAAGTTGCGGGCGGATCGCTGCCCATCGTGGCCTCGGCGGGTGGATCGCTGCCTCTCGTCGTCTCGGCGGGCGGATCGCTGCGTTTTGGCGGGCGGATAGCGGCACCTGGGAAGAAAGATCACGCTAGCGGGCGGATCGCCGGATATCTCTGAAGCGGCGATTCGCCCGCAGCCTGCCAGCGATCCGCCCGCAAGGGTTTTGATAGCCAGCGATCCGCCCGCTGAGCTATGAGATGCAGCGATCCGCCCGCTCGAATTTTAATTTTATTAAGCAAGCCCAAATGGGACAATAATGAATTGCGCGGCGAACATTAAGAGATCATTATCAATAAAGTCATTGTTCAAGTCTTTCTCATAATCAATTTCTTCGGAAGCAGTTCACGTCCGGTTATTAATAGATCTCCAGTGTCTTTTCAGCTGAGTGGAGAGGGGCTCTAATAGAGGGGGGTGTTCTATTTTTCAACCTCCACCGAAAGGGGGATTCAATTAGAGGGAGGGATTCAAATAGCGCGGGGTGTTCAATAACAGGACATATGGTAGGTGTACGTTCGAAATAGGAAGATGTGAAAGACTCCAACGGAATAGTATTACGAATTTGAAAAGGAATGTAGATACAAGGCACCGTATTACCTAACTAGCATTATACGACTGCACTAAAGTGGTGTACAAACTACAGGGGTGGTAGTAATGTAGCCAAACCTCGATGTTAAGCAAGGCCATTAACCTCGAAGTTAACATCGAGGTTTGCTATGAACCCTAACTGTAGATTCTGAGACTTCTATTTGTATCTTGCTGTGAATACCACTGGTGTTCTATAACCCCTTCCCATATGTTGCTGGAGACGCAGTTTGGAAGTTGGAATTTCCTTGGTTGGTCCCACATTCCATCTTCAAACAGAAACTACGATGTTACGAGGACGTTAACATCCATGTATTCGCCATCCTAAGCTACCATTGCAAACACGGATGTTCACATATAAACTAGCAGATCGGTCGGTTTGTAGTGATATAGTGCATTATTTTGGGAGTGCACCGGTCGAAAATTGCGTGTTAGACAGGAATGTCCTCCCGAGGACTTTTTTCTCTTACTGGCATCATAGTTTTGCCAGTTGTTTTCGTAAAGAGAGATACTGGCACTTTGATTATGCAAAGAAAGGAGCATGGAGTTGGTCGGTCAGTTTCTGTGTGTTTGTTGTGATACTCACCAGTTGACCGACCAACACCATGCTCCATTCATCGTTAAATGATTTATGCGTTAGCGATTCAGCCGAAGCTTCTGATAAGTTTTGATGTAAATTCGATAAGATCATATTTGTTTATAAGCACGAATAAAGAAGGTTAGTAAACAGAAGCATATGAACGCTCGAGGTGAGCTGTGTGGTAAGGGATGAGAGCAGGGAAGCGTGGGGGGTATCATCTCCGAGTTAAAAGAAGGGTTGTATGCCGGTTTAGCACATGATTTCAACCTGATAACTGCTAGCTGATCACGGTTCTTAACTGCGAGTTTTGGTCAGTTTACTACCACTCCTGGTTTTCACGACTGAATTGAATTCTTGGCGAGAGGCGTAACTCAGACTAAAAGGAGCTCGACGCCCAAGCCGATTCGGCCACTTTCCTAGAGATACGCGATAAGCACGTGCTTTCCTTCCTGACACGGGAGAGTGTCTATCGTGTCGAGAAGATCGTAACAGTGCATACCACAGGTAAAGCGTGCACGCCAAAAAGAATCTCGACGCCCATTTTCAAGTGGAGCGTACGACGCACTCTTGAGAAAGGACTCAGATGTCGGCAATGTCGTCGGCTCGATTACCCAAGTTTGCGGTACTTTACCCCGCCCAGCCACTGGCAGCCCCGTCAAACAGCTAGCGAGCCGTGCTGGTGCTCGCTGCATTGGCAGCAGGGATGTGCGTAATTACGACTAAAGACTAATGAATTTACCGACTAACGGGCTTTTTGGGTGTTACGACTGACGACTAACGAAAATAAAAATATTCTCGTAAGCAATCCCAGTATTCGTTAGAAAGCCAATGGTCATTCAAATCGCGCTCCAACGGAGCCTTACACCAGTGTCGTGACGTTTCGTACGACTCTTCATAAAGGTTCGCCAAAGCCTCATCAGCACTGGTCCTGCAGCGATTTCTTAAAGGACGCAGTCTCCTAGAACGTCGCGCGCGGCGCCTTAGCGACGTCGCGCGAATCTACTCGGCGTCCCCCTGCCAGTCTCGTCTCCTGCCTGCCTCCGCGAGTGGTCGTCTCTCCATCGACTCCTGTTGGGCCTTGGCCCCGCGCGCAGTGGCGTCCTGCCTGCGCCCGTCGACGACATCACGAGCTGCCAGCAGCAACAACCGCCTCGTCTCGACGCCAGATGTCATCTCCACGGCGCCAGTCATTCAGGTAACCCTGGGGCCCTCTGCCTGGCCTCTGTACGGACGTGGACACACGTCTCCCCGTGCATGCCCACGGTACGCCCTGGGGGTTGTTGTTCTGGGTCAGACCCCACTTAGCTAAGCGCCTGGGCAAGGTCCGTCCCCTAGTTTAGGATGTATTTATGTCTTGTATTATTGATGTTTGACCGCAAGTCGGGAGTTTCGTAAAGTATGCGCATAATGGTGTTCTGTTGTGTACGAAGTATCTTGTTGCGCCAAGCACAGTGATTATCGATTGGCCGAGTATTGATTGATCCGCAGAAGGCGGAATTGCAAGGTGTGTGTTATAAACTGTGGCAGTGTTTACCCGCATGTGGGTATGGCGTCACCCCATCATAGTTGTTGGCAGAGGCTGCAGGGCCATCGCACCGCAGGTTACCATATACCCTCCTAGGTTAGGCTTGGTATTCTCAACCGCGTGGCAGTCTTCGGCGAGCTTGGGAACGTGGGCGTAAGTCCTCTGATAATACCCTAAGCGCGGCCCCGGGACCCAGACCCCTTGTCCACCGATGCTACTAGGCCGTAGCCTTGGGCGAGGGTCCCGCGTCGCGACATGGTGCATCGGGCCGCAGTTGGGTGTGTGGGAAACCCACACTCGGCTGTGGTGATCGAACTCCTCACGTTCCCTTCTCAGCGGTGTGTCTAGTTGACTGTGTTGAGGTTTCGTCGCAATTGCTTAATCATTAGTGTTTCAGTGATGTGACAGCGTTTTCTGGGTCTCTCGACTGAGGTATTGGCCCTCCTGTCTCCTTGTGGTCGCGTCTTCCCGCCTCCGCTGCTTCAAGTGGCATGGACACGGCGGAGGAAATGGGGGGCGCGGGATACCACGGACGCGTCACTGGAAATAGGAGCACCCAAAAGGTGTGAGGAATAACCTCTCCTGTTAACCGCGGGGTTGCAGGGCCGTAGGGGCTCCGCGGCATCACATGTTCCTAATGCTCTTTTTCAGTTGCACGTTGCATCCGCAGTTAACTTCGCAGACTTATGTTCATTCATTCGCCACAACTATATGCCTTGCCACAGTACTCGCCTGTGGAGCGCATTTCCTGTTTATTTTACACGTTTGTCCGCCTACGCTGAAAGTTGCTTGGATCAGTCGTATTTCATCGCTTGTCGCACAACTCGCCGTAGAATGCCGATGGCCAAGGTGTTCTAGCGGCACAATACGTCACCATGCGTGCATAATTTCTCTGCGCCATGCTTGTATGTTGCGAGTCTCCCGCCTATTTTTCTATAACCAATTAGTACGTCCTAATTGCGTTTTACCGCCACTCAAGTGCATTTTTCCATCCTACAAAGTGCTTGCAGCGGACGCGTTGCCAACTTTGTCTCTTCGCACTTTTGTCGGACCATTGCCCCGCCTATAGTTCTAGTCGGTCGCCCTAGCCACGCTCACGCTTTATCCGACCTTTGCGTTGAGGTAGTGTTTGAACGAGCACTTTCCTGGCTATCGCTCTGACATCAGGTTGCTGATCGTTAATTGCCGCTATGCGGCATTTAGCGAGATGAAGCGTAAAAAGTGCCTTAGGTCGAGCAGCAGGAACGTATTGGTCACTATCAACTCACATGCGCCAATAACATCGCGCTCGTACCTTATTCAGCCCGCATTGGTACAATTTGGTCCTATTCGGTCGTAAAAATTATTCAATTTTTCTATCAGCGCAAAATGCGCACCCTTTAGATCCATGGGCATACTTGCCTCGTCTTCTGTTCAGCGAAAATCTCGTTTGGTGGCAGCAGGCAGGGTGCCGAGCAGAGGATTAGAGACCACGCCCACAAAAATCAACTATTTTTGCATAAAGCTATTTCCGCAAAAATCCGTCTGCAGATACCATTGTTGGCTTAGAATTCCCATATTTGTCCTTATGCGCAGTTGCAGGTTCATTGCTAACGCCTACGGTAGCAATTATTCTCGTATTGTTCGGATGTGGTCGTACACAACGCCACCTGTGTCAACGTATCCTGCGGACACTCTAACTATCGCTTACTACGACGTCGAATTGCTCCTGGGACCTCAGACAATGCCTAGCGTTGGATATCGTACCCAATCGTGACGTCATAAGACATCATTCGCTGCTGGTCATCGTTAGTTCCCTTCATCTGCGCCTTCATTATCCGGTCGCGTCCTGTATTGTCGCGCATCTGTTGTAATAACACATCCTGTCGCGCCATCTTGACAGGTTAATTGCGTTTAGTCCTGTTCTCGCAGTTCATTTTCGCAATTTCCATGTTTATTCAACAGCGCTGCGCCAAATTCCTAATCAAAAACGGCTAAAATCTACTTTCGATCTGCGCATTTCCTCAAAAAAAAATTACTGTCGTTCAAATCGTGTAGTTTGGCCGGCCGTCGATTTTGGACTCGTGCCAGCGTGACCGCGACGCGTCGCTGCGCGCCCGGTCCCGGCGCGATTAGGTAATCATCGAATTTTCCAGACATTTCGCCAATCCAAGGATGATTCGACACGCATTCCACGGCTTTGGAGGATATACCGCGCATATAACTATGGATTTATCACCATATACGTCTATTTAAATTATCTATTGCACAGATCGACGAAGTGGATTCAGGTTATCCCGCGCCTGGTGAGGTAAACTTTTATTTTCCCATTTCTCCCTTAGGCGCAGTGTATGCGTATATTTTCTTTGTTTATTTGGATTCCTCCGCCCGCAGCGTTTCTTCCTTTTCAACCAATGGTTTTTTTTGTGTATTATCGTATGTATTTTATTTCTCGCCGTTCCATTCACCAAATTCTTCGCCCGCAGCAATATTAGCAGCAAGCAGTGAAGTTTCTTCCATTTCCGCGCACCCGAAACTGTTATCAACATTCTCTATTTTTTACTGCGCCTTCACTGCTCCCAAAAATACACTGCGCCCAACCCTTCGATATTCACGCCTGACCAGGCAAGGTAAGCACCAATAATCTGTGATCTAATTTTTTTCTTGTGGCACATTCGATTGGGCTTCGACCCGAGCCTACCGCATTCGCGCCCATGGCGCGGATGGGTTCGCCCGTCTCGGGGCCACATCGAACAACGCCTACAAGAGTGGTCGTGTGATTTTTTAGCGCCAAAATTATCAAAAAAAAATCAATTCTTTTCTCTATCAACTTTTTACCTTCCTTTCAAAAATTTTCGCGCTATAATTCACCACACGTCCACAACAATCGGCCTGTCCATTGTTCAAGTTGATTCAGCGTCTACAATAAAATGTAACTCCTTCAATTTTTGTAGCGCTTAATCCATTCCCAGATTTGTCATCAACACATTCTTAATTGCGCCTGGCAAATTAAAAAAATTTTTTTGCGCGCTATTGCGGCATACAGTGGACCACCTAAAATTATTCCTAAAAATTCTATTTTTTCTTTTCATTTTCCTCTTTCAATTTTCTTAAAATTTCCAAAATTCTTTCAACCATCTTTTTACTTTTTTTTCCCTGCGCATACGTATTTGACCGCATTTTCTCCCCATCGCATCATGCCGTGCGGGGAGGAGGAGGTAATTACAGCGCCTTCAAAATATATTTTCAGCAAATCCAACATTTAAAATTTCCTACCTTTCCTTCTACCAAAAATATACAATTTAGTCAAAAAAAATTTATCCACTATTTGCTGCTATGCGCCCATAGGCCGCAAATTCTTCATTTTTTTCGGCTCGCGTGCACAAGTCTTCATTTGGGTATACGTTGCGGCTCAACATTCAGCATTTCCTAGTATTTTCTTTTTTAGTCTTTTTTTCATGCCTGTAATTATTTCTTGTCTCTCATCTCCCAATATCTCGCTTCTCTCCCTCTCTTCTATTCTTCCCTTCTTCCCCTCTCTTTTATTCTTCGTTTTTGTCTACCAATTTCCTCTCCTCTCCACTTCTTCCCTGTTTAAACCTCTATTTCTTCCTTCCTCTTTAGTATCACCAATCCCGCCAATCCTCTATCCTTCCATTTTTTTCCTGTCAACAATTTATATCTTCAAGTAATCCTTCTCCTTCTTTAGCCACTCCTTAGCACCATCCATAGATATTATTTCCTTCTTTCTTTCCTCCTCATCTTTCCTTTCTTTCTATCCATCCTCTCTATTAGACCTTCTTTTTCTCAGCGTATTCACTTCAACTGAACTTGTCATCTCAGACTATCCTCAGGTTGCACCATCAGGGCCAACTATATTGGACTATTCTGTTCGCCATCCAGGATTTAGTAAATTTGTGCGCTATCAATCCTATTCTCCTCCTTTCAATTTTTTTTTGCACAATAAAAACCATCCTTATTTCCAGATAAAAACAGAATTTCAATTTCATTTTCTCCCCAAAATTTAATTTCAATATCATCACTTTCCTTTATTATTATTTCGTAAAATCTGTCTTCCATAAAAAAAACATACCATACAATTTTATTACCTTTCAAAACCTTTTTAGCGCATTCGCGTAATACAGTATCCCCCTAAATTTCATACGTACCTTAGCGCACAAAATTATTTTCCTCTTCGCCTATAGTAGTCCAATATATCACGTTCGCAATACACCTATTATGTCGCTGAATATCGTTGCGATTATCGCATTTTTATGTTAGTCGCAAGTTTAGTACCTTCGTTTCAGGTAATTAGTGCTCTCATGAGTGCAACCCGACACATGCGTGCAATGGACAACGATACATCAAGCGATCAGGCCCAGGAACCCGCCAGCGCAGTAACACCAGCGCCAAACCTGGGCCCCAAGACCACGAACGCTTCCAGCGTGCCACCTGCAGCGCCAGCAGCAACCACAATATCGGCCGCAACCGTTGTAGTCACAACTGCGACATCAGCGCTCGCGACCCCAACATCTGTCGCGCAACTCGCAGCTCGCGCAGTCGCCACATGTCCTGCGCCCGCAGCAACACCACCAGCTGCGCCTCCTATCCAGCCTGTCGCACCACAGCCTACCAGCAACGCGCTACTACCAACTGCTGATACGGCCGCAGCGCGCTCTCATCGAGCAGCTGGCCCACCAGCTGAATTTCGACGACGCGACCATTCATCGCGCTTGCTCCGCAGATCGCGTCCGCGCAACAGGGATTCGCTCCAGCGCAGCAGAACCTTGCGTGGCAGGTACCATGCCTTTTTGCTTTTCAGGCAGCAAAACTTGGTACATACGCTTTTCTTTTTTCGACTTCTAGCGCACTCTACTACCAGACTGCGTCGTATTAACAAAGCAATGTTAAGTAAGTACTGTTTGCTGCTTTGGACCCAATATTTCTGCGCGTTCTCAAAAAAACCTATTTTTCTTAAAAAAAACTTCAATTTCCCTTTTTTTCCGCTCATTCAAAAACAAAACAAAAATCAATTTCTCCTTTTTTCCTTTCTCCCACACTTCCGCTCAAATTTCATTACAATCCATTCGCACAGATGTATTGTGCCCAGTAGCGCCAACTTAGAAGTCGGATTTGTCAGCAACATCTTTCGATTCCATGTCGTGCGACATCAGCCTGTTAGAAAGGTTCCGGCGCATAAAACCGCGCATTTTCCTTCTCAGGCCGATGTCCTGATCTGTCCGTGATCGACAGCGTTTTACGCTCAGTTCCCGACGTGGAGTACTCCGTTCGGCCCGTTAGCCGAGTACCATTCCGCTTATGAGCCTGCAAACATGCATTTGTGCGCTTCTCGCACACCGCACAATTTTTGGCTTGGTGACCGCACCAAGGTTCTTACGACCTGCAAATCATCCATGCGGGCTCGACTGCTACTGGATTTTCAGTTGCACCAAATACATCGGTGATTGTGACGTCAATTGGGCTAGTTCGATGATGCCTCTCATACACTAGCGCATTGATACAACGAGGCCCGTTCCGATACATCTGGTGTTTACCTTAGCGCACTTCGAGAGTGATATCAAACTCGAATACGAGAAACAAATACTCAACTCGCGCGCCAGCGAAAGGTGATGTATTCATTGCACCTGACGACAAACTCACTAGAGGACAAAGGTCATACGGTCTTATAGTTAAAATCCATTATGGTAAGGATGGACTCGCAAGATGAGCAGATGTATGTCTAATGGTAAAAGTTTAACTGGATCGTTGTCGCATTTATTTCCTTTGGAAGTCAGCGCAACTGAATAGACACAAACCATCACCGTCACCGTCATCGACGTGTGCAACCGTCTCGGGCGGCTAGAGCCGCACACATGTTCCTATCACACCAAGGTGCCATCAACATCAGGTACAATAACTTTATTCCGCATTAAAAATCCATTTCAGCTCAGGTTCCGATCAAATGGTCGTTAGATATGCTCCAGTCCAACAACGTTATCTCGCGTCGCCGCCGAATTCAAAGCACCGACCGACGCCGATTGATCACACCGCAATACGACGGTCATTCGACGACGATAATTGTTGGACTGTGTAGTTTCTTCATATCCGGCGCTCGCAATGGGCTCTCTTAGCGCTAAACCAACATCTGCGCTTATATCAGCTATATATTCCGCGCCACCAACATAGGCTTCCGTCAAAGTATTCTGGTCAGGTTATTTTGCGCCAGAAACATCATATTTCGGCCTGCAGCGCTGCGGACTTTGCTTCCCTTCTTTTGTAAGTTTCTTCTTTCCTGGTCCACATTTTTTCCCTCCCTTTCTCCATCACCGCGTCAGAAAGTCCTAGAGCAGGGGACACCCTTTCCTTTTGCATCAATTCCCCTCACCTCCCAACCACCTATATTTCTTCCAAGTTTAGACTGCTCACCGCGCTCGCCATTCCCGCGCAACCTGACCAGACAGTTCAAATTTTTCTACTAATTTTTTTTCTTGAGGTTGATGACTCATCACTTAACCGCGAACTAGTGGGAAAGTGGTGACTCACCACTCACAACTTCATCCCGTTCTAATTTGGGTACTCAGTTTGGATATTAATCTAGAGCGCAACCTATTTGACCTCCACTTAGGTTGCCTCTCTACCGCGCCTTTTTTTTAAACCGCTCCTTATCGCGCCTCTGTTTTTTATCAGCCACCACAGCGCCTCATTTTTTCTCTTCAACCTTCTACCGCGCATTTTTCAAGTTCTATTTTGCTTCATATTTCCGCCGCGCCTGCGTCTTAGTACGCTACTCTTAAATGCGCCTTCCTTGTTCTTTCGCGCCTTTGTTCACCTTCACCACGCCCTTTTTCCTTACTCGCTCTCTGAGTTTATCCGCGCCTCAGGCTTACTCTTACCCAAATTTATCTTGCGCAGACCATCGCGCTCAGTGCAAAATCTGCGCGACATCGCGCACTTAATTTCTGTTCTTGCCGCCCCCACGCTAGGTCGTCTCGACCTATTTTTTTAGCGCTCTGCCTCTCTTTCCAGGATGAGCGTTCTGAAATGTGGGAAGCGGACACAGGACCACTGGAAAATCATGTCACATAGAGAAGCGAATGGGAAGTGTAATCTTGGATTACTTGTTTTTCGCGCTCATCTTGAGAATAGTAAGACCGCGCCTCGTTCTTTCGAACATACCACCGCGCCTTGAGGGAAGGACTTAGTAGTCCTCCCCGGCCTCTTAGTAATCTCTTAATTATTTCTAGGCTTTATGGCGAGCAAGAATCTCTATTGGATGAGAGCCCAGCAGCTTCGGATATCGAGGAACTGTTCGCCGTGTGTGATGAGACAAGTGCGCTAGCAAGGACCTTCGATTGTCGCCGTCCCCACCTGGCTCGTAACCGCACGTGGGGAGAACGCAGATCCGTGCACGGCTGATCCTCATGATCCGTCCGTCGCGCCGGAAGATCTATGCTGCGCAGATGCGCCATCCAGAAGGAAGCGGCCATAGGCCGACCGCGCCTTCTTTTCTCCTTTCTCGCCAGTCCTGGGAATTCAAAAAGTTGCTCAGCGCCCCCTGTTTTTTCTTTTAACGCGCCTAGTGTGAGGTATTCTCTCACTAAAATACCCCCCTTTTTTTCGCGCCCTGTTTATTTTAGCATACACGACTTGATCGATCAATGGGCCACGATGTCGAGCCGCTGATGTCAAGCCGCTGCACATTCAATCAATATTGTTCGATGTCGAGCCGCTGTACCTCAAGCCGTGCCGTTCGATGTCGAGCCGCTGTATGTTAAATCCGCGCCGTTCAATGTCAAGCTGCTGTTCAACATCCCGCGCCGTCACTCCAACGATCAATGACGACGCCACGTCATCCATCCACGCGCCACCTTCAACAACGCGCAAGAAACATTCGAGATGGACTGATCTCATTATGTATAAATGTATATAGTTTTCAAAAATAGTGTGCATCTCCCGCACCGTAGGTTTTTGACGCTTAGAGAGAATTTGACCCTGTAGTCATCATCGTCAGCCTACCCGCCCACGGACCTTTGCCTGTCATACCAGCTCACGGCAAGCAACTATGATGGACGCCGTCAACGTAGGCCGCGCCATTAGGTGTAGGACAATTTTAACGTTGTTTGCATTGTCCATTTAGGTAGGTAACGGCTCGGGGCTTCAACACCTTTGCGCCCGCCGCGTCTTCTGCTCGCCGCCCCCAGTGTCGTGACGTTTCGTACGACTCTTCATAAAGGTTCGCCAAAGCCTCGTCAGCACTGGTCCTGCAGCGATTTCTTAAAGGACGCAGTCTTCTAGAACGTCGCGCGCGGCGCCTTAGCGACGTCGCGCGAATCTACTCGGCGTCCCCCCTGCCAGTCTCGTCTCCTGCCTGCCTCCGCGAGTGGTCGTCTCTCCATCGACTCCTGTTGGGCCTTGGCCCCGCGCGCAGTGGCGTCCTGCCTGCGCCCGTCGACGACATCACGAGCTGCCAGCTTCAACAACCGCCTCGTCTCGACGCCAGATGTCATCTCCACGGCGCCAGTCATTCGGGTAACCCTGGGGCCCTCTGCCTGGCCTCTGTACGGACGTGGACGCACGTCTCCCCGTGCATGCTCACGGTACGCCCTAGGGGTTGTTGTTCTGGGTCAGACCCCACTTAGCTAAGCGCCTGGGCAAGGTCCATCCCCTAGTTTAGGATGTATTTATGTCTTGTATTATTGATGTTTGACCGCAAGTCGGGAGTTTCGTAAAGTATGCGCATAATGGTGTTCTGTTGTGTACGAAGTATCTTGTTGCGCCAAGCACAGTGATTATCGATTGGCCGAGTATTGATTGATCCGCAGAAGGCGGAATTGCAAGGTGTGTGTTATAAACTGTGGCAGTGTTTACCCGCATGTGGGTATGGCGTCACCCCATCATAGTTGTTGGCAACGGCTGCAGGGCCATCACACCGCAGGTTACCATATACCTTCCTAGGTTAGGCTTGGTATTCTCAACCGCGTGGCAGTCTTCGGCGAGCTTGGGAACGTGGGCGTAAGTCCTCTGATAATACCCTAAGCGCGGCCCCGGGACCCAGACCCCTTGTCCACCGATGCTACTAGGCCGTAGCCTTGGGCGAGGGTCCCGCGTCGCGACAACCAGGATTGATACCCTGTTGGTTGTTTTAGGTGAATGGTACAAAATAGCCATAGCCTTCAGTATTTATTAGATCTACTGACACTGCTTCGCAGTTCTGGAACCGCCACATTAAAGCCCCACTCGACCTTTACGCAAGGTTAGGCCCAGCGTTTATGCGTCTTCGCGTCGGTCTCGCTACTTTATGGTAGGCTCACTGAACCGGTTCCGGCACTGACCGGCTCCAGCGGAGATTTTCGCAGAGGACACTATCAGAGGTGATAATATGGAGCAAAGCCTGCAGGCAACAACTGCCCAACGACGGGAACTGTATCTGATGATTGGATTGCAAGGGGTGCCGTCCTCCGACTTTCAGTCATAAATTCGAGATATGGGGTTTCTACAAAGTGGTGCTGGGACCTCTCAGGGGTAAAATTTTAACTTGGGTGCTAATTTCTTCCGATCTTTCCCCATTATGGGAACAAGCTCTAAGCCACGCAAGGCTCGCGACGCTGAAGAAAGAACAATTAGTTCAGAGTCGGTTCAATTCTCCGTGTTGTCACCACCAGGTAGATCGCTAATAACGTCATATAACGCAGAAAGGAAAAGTTAGCGCTGAAAAAAAGCAGAGCTAAAGATTTTCTCGGTTTCCCATAGCTTCTTTTTTTACCAAAAAAATGACAGAAATCGATAAACACACACTCTCGAGAATTAGGCTTTCGTGCATATTTTGAATTATGTATACGTAGGTCTGCAGTTTGAAGTAGGTTCTCTAACAAGGAATCATTTGTGTCTTCAATTGCCATGAATGTTTTGAAAAACATACATCTCTTCATGCTTTTCTTTTTTCTATTCATAAGGGCTTTTTTTGCCTCAGCTGTGCTTGTTTTCAAAGCCTAGATATTTAACGACTAACGACTAACGAGGGTTTTGGCCGGTTGAACGACTAACGACTAACCAATTACAAATTTTTTATTGCGCACATCCCTGATTGGCAGCCCTGCGTGCCTTCCAGTGTGCCGACAGCACCCGCTGCCAAGGTGCCGGTCGCGTAGCGGTGCGCCGTGTGTATATTCTTGGGCTTCACGACCAGCCCATATTATTCAGAGGGGCTTATCGCGCGGGTCTTTCAGATTCAGTGGCGTGTTTTATGGGCGGCTTGTTGCCCGGGTATCAAACAGTCACTGCCGCGGGCGACAGATCTTTGAGTTTCGGGCTCTACGGCCACTATGCCGCTGACAATGCCAGCCTTCTAAATGGGTGTGGAGTGGCATTTAGTCTGAGTAAGTTCCAGATTAATGCGCCCCGCTATCGATCAGTAATCAAATAAGAATTTTTTGTCTGTGTTCTATCGTACAGAAAAGCCATTCATTGCGGGAAGCTCTTAACTTTTTCAATAATGTTTTTTTATCTCTTTATGCGTGAAGTTTATCATCTGTTACGTTGATATACTCTGAACCAAACGAGTTGACAAGCGGAGAGTTCAAAGAAGAAGCGCTCCCACCTGCATCTCTGAGAGAAATTACTGCTGCGGCTTCGCGATAGTGCCGCTTCCTCGCCTACAGGCACCGAATCGGCTATATCGCGGAGCCGCGGCGGCACTACCGCGGAGCCGCAGCGGCTACGCGACAGTACCGCCGCGGCTCCGGCAGAGAATCTAGTACGACGTTATGCAAGAATTATGTATAATACAACTAGGCGGACTAAGAACAAAAATACGCTCCTGCGGTTGTTAGGTCCTCTGCCTGATCGGCCCCCGTCATAGTCGGCCTAAAACCGGACTGCGACGTCCTCTCCCGCTCCGAGTGATCCTACGCCGTCCTCCGCCGTCCCTAGTGGTCGGCTGTAAGCGTATCGATTTGGCTGGCGCACTCCAGCGCACTGCGGACGGCGCACGACGGACACATCGGGGGTATATCGATCAATGTATTGCATACGTATCGACCGGGACGGACTCGGACGGGACAGGACGCAGCGCGCGGGTGCACTTCGGACACATCGGGGGATTTTCCGCCTTGAGTGCGCAATGCATTGCATACGTATCGACCGGGGTGGCAACAGCTTATCGACCGACTATGACGGGCGCCCTTACCACAGAGGTTTCCGCCATTTTCGCGCCCAAGGAAATATGGAATGTACATCAAATTTGGGTAATTGAACTGGCTACAATTTCGTTTTACCACACAGGACAGTGCATCGTCCTCCACGCGGATTCGCTGCTGCGTCCTCGCGGAGCCGATGCGGTACTGACGCGCTGATGTCGAGGCTCAAGACACGGCAACATAATCGTCCGATCATGGAGCCGCAGCGGTACTATCGCGGCATAGTCGAGGGTCGCGGTACTTCCCCGGCTTTGGCGCGGCAATTTTTCTCAGAGGTCCCTGACGTTTTGGATTACGGTAAGACAGATGTTGCCTCGCTCGGAAATCACGCACGCGAGCTGCTGTCTTACCGTAGTCCGACGAGATATTTCACCGATTTTTTTCACGCGCTCATTCTTTTTTTGGCGTGCACGGATATTTATCACTCGTAACATAGACATTCTTGTTATGTACTTAACTTAGCTTAACTCGTACAACGCCAAAATGGTTTCCATAATTAGTCCAAAGTCAGGGAAATCGAATCTATCCGCAAAAAACCAATTTATCCGTCTGTTTAGAGAACGCAAAAACCGGCTCAATTCTTCTTTCTCATCAGAATCTAATTTATTCGTTCGAAGATGGAAGTTGATGTTTCTCGGACCAGAAAGTAAGAAAATCTAATTAAGTGGATTAAGGAATGCAAAAATGGAATTACTCCGTTCAGGATTGCTAACGTTGAATTTGCTGGTTTATCCAATCGCAAAAAATCGAAATATTGTAAAATACGAAATTTGGAATTCGAGTCAATTAATTTATTAAAGTGAAAACTATACTTGTTCGTTGGTCTTATTGTGAAAAAAATTCCTGTCAGTAGCTCATTGATTTCGATACTCTATTTTAAGGGAACTCCAGCGATGAATAAAAAAGTGCCTTTTTTTCAAAGAATGATCTTCATATGTGGCATGTTTAATGCATTCGACTCTCAAGAAAAAATTGGATTTCAAATCACGAGAGTCTGGCCATCAAGCATAAAAGAAGTTTGGAAGAGAAGCGATCGGTTTAAAGGTTCAACGAAAGCTACAGAGACAGAATTTAGCACGAGTTGACACATTGCGAAAGTTACAGAATTTGCCTTCCAAAATGTATTTCATGTACAAATATGAGTTCGAATAGAGAAATAAAAGCAGCACGAAACTCAATGAATGGAAAACGGAAACTACAAAAGCTCATCGACAGGAAGATATTACCCGTCTCCAATCGACGGGTAGACAGGAAGATAATGTGTTGATTTTCAGGTAGCTTCTGAGGATTATCATCAACGTCTTATCAACGTGACGTTCGCCACGAACCTACCTGTCTACCCGCCGGGTAGCCAGGAGCCTACCTGTCTACCCGCCGGGTAGCCAGGAACCTACCTGTCTACCCGCCGGGTAGCCAGGAACCTTCCCGTCTACCCGCCGGGTAGCCGGGTAAATGGATGGCGGAAAACTCATCCGACAGCGGGAAGGTTTTAACCTTCCCGGGAAGCTTTCTAAAGTTTCTTTAATACGGCCACTGCAGGGGCAGAAAAAGACCCTGGTAGGCCCTTCCTATTACCCAGCAAGTTCGAGCCTAGCGCTTCAACCCTGAAGCGGTGAGCTTTACCTCGCTCCAAAGTTCATGAACTGACCCGCTTTCACGCCCCCCACGGTCACCACGAACCGTAAATGGTGAGGGGTCAATGATTCAAATCGTGTGAATGACCACACGTTCGGATGCCATCACCAGAATCATCACGATGCCCATTTCGCCCGCGCCGTATGTGGTCCTGGTTTGCCTTATCTGTTCAGTATTGGGCTGGTGATATGCATATGTTTGCCCGCTGACCCCGTAAAGCCATGCCCCTCAGCCGGTAATGCTATGTCTGCCCGATCAGCCGGTGACATGCCCCGACGTGAATTTATGTTCGCCCGCTGACCCGGTAAAGCCATGCCCCTCAGCCGGTAAGACGCTCCGCCCCCAAAATAAGCCTGCCCGCTCAGCCGGCCACCCTACTTCTCCGCCCGCTCAGCCGGTGTTATTATCTGAGTGAGCGGATCGGGAGGATAGCACAAATGTGACCTATACAGTGGCCTTGAAATCTTCTGGAAACGTTCTCCTTAAAGTTTCAAGACGTATTCGAGCTCGGTTCTAAAGTTATGGCTTGTTTAATGATTCCTTGAATAATGCTCGTTGAACGCAAACCACCGATCATCGCAATGAGATAGTTGGTGCTTGCTATCACTGCACTGTAACTCAGCTCAGCCGGTAACGCGTCGGACCGTGAAAATATTGGATGGCCGGGGTTGATGGTTCAAATACTGTGAGATCATTACTGCATTATGGCCAAAAATAAGGAAAGACATTGCTTTGTGTTCCCTTCACTTGTTTTGAGTTTTAACGGTGTTGCTTCCTTTGTACATCGTTTCTTATACCGCAAAGGTAAAAATATCGTAGCTCATTTTTAGTTCAGATTTTTCCCACATCCAGTGTTCTAACCCCTCGTGTAAAAACGGAGAACGTTTAACATCTATATTGGAAACTATAGAAATCACAAGGTTTCATTTTTGCTGAAATACCAAATGAGCGCTTGTACACTTCATCTCACATATGCTACAGAAGAACCTTTTGAATCGATGAAACACCTTAGGGGACTTGTTTTGATGTATGACGCTGGTAAAAAGGTTCGGACAACATAAGACCTCGTGAACTTGTTCCTTGGCCAATGACCAATACTTTTTCCAATAGAAATAACTACTATAAACAGAAGGGGATTCTGAAAAGCACAAAATTCAATGAAGCAACCTTAATACATTACCGCATGACTTGAATACGCAAGTCGAGTGATTCGTTTCCTCAGATTCGTGTTGAACATTCCAAATAATCCCCGAAAGCAGAGTGACTTTCTTCGACATTCGGAGCCTTATAGGGTGTTAGCTCAATACCACTTTTTCGGAGCTCAGAGGGCGAAATTGTTTTGCCACAACTCCGCTCTGAGGCTCTGAACACGTATCTGAGGTCAATTCCCAGTTTTTGGCGGATTACGTTGGGTTAGTGTGCACTGAAAAGAATTTTACCTACCGTAACCCGTTGCTTCGCTAGTCTTTGATCGACCCGTAAGGATTGAGCGAAATTTCGAAATCTTAAATTGTTTCTTTTTGTCTCCTTTACAACCCTCTGAAGACAGTTTTTCAAAACTCCACTTTGTGTTTGGGGTGGTCCATATGTAGTCGGCGACTGTTCTTGGAGGCGTCCGTGTTCTAAATGAGGAACTCCTTTTCCTCCGCTCAGTTGAACCACTTGCGTCTGAGGACATCAAAGTAGCGAGGACATGCAGCGTTCCCTCTGTACGAGGATGCTGCAGCTCATTGCAGGCGTTTTGAATGCAAATACGGCTCCGCCTCCTCGTCTCCTCAAAGTGCAGCTAGCCGCCCGCTGCTAAATCTCTGTCTCACTCCCACTAATTTTGGGGACTACCCATTTTTCCTGCGCTTTGCTGTGAAATCTTTTCACTAACCATCCAGCCTAGCTATGGTGGCTCAGCCTTATCCTCCAAGTACTGCGATATGTCAGCGTTATGTGTTGAGTGAAATGCGTTAGTTTTCATTTTTTTTTGTTTTGTTTTCATGTTTCGTCTTTAGAGTGTGTAAATATTGTACTTATGAGCGTGGAGGTTTTGAATTCCGCGACAATAAGGAAGCTGTTTGCATATCACCTACATAAGAATTATGCATTATTCTTCATATGAGAACTTCCACTGTCTTCGATTACCACTCAAAAGCAGTCATTTCGAAAATATAGCTTTTGTAGCTTTACGAAAAAGGTTCTTTCTTTTAATTTTTTATTTGCGCCCGGCTCCGTCTAGTGTCTGTGAACTGCTCCCTGTCGTATGCACACATTAGGCTCCGTCCATAGCAGACGACCAGCGTCAAGGCGTCGGAGGAGCATCATGCGCCAACGCTGAAATGCTGGCGCATGACGCTCGACGGCTGGCGCATTCGACGTGTCCGAGGACGGTACGTTAACACTTGATGGAGCGCGTGTCCACACTGCGCACTAGACTTGGGACCGAATCGAATAAATTTTCGAATAATTCGAATATTCGATTCATTCGGGAATTTGAATTTTGAGGTTTATTCGAATATTCGATTCATTCGGGAATTTGAATTTTGGATTTATTCGAATATTCGATTTATTCGGGAATTTGAATTTCGAGGTTTATTCGAATATTCGATTCATTCGGGAATTTAAATTTTGGATTTATTCGAATATTCGATTTATTCGAAAATTTAAATTTTGGATTTATTCGAATATTCGATTTAATCGGAAAATTGAATTTTGGATTTATTCGAATATTCGATTTATTCGGGAATTAAAATTTTGAGGTTCATATGAACATTCGGCCAATTTCGGTGCCCCACATTTGAATTAGACCGGTAACAGGCGACTCATCCCCGCATCCATTTACGATGAAAACTAAAATTCGCCCTAAACTAAGATTTCTAAAATTTTTGAAGGTGTGAAAGCTTCTCCAGTCATTTGCACAAAAGTATGATTTTTGCCCACCCACACAGTCCAATCCCCTGCCAAAATTCGTGGAGTACATCGACGGAAACGAGTTGCCCGCATCCGAATTAGACATATCCTATTTCGTTTACGCTTGAAATAGAAACTTCACAAAATGTAATGCTGAAAATGGGGTTATCCTTTTTATGTGTAGGTTTTCTGCAGTTCGTCTTGTGCGCAAAATTCTCGCTCTCCCAGTGAGGTGTCGCACTTTTTCCCAGGCACTTGACGTGCTCCCAGTTGGGTCCCGTACACTTCACAGGCGCTTGGCGCACTCACGCTTGGGTCTCGTGCACTTTACCCGCCGTCCTGCGCACTCCCAGCTGGGTGCCGCACACTTGCGGTCAGGTCAACACTCACCGATCAACTCTTAGCCGTTTTTTAAATGTATTAGTTCTACAAATATCATTACCACGATTATCATTATATACTTACATACTACCTTAGACTAACATAATGGCTCACAATATAGTGGATCCATCGACGGCAGGGACCGATGCACAACCTCTGCCGACGGTGGTGGTGGGCGCCCGGCGGAAGGGCATCGATCGATTGCCGGCCGCACAGCTGACCAGCACCAACGCATTTTCCTCTTTTCATCCCTCTTCTGCTTTCTCCTTCCATATTTGTATATATCTCCTACTTTTTCTCTTCCTCCATTATTAACTTGGTGTTCTAACTGCGTGTGCGATGGAATATTAATCTAAAAAAAGAATTTGCATTAAAAAATGTTAACATCACGTAGTTTGCTGACGAAGATACGAGAATCGAACGCACACGCCGTTAGAAACACCAAGTTAATAATGGAGCAAGAGAAAAAGTAGGAGATAGATACAAATATGGAAGGAGAAACCAGAAAAGGGATGAAAAGAGGAAAATGCAATGGTGTTGGTCAGCTGTGCGGCCAGCAATCGATCGATGCCCTTCCGCCGGGCGCCCGCCACTACCGGCAGCAGGGGTTGTGCATCGGTCCCTGCCGCGGATGGATCCACTATACCCCTCCCTCCGCCATTAGGCCCCCGTCACATACTCAGAAGATTTTCGTTTACTTGATTTCGACTTTGAGAACAACTTTCTGCTTGTCGCCGTAACGAACCACGGTATAGTTGTTCTTACGTGGATAACAACTTGAGATTCACCAACTTGTCACCAATAATTGATCTTACTGTAAGAACAACTTTATAACGAGTTATCAGCCTTATGTTGTTATCTAGTTGTTGATCCCGTACAGCAGAATGTAGCTGACTTGTCAACAACACTCCGATCCACCCAGGGAACACTAATCTATCGCTGCATTGATTCGTAGCAGTGAGAACTGCTAGGAATCAATGTAGGGATGAGTATTTCCTAGGATTCTCAAACCTTATCCCATGTTTCGAACACTGAGATACGGCTTGCAACTCCTGAAAAACACCGTTCTGGTGGTACAGTGTTTCTTAGAAGGCCTCACAGTAAATAATTATTCTTAAAAAATGCACAAATCTGTTTATCCCAACAACTCATGCAGGGGAACAAAGACGGCAGCTACATATAAATCTAGAGAGGATCATGTGAATGAATAGTGCACAACCTAAAAGAGCATCATTCAAGGATAGCGAAAAAACACAAAAATTAATACGAAATCGGAGAACATGGTAACAGAGGAGGGATAGCACCAACATGGCAAAAATTGCACTGGTTTCAGATTAGATAGTTCATGGACCGGTACACAGATAAGCAAAACTTGATGTCTTTAACGTTTCGTGACTTGTTCAGTGGTTTGTAAACTACAGCGGTCTAAAATGTTAGACAGAAATTTATGACCTGAATATAGCAAAGGAGAGAGTGGAAAGCTCATCCAGAAGAGGTATCGAACTTTTTGGGACCGGATTCAGCCGATTTCGAAAGGTTTGCAACCTAATAAAAATACTACAGCCTCTTTATAAATTTTATAAAATCTGATTCAAAATAGATACACTTTATAAAATCTGTGTTGCTTGGGAAAAGATCTGATGCTCAGCAGGATCACTATTCTGCAGGAATGAAATGCTGACCCACCGTATTTTCTCTAGTAGTAGTACACCAATAAGAGATGGCTGAAAAATAGAAGTGCACACTCTTCTTGAGGTAAACCCCTATTAGTAGTAAACACCAGAATGAGGTCAAAATAGAAATTTAGATTCGAAAGCAGTGCTTAGAGAAGGCGATAATATTAAAGAGTGTGCATGCGACGACTCAATCGGAAGTAAATGGCTGACTTTTTCATGATAAAGGATTTTCGATGAAACTCTCAGTTTTTCGATGAAAAGATCCACTATGAGAGATCCAAAAAATGAAGCTGAAAAATAGAAGTACACCATCTACCTGAAGCGTACCTTTAATAGAAGTAAACCCAAAAAGAGGCTTGAAACTTGGAAGTTTATGTACTTCTAAAAGAGAAAATACTGTACTCAAGTACCCTACTAGCGCCACTTGTCGCATTCGTTGATTGAAAGCAGTTTTGCTCGATCTGGTCCATCAGGCATCACGATTTACATGCGTTCATAAATTCTTTCTCCTCTTTAGCTTTGGTGTGTTTACTGCCACATTCGTACTATACCAGAGGAATTTAGTGACACAATGGTAGAAACGGAGACACCTCCGCTCCGCTTTCAAAATAGCGAGATAATAGCTGTGTGGCGGCTTTCTAGAGTGATGATACAAACCATATCTGTGTTGTTGAGATGAACTCATAATCTTTGCATCCCTACAAAGAAAGCATATAATGCGTAGGTTAGATCTGCCTAAACGAATTGTATTTTCAGTATCTCTTGTCCGTCTGTAGTAGATCTTTGCATTACCCCGCCCCAAGCAGCTGGTTTCAGAAAATATGAGCTTTTTTAAAGTTCCGCGAAAAGGTAGGGGTACCCACTAGAAATTTTTTGGGTGTTTTTTTTTCTAGGGTGCTGGAAACGAATCTGGGGTCTGTTTGTCGAAATTCCGAGGTTCACTGTAAGTTACGGTAGGTAATATGCCATTTAGGGGCAAAACCTACTTTAATAGTTCGAATATCGGCAAATGGACATCAAATTCGTGTTCACCGCCCTAATAACCCCCGCACACAAATTTTGAGTTAAACCTGAGACCTTGATCAAACAACCATATACTATCCGTAATCTACCGCAGATCGGCGAATGGACCTCACATTCGTGTTAAGCACATCAAATTACCATCAGAGAATGATTTCGAGGTACATCTATCGAAGAAATTCGGAAATCGCAAAAGTGGCGGTTTGGCCCCACCATTTTCCCCCGCTGGGAAGCTTTGAGCGAAATAAGAAGAAAACTTTGGAGAATCGACGAAGATATGTACATATGTACCTCAGATTCGTGATCAGCAATCCGAAAAAATCCGCTTCAAGAATTTTAGGTCAAATCTGGTACATTTTTTCTGGAGCGCTTTCAGAACTCCTTATTGATACAGGTAACCACCCAACCAAAAATCAGTTCAAGTTCGAAACGCTATCAGTTTGCACAAAGTTCGGGAAATGAGCTAACACCCCCTGAGCAAAGTTCGGGTGAAAGCACATTTCCCGAGCTTCGTGCAGAATGATAGCGTTTTGGACTTGAACGGATTTTTGATTGGGCGGATACTTGTTTCAATAAGAAGTTCTTTATTGAAGGGTTTCAGTCAAATCTGGAAAATAGGCGCTTTTGGAACCCTCTATCAGATGCAAATAACCATTCAACCAAAAATCCATATTCAACCAAAAATTCGTCAAAGTCCAAAACACTATCTATGTATCTGAGCAAAATTTTCATCAGAAGTGTTGTTTTGGGGCGATGAACACGATTATGAGGACCTTTCCAGATTGTCGAAAGTTTACTGAACGTTTTGGAAGATAAAAAAGCACGAAAAACAATCGTATTGAGCTTATAACTTTTCGGAACCAGCGGCTCGAGACGGGGTACTGCGCAGTTTCACTACAGACGCCCAAGAGATACTAGCAATACAATTCGTTTCCGCAGATCCGACATACGTTTTGTATGCTTCCCTTGTTAGTCATTTTTTGATCATTTCAAGAGGTGAAAACTTCAACAACACTGCACCCAAGATCAGTAAATCAGATCATTCGCGTAGGATCTATGATGTCGTTGAATGGAGCAGGAAAAAAATCAAGCAGGTGGTTTTCATTGCCTGAATCGGTTCGGCTTGGTCGAAAACCTACTTGCCTAGAACTTGACGGGCTCTAAATGATCCGCTAGCGAGCTGTGCCACGCGGTAAGGCCCGAACCCCTACAGAAAACCATGCCAATTTCAAATAAACGCAAATCAATGAACGAACAATGAAACATGCAAAATCGGGAGCTGATTCCGAATTCAGATTTGTAAGAAGTTGCGTCCTTAACAAGGGAAGTGTTTATGGCGGTAAACGCATCTGTAAAATTATATGTTTTTTTAGTATATCTTAGGCCTTATCTTACAGTATCCCGCCCCGAGCTGCAGGTTCCACGAAGTTACAAGCCTGGAAAGGTCATTTTGGGGTTTTTGGAGCTTCCAAAAAGCGCGTTAGTCTTGGGAAAACCGGAAATAGACCTCATAATTGTGATCAGCGCCTAAAACTACCCTCTCCTGAGCTGAATTTGGCTGAAGGCACACTTTTCAACCTTGTACAGACTGATAGCGTTTCGGACTTGTACGGATTTTCGGTTGGGCGTTCATTCATACCAATTAGAGGGCTTTTGAAGCGGTTTTAGAAAAAGTTCCAGATATGACTAAAAATCCTTCCAGGTTGAGAATTTGAGGTGCTGATCACGATCCTGGGGTCTGTTGGTCGATTTTTTAAAGTTTTTGACTAAATCCGTTCAAAGCCCCAGTCGGGGGAAAATTTGAGGGCAAAATGTGACTTTTGACGGTTTTCGGAACGCTACGATAGAAATGGCCTAAAATGTTTACCGAAGAGTTATTTGGAGAGCTAAACACGCATCTGGAGTCCGTTTATTAATTTTTGGAAGATTAGAGAAGATTGCGGTGGGTGGGTATTCGGTAGTTTGGCCAAAGTCTCAGATTTTACTCAAAATTCGGATACGCGGGTTATTCGGGATGGAGTTGCTTCTAGTCGTTTTCGCTGATGCGTTTACCACTCTAAACACTTCCCTTGTATGTTTTACTTCTGCATTTGGATTTTTGAAGGTATTTTTGAGTGTACCTGTAGTTTTTGAGTTTTTGAGTGCATCGATCGAATATCAAAAGTCAATTCAGCAGCACCGAATACCCACGATATGTACTCCGACGGATTCAACAAAAGATTCCTCCTTTTAACGATATGCGACTTCCAACTCTGAAATCCATAGAAAAACTTCATAGAAACTAAACGAAATGGAGGACTGATTTATTGCGCTATCACTGCTGTCCATGGAGTTTTTCACGGAGTTTCTAATTAGCCCCCCCCCCGTCCTTCGACGTGTGCATAGTGAGAAATAAAAACGGGAAAATGGAAAAAACCGATTATCATAGGTCTCACTAAAAGTTACCTCGACTTCATCAATTTTTGGAATTTTGACAAAGTGTGATAAACTGCTAAACTGTTTTGGAGCACACACCATTTTCTATAGTTCCTAAGTTATATGCCGAGTTCGAGAGGAAATTTTGAAACTGAGATCGTTGGGTGCGTCTACTTCCTTTCAATCAATCCACCGAAGCTGCTAAATATGACAGGACACTCGAACCTTTCGAGGGCTATGTATGGTTGGCATGGATCCTGAAGAGACTTTGCGTTCCCCATTGGAGGTGGGCGCAAACTCGGTGCACCTATGTTATAGCATATGGCACCGAGTTTGCGCCAACCTTCAACAGTGAACGCGAAGTCTCTTCCGGTTACACGCCGACGTTAGATGGGTGAAACATAGCGTTCGCATAATTTTTGATAGAACGTGATTATTGATTTTTTAAACAAAAAAGTCTTGAAATTAAACATTGCTGCTATTTAAAATCCGCAAGTTCCCACTCGAAAAAAATTATTTCGTCATTGATTAATCGGATTGCGACGAAAACTGATGAAAAAGGTAATTCAGCCAAGTGGTTAAAAATGTTCAAAAAGCCCATATAACTTTGACAGCATTGGTGTTCAGCTAGAGGGAATATGTAGTTGGGAATGCGCCTAGTGTGTACTATAAATTTTTTCATCAAATTTCGGTTCGAAAGCCATCAGGTTTGGCTGAGAGCTCAAAAAAAAAGGTTACACAGAAAAAGATCAGCACTTCCAAACTGTAATACAAGAATCAGAAGAAAAAACGAAACAAGGTAATATGAAAATAAGAGGAAACAGATCAGGAGCAATATGAGAGTAAAGAAGTGATTGGAATCGAGAATCTTCCGTGTTTCGAAACCGGCACTCAAATTGTACTTTATGTGAATCAAAGCTTGTTTCTACCGTTTTATCATCTCTAATCGGCCGGCAAAGTGGATTTCGAGTTGTTTTCCCTCGTGGATTAGCGCAATGTAGGGATACAGTTGTTTTGAAGTCAATTCGTAGTTGATAGTCACTGGCAGAAGTCGATGCTTAGTTAAAATAAGCTGGTTTCAAGCTAAATTAGTCGAAATAAAGTTGATTCTGTTAGAGATTGCTGGGAATCAAGTTATTCTAAATGTTCTGAGTAGTCGGCCGAAGGCTGAACTGGGCCGTCCTTTCCCACCCCTAGTGATCCGGCGCCATCCGTCCCCTCTCTAGTGATCCAGCGCCGTCCTACCCCGTCCCTAGTGGTCCGATGTATGTATATAGAGTAGGCTGGCACACTTGAGCGCACGGCTTAGTCCGGCCACAACGGGGGGTTCTACCTCAGTAAGCATACGCATCAATCACAAGTGCGATCAGTCGAGACAAACCGGAGGGAAATTTCGACATGAGTAAGCGAAGCATTGAATACGTATCGACCGGGCTGGATACAGCATATAGGCCGACTATGGTGGGGCCGTTAGGGAAGCCTATCTTAGTGCTTGGTCGCAGGTCCGATCCCTTCCCCCACCGGATGTCGAGGGGTTTAACCCAGGGGTGTGCGGAAATACAATTCAGTAAACAAAAATTCGAGTTTGTCAGAAAACGGAAACAGAGGGCGCAAGCGGCCAGAAAACAGAAATTTCCGCACACGCACGGTCCGACCTCTTCCATGTGACACATACAGTTGACCGCAATGTTAAAAGGACATGGTGCGGTTGCGGACTCGCACTAAAACTACGGTAGAATCTGGCACTTTGCCAGATTTCGTCATCGATCGGCGCCACAGCTGATATTCTCGTGAACAGAGGGACGACGGTTGGCGCCGATCGATGCCGAAATCTGGCAAGGTGACAGATTCTACCGTAGTTTTAGTGCGAGTCCGCAACCGCACCATGTCCTTTTAACATTGCGGTCAACTGTAACGCCTCGTGCCGTAGCCTGGGGCGGAATTCGCGAAGCGCTAACCACGTTTTAACCATGGCTACCGTAACCACGGTTAAGCACATGGTGTGTGAATCGATTGTCCTCAATCCATGGCTAAACCGTGGTTATTGTTTCGTGAATTCCTGACCTGGTCGGGAAAGATTTACTTGGCAAGGAATGGCGCAGTGATCAATGTTGTGTGGTCGCTTTTCCCCTCCCCATCTTGAGATCTAGCACAGCACCGCATACAAACATTTTGCCGAAAAATTCTCTAGCGGCCATTGATGAATTGATATCCCTTTAAAATCACAAAGTCACATCTGCCATTACCACAGTGGCCATTTTCTGCTTAAACGGGATCATTGAATCTGGAATTCTTCCGGTAATCTCGAAATAGTCCCCGTTTTAAAGGTATGTAGCTCATGAAAAAAGGTCTCCGAGCCCCTCAAAGAAAAATCGAAAGTTCCGCTGTGGTCCTGACCTCGATTTCGAAATGTCGAATATTATTCGAATATTCGAATAGGGTTCAAATATTCGAATAGTTGGCCGACTTTTCGAATGTATTCATTCATTTGTAAATTTTTTAGAGGCGTTATTCGACTGTATTAATTTATTCGGAGATTTTCAAAAGGCATTATTCGAATGTATTCATTTATTCGGTATTTTTTGAAAGGCCCTATTCGAATGTATTGATTCATTCGGAAAATTTTTCAAAGGCCGTATTCGAATTATTCATTCATTCGTGAACTGGGGTCAAATGCCCATGTATACTGCGCACCCACGCCAAAAACTTGATTTTTTCATTTTACTTCAAGAGAAACGGCTTCCTTTTAATTATTGTTTTTATATCTCTGCTTAAAGGGAGTGGTCACGATGAAAAACGTTATTGAAAAAAACCACAAAAATCAGCTTAGGTCAAAAACAGTTGAGAAACGATGAAGGCAGCGCGGTGAAAAACGGGCTAGAATTAGAGTTTCCAGAGCCCAAAGAAGCCAGTTCGTGCACACGTGCACAGAAAGATCACAGTCTCATGCCAAGCAGTCAAAAATCATCGACACTCAGAGGAAGAAATATATGCAAATTTACCTAATAAAGCAGTTGAACAATGAAAGCAAGCACTTCATCCAATGTTTTTGAAGAGATGTGAACATAAATCCGAAGGTTCATTGATTGAAATTCGATTTCGAGCCAGCTGATGTTCTTGATATTAGGGATCGTCGATGCCGATGATGTAGGGTGGACTCGTCCACCATCAAAAGACAAGGAAGTTCAGGCTTTAAATTTGGGCCGAAACAGTGGTTTTTTCGCGATTTTTCTTATAGGTCCTACTACTCGAGACCCAGAAAAGGGTTTAGAGAGGAAAAGACGACAAGCATATTTGATCGCGACCACTGCCTTTAAAGGCAGTGTTCACGATGATTTTTGTACCCGAGTTTTTCACATGAAACAATGCGTTAGCCTTCAAGTGTTCCCAAAATTACGAAGAAACGGCGAGAAACACATAAAAACAGCGTATTTCAATGACATGTTTTCTCTGGCCTAGACTAGTTGTCCGGGTGGATAAACATGTTCATGGTGATTGTCACCGTTGGTAAATTGGGTCAATCGAAAATATAAGAATATTTTGTGCAAAGCAGGATTAGTTAGGGCCCCAAGGAAAGAACGGAGCAATAGATAGCCGAGAATTGCAAAGGACGGGTCCACAAAAGATTTCGTTGTCACAACAAACACTTCCTGTGATACTTAAGAGGCGGGGTGATACTTAAAGGCATCGTACGCGCTGAAAACCATGTTTCGTTTTTGAGCGTTTTTGAGTTGTTAGCCCCCTATAGTGACTAACGGTAGCGAAAAGCCCGCTTGAAAACGTGAACTTTTCAAGAAAAAACGTTTTCAAAAAACTTCTGAAAATCATTTGAAATTCGCGCCGGCATCGACTCGGGATAGTTACGCGTAGGGCGCAAGGAACATTTCTACAATTCGTCCATTGGCGCAGCGTTGGAAGCAATCGCTCGTTGTGTGACGAGAAATTTCCAGTCGATAATGCCACTTTCGTCCGACGGTGCGTCAGCGTACAGTGGCATGCCCTGTACATAGCAACACGACGTTCTGCTCAAATATTGCGAAAGTGCCAAATGACTGACGGAAGGGCTGGCCCCTTTTTAAGGCATTCCTTACTTTCCACTTCCTCTATGCTAACAATGGTACGTTTTTGAGCAGCCAAGCTCGTTGTACGCTCTCACAGGGGCCCGAGGAAGGGACTGAGCATAAAAAATGGAAAGTGTATTTCAGCGCGTACGATGCCTTTAAGGATTTCTTGTGCTTCTGGTGCGTTTTTCTCAATTTCTACGTCATTTTAGTTCTACCCGGGGACCACTTAATCAATATAGCGAATAATCTCAAAACTGAAGATTATCGAGAATACTGCCTTTAATACAACTTTCATAACTGGTATGCAGATAATAAGCGCCAAATATTTCCTTTTGATATAGGCAATTACAACAAAAAATCAACTTAAAAAAGCACTGAAAAATTGGCCGTGGAGCGCGCGTTCTCCTAAGTGTTACCTATGGTATCGATCAGGGGTGTGCGTAATTACGGTTTACGATTTACGATTTAACGATTTACGGGGTTTTTGGTCTCGTAATCACGGTTTACGATCTACGACATTTTAGACCGTAAATCGTAATTTTTCGTAAATAAGAAGCATTCATGCAATGGAAGTAAATCGCGAGATATCTCCAACTGACCTGCTCTAATCCCACTTTGAGTATTCCAATGTTTTGGTCAGGAGATGGGACCAACCCAGGCGTGTGACTACAGCACGATCCCATTATCAACCTTTGACGTTATTCTATCATACAACGCGGGACACACGGTCGGAGTTGTAGGCGCTGGATAACAGATCCGCGTTTGGCGCCGCGCACGTCTCACTAGCTGGCACCTACAACGCAATGCAGTCTAAAAGCACTCTTGACGAGGAACTTCGTTTTCGTGTTATCCATGAAGATCAACTGTCCTGAATTCCATAACTAGATTAGCGTCAAAACATCGAGCGAGGCAGTCTAATCGATCTAAAATTTGCTTCAAATAAAGCTCCTGGCCCGCCTTTTGAGTAGACCACGGCTACTCAGAGTTCACAAAAATCATCACCAGGCTTCGTTTTTCATCCCAAAAGTTTGAAGCTAAAAACCGTTTCCTCTAGTTGATTTCTCTTCATCCGCAGCAAACGGACACTCAGAAAAGGCGCGAGTGCTAGTTTGAACGCTTATCTTCGCCCTTTTTTCTGAAACCTTTATCTCTCACAAATGCGAGCGTTTGATGGGGCGCTTTGGCTATATTTCTTAACTATGGGGTTTAAACTACACAAAACGGCAAAAATTAGAAAGCGTTTCTAGTGCTCACGTTCCTTTAAAGGCAGTGTCCATGATAAAAATCGTTTTTCTGTTTTCCAACCTGTCTTGAAAACGGTCCCATGCTGATTCCAACGATGTCTCTGAAATCGTACAAGACCCTCTGGGAACGGAGTTATGGTTTCTCAAAAATTGAGCTAGAGAAGCATGGTTGACGAGTTTTCCGAGGCTTGTAACTTCCGTCTTTTGCCGCCGATGTACGCGAGCTGACCTGAGTAAAGAGAGAAGTCGAGAATAAAGGGAAGAACGGGGCCAATAATCGGAAACCATCGCTAATGTCACGATTTCAAGCTTTCACTCGTTGGGCGGGCAATGCGCTTTTGGGGTTTGCCTTGCCCTCAAAGTGGCGACTTCGGGGTCTTTTGGGGTTCTTCCTGTCTCGTTTTCATGCGTTCTTTCGATTTTAACGTCACAGAGTGTCCCTCGACTACCCATTCCTAGTTGAATTCTGTAAAAAAGGGGTCTTCCAAGCAGAAGTGGTTTGGTTCGCGTTACAAATGTTTCAACAAAAAGGGAACAATAGGAAAGTGGAATGAGGAGAGTCTACAAAAAATGAACAATATCCTCTAAAAACTCTTTTCTTTTTCGAAACTTCTAAACAGCAGAAACAAACCGTTGCGGTTCTCCATGAGGAAGCGCTTCTGGCTCCATAAAGAACTTTGATTATGTGAGTGCCGATAAAATATGTATATATGCATGTGTACCTAATAGCGATCATTAAAAGAGGAGATGATGTCAAATTGTTTTAGGAAACCATTCAATTCTTCCTTGTAAAATACCACAACGGTTTGTTTCTGCTATTTAGAAGTTTCGAAAAAGAAAAGAGTTTTTAGAGGATATTGTTCATTTTTTGTAGACTCTCCTCATTCCACTTTCGTATTGTTCCCTTTTTGTTGAAACATTTGTAACGCGAACCAAACCACTTCTGCTTGGAAGACCCCTTTTAACAGTTTTGTTCACTTTTTCTTGATATTACGCTGTAATATCCCATGCAAGAATTTCGAACAAAGAACCCAAACTGTTGTAAAACTATCTCAGAAAAATCACTCGATGTGGCTGACAATACCGATGTTCACATGATATTAGCTAAGAAATAAATGATATCCATGATATCGTTTCACATAATTCATTCATATTGATCGCGTCAGCCACATCTGGCTGCACCGGGTGTTATTTGCACCCTCCATATTTTTCATACGTATCGAACGGGTCGGCCACGGTGATTTTCTCAACCAACTCTGACAGGGGCCTTAGGCCCCGGTTATAGTTGGTTGCTCAGACGTAGCCAGCCCGGTCGATAATCATGAAAGCCTGCTGGCCTACAGCTGGATGCAGAATCTGCCCACAGTTCTTCGCTTGCGAATGAAACTACAAAACTCAAAACCTGCACAGTCAGAAACTACCTTCTATTCCATTTGGACACTTTTACATTAGTGGAACGAAGCCTTTTTCCATACTCATTATTTCGTTTCTGCCGCCCCATTACTTCGCAGAACAGCCGCTTCGATTCCATGGATTTGATATGAAAAAGCTCTGCTGAGCTGTGAATGGAGATAGTTCTAACAATTTGTTTTTGAATTTGGATGCTGATAAGCAAGTACCATTTATTGCATAAAAATTCAGTAGGGTGGTAAAAAAGAATGAGGGAGCGCTCAAAATAGAGTTGTGTGAATGGTCTCAGCGCGTTACGAAACTGAAAAGCAGCCTGGCAACATGACCTGACATGACTTGCATAACATCTCAAGCTTTCTGCACGCTATGCTTGTGATCCTTACACTTTTACAGAAGTTCCGCAAGGTGTTCTCGTAGTCCTGCGCACATTTCGAGGCATCCAGCACACTATCTGAGACAACTAGCGGAAAGCTCAAGACTCTTGCTGATTCTTTGGGGTATCTTGTATAATTTCTCGGATGGCTAGCATCGAGTCTGGGCTCCTGCTCACTCTACGGGGTGGTCTTCACAGCTTTTCGGATGACCAGCAACGGGTCCCGAACACCTGCCCACTATCCGGGTTTTCACGACGTCTCGATGACGTCATCAGAAGCCCGAAGCACTTTTGGGACTATCCTAGACGGGGGGGGGGCACCCACGATTTTCTCATGAAAATGAATGAAAAACCTGATAAAAGATGTTTGATGCTGCTATCAATCATTGTTGTTGATGAAGTTCTGTAGAAATACTTCGATTGATAGCGTTATAGATCGGTGGTTCATTCCATTTCTGACTTGAATCTTGAGTGCCCCCCCCCGTCTAGGATAGTCCCGCACTTTTCACGACGTCCCGATGACGTCATCAGAAGCCCGGAGCACTTTTCACGACGTCCCGATGACGTCATCAGAAGCCCGGAGCACTTTTCACGACGTCCCGATGACGTCATCAGAAGCCCGAAGCACTTTTCACGATGTTCCGATGACGTCATCAGAAGCCCGGAGCACTTTTCACGACGTCCCGATGACGTCATCAGAAGCCCGAAGCACTTTTCACGATGTTCCGATGACGTCATCAGAAGCCCGGAGCACTTTCCACGACGTTCCGATGACGTCATCAGAAGCCCGAAGCACTTTTCACGATGTTCCGATGACGTCATCAGAAGCCCGGAGCACTTTTCACGATGTTCCGATGACGTCATCAGAAGCCCGGAGCACTTTTCACGACGTCCCGATGACGTCATCAGAAGCCCGAAGCACTTTTCACGATGTTCCGATGACGTCATCAGAAGCCCGAAGCACTTTCCACGACGTTCCGATGACGTCATCAGAAGCCCGGAGCACTTTTCACGACGTCCCGATGACGTCATCAGAAGCCCGAAGCACTTTTCACGACGTTCCGATGACGTCATCAGAAGCCCGAAGCACTTTTCACGATGTTCCGATGACGTCATCAGAAGCCCGGAGCACTTTTCACGACGTCCCGATGACGTCATCAGAAGCCCGAAGCACTTTTCACGATGTTCCGATGACGTCATCAGAAGCCCGGAGCACTTTCCACGACGTTCCGATGACGTCATCAGAAGCCCGAAGCACTTTTCACGATGTTCCGATGACGTCATCAGAAGCCCGGAGCACTTTTCACGACGTCACGATGACGTCATTAGAAGCCCGAAGCACTTTTCACGATGTTCCGATGACGTCATCAGAAGCCCGAAGCACTTTTCACGACGTCCTGATGACGTCATCAGAAGCCCGAAGCACTTTTCACGATGTTCCGATGACGTCATCAGAAGCCCGGAGCACTTTCCACGACGTTCCGATGACGTCATCAGAAGCCCGAAGCACTTTTCACGATGTTCCGATGACGTCATCAGAAGCCCGGAGCACTTTCCACGACGTTCCGATGACGTCATCAGAAGCCCGAAGCACTTTTAACGATGTTCCGATGACGTCATCAGAAGCCCGGAGCACTTTCCACGACGTCCCGATGACGTCATCAGAAGCCCGAAGCACTTTTCACGACGTCCCGATGACGTCATCAGAAGCCCGAAGCACTTTTCACGACGTTCCGATGACGTCATCAGAAGCCCGAAGCACTTTTCACGACGTCCCGACGACGTCATCAGAAGCCCGGAGCACTTTTCACGACGTCCCGATGACGTCATCAGAAGCCCGAAGCATTTTTACGATGTTCCGATGACGTCATCAGAAGCCCGGAGCACTTTTCACGACGTTCCGATGACGTCATCAGAAGCCCGAAGCATTTTCCACGACGTTCCGATGACGTCATCAGAAGCCCGAAGCACTTTTCACGATGTTCCGATGACGTCATCAGAAGCCCGGAGCACTTTTCACGACGTCCCGATGACGTCATCAGAAGCCCGAAGCATTTTCCACGACGTTCCGATGACGTCATCAGAAGCCCGAAGCACTTTTCACGATGTTCCGATGACGTCATCAGAAGCCCGGAGCACTTTTCACGACGTCCCGATGACGTCATCAGAAGCCCGAAGCACTTTTAACGATGTTCCGATGACGTCATCAGAAGCCCGGTGCACTTCTCACGACGTCACGATGACGTCATTAGAAGCCCGATCACTTTTCACGATGTTCCGATGACGTCATCAGAAGCCCGGAGCACTTTCCACGACGTTCCGATGACGTCATCAGAAGCCCGAAGCATTTTCCACGACGTTCCGATGACGTCATCAGAAGCCCGAAGCACTTTTCACGACGTTCCGATGACGTCATCAGAAGCCCGAAGCACTTTTCACGATGTTCCGATGACGTCATCAGAAGCCCGGAGCACTTTTCACGACGTTCCGATGACGTCATCAGAAGCCCGGAGCACTTTCCACGACGTTCCGATGACGTCATCAGAAGCCCGAAGCACTTTTCACGACGGTTTGATGACGTCATCAGAAGCCCGGAGAACTTTTAACGGCGTTCTGATGACGTCATCAGAAGCCCGAAGCACTTTTCACGATGTTCCGATGACGTCATCAGAAACTCGAAGCATTTTTCACGGCGTCCCGATGACGTCATCAGAAGCCCGAAGCACTTTTCACGACGTTCCGATGACGTCATCAGAAGGCCGAAGCACTTTTCACGGCGTCCTGATGACGTCATCAGAAGGCCGAAGCACTTTTCACGATGTCCCGATGACGTGATCAGAAGCCCGAATCACTTTTCATGACGTCCCGATGATGTCATCAGAAGCCCGAAGCACTTTTCACGATGTTCCGATGACGTCATCAGAAGCCCGAAGCACTTTTCACGACGTTCCGATGACGTCATCAGAAGCCCGAAAAACTTTTCCCGACTTTCCGATGATGTCATCAGAAGCCCGAAGAACTTTTCATGACGTCCCGATGACGTCATCAGAAACCCGAAGCACTTTTCACGACGTTCCGATGACGTCATCAGAAGCCCGGAGCACTTTTCACGATGTTCCGATGACGTCATCAGAAGCCCGGAGCACTTTCCACGACGTTCCGATGACGTCATCAGAAGCCCGAAGCACTTTTCACGATGTTCCGATGACGTCATCAGAAGCCCGGAGCACTTTCCACGACGTTCCGATGACGTCATCAGAAGCCCGAAGCACTTTTCACGATGTTCCGATGACGTCATCAGAAGCCCGGAGCACTTTTCACGATGTTCCGATGACGTCATCAGAAGCCCGAAGCACTTTTCACGATGTTCCGATGACGTCATCAGAAGCCCGAAGCACTTTTCACGATGTTCCGATGACGTCATCAGAAGCCCGGAGCACTTCTCACGACGTGCCGATGACGTCACGAGAAGCCCGAAGCACTTTTCACGATGTTCCGATGACGTCATCAGAAGCCCGGAGCACTTTCCACGACGTCCCGATGACGTCATCAGAAGCCCGAAGCACTTTTCACGATGTTCCGACGACGTCATCAGAAGCCCGGAGCACTTTTCACGACGTCCCGATGACGTCATCAGAAGCCCGAAGCATTTTTACGATGTTCCGATGACGTCATCAGAAGCCCGGAGCACTTTTCACGACGTCCCGATGACGTCATCAGAAGCCCGAAGCACTTTTCACGATGTTCCGATGACGTCATCAGAAGCCCGGAGCACTTTCCACGACGTTCCGATGACGTCATCAGAAGCCCGAAGCACTTTTCACGATGTTCCGATGACGTCATCAGAATCCCGGTGCACTTTTCACGACGTCACGATGACGTCATCAGAAGCCCGGAGCACTTTCCACGACGTTCCGATGACGTCATCAGAAGCCCGGAGCACTTTCCACGACGTTCCGATGACGTCATCAGAAGCCCGAAGCACTTTCCACGACGTTCCGATGACGTCATCAGAAGCCCGAAGCACTTTCCACGACGTTCCGATGACGTCATCAGAAGCCCGAAGCACTTTTAACGATGTTCCGATGACGTCATCAGAAGCCCGAAGCACTTTTAACGATGTTCCGATGACGTCATCAGAAGCCCGAAGCACTTTTCACGACGTCCCGATGACGTCATCAGAAGCCCGAAGCACTTTTCACGACGTCCCGATGACGTCATCAGAAGCCCGAAGCACTTTTCACGACGTCCCGATGACGTCATCAGAAGCCCGAAGCACTTTTCACGACGTTCCGATGAAGTCATCAGAAGCCCGAAGCACTTTTAACGATGTTCCGATGACGTCATCAGAAGCCCGGAGCACCTTTAACGATGTTCCGATGACGTCATCAGAAGCCCGAAGCACTTTTCACGATGTTCCGATGACGTCATCAGAAGCCCGGAGCACTTTCCACGACGTTCCGATGACGTCATCAGAAGCCCGAAGCACTTTTCACGATGTTCCGATGACGTCATCAGAAGCCCGGAGCACTTTTCACGACGTCCCGATGACGTCATCAGAAGCCCGAAGCACTTTTCACGATGTTCCGATGACGTCATCAGAAGCCCGGAGCACTTTTCACGACGTTCCGATGACGTCATCAGAAGCCCGAAGCACTTTTCACGATGTTCCGATGACGTCATCAGAAGCCCGGAGCACTTTCCACGACGTTCCGATGACGTCATCAGAAGCCCGAAGCACTTTCCACGACGTTCCGATGACGTCATCAGAAGCCCGAAGCACTTTCCACGACGTTCCGATGACGTCATCAGAAGCCCGAAGCACTTTTCACGACGTTCCGATGACGTCATCAGAAGCCCGAAGCACTTTTCACGATGTTCCGATGACGTCATCAGAAGCCCGGAGCACTTTTCACGATGTTCCGATGACGTCATCAGAAGCCCGAAGCACTTTTCACGATGTTCCGATGACGTCATCAGAAGCCCGAAGCACTTTTCACGATGTTCCGATGACGTCATCAGAAGCCCGAAGCACTTTTCACGATGTTCCGATGACGTCATCAGAAGCCCGGAGCACTTTTCACGACGTCCCGATGACGTCATCAGAAGCCCGAAGCACTTTTCACGATGTTCCGATGACGTCATCAGAAGCCCGGAGCACTTTTCACGACGTCCCGATGACGTCATCAGAAGCCCGAAGCACTTTTCACGACGTCCCGATGACGTCATCAGAAGCCCGAAGCACTTTTCACGATGTTCCGATGACGTCATCAGAAGCCCGGAGCACTTTTCACGACGTCCCGATGACGTCATCAGAAGCCCGAAGCACTTTTCACGATGTTCCGATGACGTCATCAGAAGCCCGGAGCACTTTCCACGACGTTCCGATGACGTCATCAGAAGCCCGAAGCACTTTTCACGATGTTCCGATGACGTCATCAGAAGCCCGGAGCACTTTTCACGACGTCCCGATGACGTCATCAGAAGCCCGAAGCACTTTTCACGAAGTTCCGATGACGTCATCAGAAGCCCGGAGCACTTTTCACGACGTCCCGATGACGTCATCAGAAGCCCGAAGCACTTTTCACGATGTTCCGATGACGTCATCAGAAGCCCGGAGCACTTTTCACGACGTCCCGATGACGTCATCAGAAGCCCGAAGCACTTTTCACGATGTTCCGATGACGTCATCAGAAGCCCGAAGCACTTTTCACGATGTTCCGATGACGTCATCAGAAGCCCGGAGCACTTTCCACGACGTCCCGATGACGTCATCAGAAGCCCGAAGCACTTTTCACGACGTCCCGATGACGTCATCAGAAGCCCGAAGCACTTTCCACGACGTTCCGATGACGTCATCAGAAGCCCGAAACACTTTTCACGATGTTCCGATGACGTCATCAGAATCCCGGTGCACTTTTCACGACGTCCCGATGACGTCATCAGAAGCCCGAAGCACTTTTCACGATGTTCCGATGACGTCATCAGAAGCCCGGTGCACTTCTCCTGACGTCACGATGACGTCATTAGAAGCCCGAAGCACTTTTCACGATGTTCCGATGACGTCATCAGAAGCCCGGAGCACTTTCCACGACGTTCCGATGACGTCATCAGAAGCCCGAAGCACTTTTCACGATGTTCCGATGACGTCATCAGAAGCCCGGAGCACTTTTCACGACGTCCCGATGACGTCATCAGAAGCCCGAAGCATTTTTACGATGTTCCGATGACGTCATCAGAAGCCCGGAGCACTTTTCACGACGTCCCGATGACGTCATCAGAAGCCCGAAGCACTTTTCACGATTTTCCGATGACGTCATCAGAAGCCCGGAGCACTTTTCACGACGTCCCGATGACGTCATCAGAAACTCGAAGCACTTTTCACGACGCCCCGATGACGTCATCAGAAGCCCGGAGCACTTTTCACGACGTCCCGATGACGTCATCAGAAGCCCGGAGCACTTTTCACGATGTTCCGATGACGTCATCAGAAGCCCGGAGCACTTTCCACGACGTTCCGATGACGTCATCAGAAGCCCGAAGCACTTTTAACGATGTTCCGATGACGTCATCAGAAGCCCGAAACACTTTTCACGATGTTCCGACGACGTCATCAGAAGCCCGGAGCACTTTTCACGACGTCCCGATGACGTCATCAGAAGCCTGAAGCATTTTTACGATGTTCCGATGACGTCATCAGAAGCCCGGAGCACTTTTCACGACGTCCCGATGACGTCATCAGAAGCCCGAAGCACTTTTCACGATGTTCCGATGACGTAATCAGAAGCCCGGAGCACTCTCCACGACGTTCCGATGACGTCATCAGAAGCCCGACGCACTTTTCACGACGTCCCGATGATGTCATCAGAAGCCCGGAGCACTTTTCACGACGTCCCGATGACGTCATCAGAAGCCCGGAGCACTTTTCACGATGTTCCGATGACGTCATCAGAAGCCGGAAGCACTTTTCACGATGTCCCGATGACGTCATCAGAAGCCGGGAGCACTTTTCACGACGTTCCGATAACGTCATCAGAAGCCGGGAGCACTTTTCACGACGTTCCGATGACGTCATCAGAAGCCCGAAGCACTTTTCACGACGTTCCGATGACGTCATCAGAAGCCCAAAGCACTTTTCACGACGTCCCGATGACGTCATCAGAAGCCCGAAGCACTTTTCACGACGTCTCGATGTCGTCATCAGAAGCCCGAAGCACTTTTCACGACGTTCCGATGACGTCATCAGAAGCCCAAAGCACTTTTCACGATGTCCCGATGACGTCATCAGAAGCCCGAAGCACTTTTCACGACGTTCCGATGACGTCATCAGAAGCCCAAAGCACTTTTCACGACGTCTCGATGTCGTCATCAGAAGCCCGAAGCACTTTTCACGATGTTCCGATGACGTCATCAGAAGCCCGGAGCACTTTCCACGACGTTCCGATGACGTCATCAGAAGCCCGGAGCACTTTTCACGATGTTCCGATGACGTCATCAGAAGCCCGGAGCACTTTCCACGACGTTCCAATGACGTCATCAGAAGTCCGACGCACTTTTCACGATGTTCCGATGACGTCATCAGAAGCCCGGAGCACTTTTCACGACGTCCCGATGACGTCATCAGAAGCCCGAAGCACTTTTCACGATGTTCCGATGACGTCATCAGAAGCCCGGAGCACTTTTCACGACGTCCCGATGACGTCATCAGAAGCCCGAAGCACTTTTCACGATGTTCCGATGACGTCATCAGAAGCCCGAAGCACTTTTCACGATGTTCCGATGACGTCATCAGAAGCCCGAAGCACTTTTCACGATGTTCCGATGACGTCATCAGAAGCCCGGAGCACTTTTCACGACGTCCCGATGACGTCGTCAGAAGCCCGAAGCACTTTTAACGATGTTCCGACGACGTCATCAGAAGCCCGGAGCACTTTTCACGACGTTCCGATGACGTCATCAGAAGCCCGAAGCATTTTTAACGATGTTCCGATGACGTCATCAGAAGCCCGGAGCACTTTTCACGACGTTCCGATGACGTCATCAGAAGCCCGAAGCACTTTTCACGATGTTCCGATGACGTCATCAGAAGCCCGGAGCACTTTCCACGACGTTCCGATGACGTCATCAGAAGCCCGAAGCACTTTTCACGATGTTCCGATGACGTCATCAGAAGCCCGGAGCACTTTTCACGACGTCCCGATGACGTCATCAGAAGCCCGAAGCACTTTTCACGATGTTCCGATGACGTCATCAGAAGCCCGGAGCACTTTTCACGATTTTCCGATGACGTCATCAGAAGCCCGAAGCACTTTTCACGACGTCCCGATGACGTCATCAGAAGCCCGAAGCACTTTTCACGACGTCCCGATGACGTCACGAGAAGCCCGAAGCACTTTTCACGACGTTCCGATGACGTCATCAGAAGCCCGAAGCACTTTTCACGACGTTCCGATGACGTCATCAGAAGCCCGAAGCACTTTTCACGATGTTCCGATGACGTCATCAGAAGCCCGGAGCACTTTTCACGACGTCCCGATGACGTCATCAGAAACTCGAAGCACTTTTCGCGATGTTTCGATGACGTCATCAGAAGCCCGGAGCACTTTTCAGGATGTTCCGATGACGTCATCAGAAGCCCGGAGCACTTTCCACGACGTTCCGATGACGTCATCAGAAGCCCGAAGCACTTTTCACGACGTCCCGATGACGTCATCAGGAACTCGAAGCACTTTTCACGATGTTCCGATGACGTCATCAGAAGCCCGGAGCACTTTTCACGATTTTCCGATGACGTCATCAGAAGCCCGGAGCACTTTTCACGACGTCCCGATGACGTCATCAGAAACTCGAAGCACTTTTCGCGATGTTTCGATGACGTCATCAGAAGCCCGGAGCACTTTTCAGGATGTTCCGATGACGTCATCAGAAGCCCGGAGCACTTTCCACGACGTTCCGATGACGTCATCAGAAGCCCGAAGCACTTTTCACGACGTTCCGATGACGTCATCAGAAGCCCGGAGCACTTTCCACGACGTTCCGATGACGTCAACAGAAGCCCGAAGCACTTCTCACGATGTCCCGATGACGTCATCAGAAGCTCGGAGCACTTTTCAGGACGTCCCGGTGACGTCATCAGAAGCCCGAAGCACTTTTCACGATGTTCCGATGACGTCATCAGAAGCCCGGAGCACTTTCCACGACGTTCCGATGACGTCATCAGAAGCCCGAAGCACTTTTCACGATGTTCCGATGACGTCATCAGAAGCCCGGAGCACTTTCCACGACGTTCCGATGACGTCATCAGAAGCCCGCAGCACTTCGACGTCCCGATGACGTCATCAGAAGCCCGAAGCACTTTTCACGATGTTCCGATGACGTCATCAGAAGCCCGGAGCACTCTCCACGACGTTCCGATGACGTCATCAGAAGCCCGAAGCACTTTTCACGACGTTCCGATGACGTCATCAGAAGCCCGAAATACTTTTCACGACGTTCCGATGACGTCACGAGAAGCGCGAAGCACTTTTCACGACGTATCTATGACGTCATCAGAAACTCGAAGCACTTTTCACGACGTTCCGATGACGTCATTAGAAACTCGAAGCACTTTTCACGACGTTCCGATGACGTCATCAGAAACTCGAAGCACTTTTCACGACGTCCCGATGACGTCATCAGAAGCCCGGAGCACTTTTCACGACGTTCCGATGACGTCATCAGAAGCCCGAAGCACTTTTCACGACGTTCCGATGACGTCATCAGAAGCCCGAAGCACTTTTCACGATGTTCCGATGACGTCATCAGAAGCCCGGAGCACTTTCCACGACGTCCCGATGACGTCACGAGAAGCCCGAAGCACTTTTCACGATGTTCCGATGACGTCATCAGAAGCCCGGAGCACTTCTCACGACGTTCCGATGACGTCATCAGAAGCCCGAAGCACTTTTCACGATGTTCCGATGACGTCATCAGAAGCCCGGAGCACTTTTCACGACGTCCCGATGACGTCATCAGAAGCCCGAAGCACTTTTCACGATGTCCCGATGACGTCATCAGAAGCCCGAAGCACTTTTCACGATGTCCCGATGACGTCATCACAAGCCCGAAGCACTTTTCACGATGTCCCGATGACGTCATCACAAGCCCGGAGCACTTTTCACGATGTTCCGATGTCGTCATCAGAAGCCCGAAGCACTTTTCACGATGTCCCGATGACGCAATCAGAAGCCCGGAGCACTTTTCATGACGTCCTGATGACGCCATCAGAAGCCCGAAGCACTTTTCACGATGTTCGGATGACGTCATCAGAAGCCCGAAGCACTTTTCACGATGTCCCGATGACGCCATCAGAAGCCCGAAGCACTTTTCACGATGTTCGGATGACGTCATCAGAAGCCCGAAGCACTTTTCACGATGTTCCGATGACGTCATCATAAGCCCGAAGCACTTTTCCCGACGTTCCGATGACGTCATCAGAAGCCCGAAGCACTTTTCACGATGTTCCGATGACGTCATCAGAAGCCCGAAGCACTTTTCACGATGTTCCGATGACGTCATCAGAAGCCCGAAGCACTTTTCACGATGTTCCGATGACGTCATCAGAAGCCCGAAGCACTTTTCACGACGTCCCGATGACGTCATCAGAAGCCCGAAGCACTTTTCACGATGTTCCGATGACGTCATCAGAAGCCCGAAGCACTTTTCACGATGTCCCGATGACGTCATCAGAAGTCCGAAGCACTTATCACGACGTTCCGATGACGTCATCAGAAGCCCGGAGCACTTTCCACGACGTTCCGATGACGTCATCAGAAGCCCGAAGCACTTTTCACGATGTTCCGATGACGTCATCAGAAGCCCGGAGCACTTTCCACGACGTTCCGATGACGTCATCAGAAGCCCGAAGCACTTTTCACGATGTTCCGATGACGTCATCAGAAGCCCGAAGCACTTTTCACGATGTTCCGATGACGTCATCAGAAGCCCGGAGCACTTTCCACGACGTTCCGATGACGTCATCAGAAGCCCGAAGCACTTTTCACGATGTTCCGATGACGTCATCAGAAGCCCGGAGCACTTTTCACGACGTCCCGATGACGTCATCAGAAGCCCGAAGCACTTTTCACGATGTTCCGATGACGTCATCAGAAGCCCGGAGCACTTTCCACGACGTTCCGATGACGTCATCAGAAGCCCGAAGCACTTTTCACGACGTTCCGATGACGTCATCAGAAGCCCGAAGCACTTTTCACGATGTTCCGATGACGTCATCAGAAGCCCGGAGCACTTTCCACGACGTTCCGATGACGTCATCAGAAGCCCGAAGCACTTTTCACGATGTTCCGATGACGTCATCAGAAGCCCGGAGCACTTTCCACGACGTTCCGATGACGTCATCAGAAGCCCGAAGCACTTTTCACGACGTCCCGATGACGTCATCAGAAGCCCGAAGCACTTTTCACGATGTTCCGATGACGTCATCAGAAGCCCGGAGCACTTTCCACGACGTTCCGATGACGTCATCAGAAGCCCGAAGCACTTTTCACGATGTTCCGATGACGTCATCAGAAGCCCGGAGCACTTTCCACGACGTTCCGATGACGTCATCAGAAGCCCGAAGCACTTTTCACGATGTTCCGATGACGTCATCAGAAGCCCGGAGCACTTTCCACGACGTTCCGATGACGTCATCAGAAGCCCGAAGCACTTTCCACGACGTTCCGATGACGTCATCAGAAGCCCGAAGCACTTTTCACGATGTTCCGATGACGTCATCAGAAGCCCGAAGCACTTTTAACGATGTTCCGATGACGTCATCAGAAGCCCGAAGCACTTTTCACGACGTTCCGATGACGTCACGAGAAGCCCGAAGCACTTTTCACGACGTCCCGATGACGTCATCAGGAACTCGAAGCACTTTTCACGACGCCCCGATAACGTCATCAGAAGCTCGAAGCACTTTTCACGATGTTCCGATGACGTCATCAGAAGCCCGGAGCACTTTTCACGATTTTCCGATGACGTCATCAGAAGCCCGAAGCACTTTTCACGATGTTCCGATGACGTAATCAGAAGCCCGGAGCACTTTCCACGACGTTCCGATGACGTCATCAGAAGCCCGAAGCACTTTCCACGACGTTCCGATGACGTCCTCAGAAGCCCGAAGCACTTTTCACGATGTTCCGATGACGTCATCAGAAGCCCGGAGCACTTTTCACGACGTCCCGATGACGTCATTAGAAGCTCGAAGCACTTTTCACGACGTCCCGATACCGTCCTCAGAAGCCCGAAGCACTTTTCACGATTTTCCGATGACTTCATCAGAAGCCCGGAGTACTTTTCACGACGTTCCGATGACGTCACGAGAAGCCCGAAGCACTTTTCACGACGTCCCGATACCGTCCTCAGAAGCCCGAAGCACTTTTCACGACGCCCCGATAACGTCATCAGAAGCCCGAAGCACTTTTCACGATGTTCCGATGACGTCATCAGAAGCCCGGAGCACTTTCCACGACGTTCCGATGACGTCATCAGAAGCCCGAAGCACTTTTCACGATGTTCCGATGACGTCATCAGAAGCCCGGAGCACTTTCCACGACGTTCCGATGACGTCATCAGAAGCCCGAAGCACTTTTCACGACGTTCCGATGACGTCATCAGAAGCCCGAAGCACTTTTCACGATGTTCCGATGACGTCATCAGAAGCCCGGAGCACTTTCCACGACGTTCCGATGACGTCATCAGAAGCCCGAAGCACTTTTCACGATGTTCCGATGACGTCATCAGAAGCCCGAAGCACTTTTCACGATGTTCCGATGACGTCATCAGAAGCCCGGAGCACTTTCCACGATGTTCCGATGACGTCATCAGAAGCCCGGAGCACTTTTCACGACGTCCCGATGACGTCATCAGAAGCCCGGAGCACTTTCCACGACGTTCCGATGACGTCATCAGAAGCCCGAAGCACTTTTCACGATGTTCCGATGACGTCATCAGAAGCCCGGAGCACTTTCCACGACGTTCCGATGACGTCATCAGAAGCCCGAAGCACTTTTCACGATGTTCCGATGACGTCATCAGAAGCCCGGAGCACTTTCCACGACGTTCCGATGACGTCATCAGAAGCCCGAAGCACTTTTCACGATGTTCCGATGACGTCATCAGAAGCCCGGAGCACTTTCCACGACGTTCCGATGACGTCATCAGAAGCCCGAAGCACTTTTCACGACGTTCCGATGACGTCATCAGAAGCCCGAAGCACTTTTCACGATGTTCCGATGACGTCATCAGAAGCCCGAAGCACTTTTCACGATGTTCCGATGACGTCATCAGAAGCCCGGAGCACTTTTCACGACGTCCCGATGACGTCATCAGAAGCCCGAAGCACTTTTCACGACGTTCCGATGACGTCATCAGAAGCCCGAAGCACTTTTCACGATGTTCCGATGACGTCATCAGAAGCCCGGAGCACTTTCCACGACGTTCCGATGACGTCATCAGAAGCCCGAAGCACTTTTCACGATGTTCCGATGACGTCATCAGAAGCCCGAAGCACTTTTCACGATGTTCCGATGACGTCATCAGAAGCCCGGAGCACTTTTCACGACGTCCCGATGACGTCATCAGAAGCCCGAAGCACTTTCCACGACGTTCCGATGACGTCATCAGAAGCCCGAAGCACTTTTCACGATGTTCCGATGACGTCATCAGAAGCCCGGAGCACTTTCCACGACGTTCCGATGACGTCATCAGAAGCCCGAAGCACTTTTCACGACGTTCCGATGACGTCATCAGAAGCCCGGAGCACTTTCCACGACGTTCCGATGACGTCATCAGAAGCCCGAAGCACTTTTCACGATGTTCCGATGACGTCATCAGAAGCCCGGAGCACTTTTCACGACGTCCCGATGACGTCATCAGAAGCCCGAAGCACTTTTCACGATGTTCCGATGACGTCATCAGAAGCCCGGAGCACTTTCCACGACGTTCCGATGACGTCATCAGAAGCCCGAAGCACTTTTCACGATGTTCCGATGACGTCATCAGAAGCCCGGAGCACTTTCCACGACGTTCCGATGACGTCATCAGAAGCCCGAAGCACTTTTCACGACGTCCCGATGACGTCATCAGAAGCCCGAAGCACTTTTCACGATGTTCCGATGACGTCATCAGAAGCCCGGAGCACTTTCCACGACGTTCCGATGACGTCATCAGAAGCCCGAAGCACTTTTCACGATGTTCCGATGACGTCATCAGAAGCCCGGAGCACTTTTCACGATGTTCCGATGACGTCATCAGAAGCCCGAAGCACTTTTCACGATGTTCCGATGACGTCATCAGAAGCCCGAAGCACTTTTCACGATGTTCCGATGACGTCATCAGAAGCCCGGAGCACTTTCCACGACGTTCCGATGACGTCATCAGAAGCCCGAAGCACTTTTCACGATGTTCCGATGACGTCATCAGAAGCCCGGAGCACTTTCCACGACGTTCCGATGACGTCATCAGAAGCCCGAAGCACTTTTCACGATGTTCCGATGACGTCATCAGAAGCCCGAAGCACTTTTCACGATGTTCCGATGACGTCATCAGAAGCCCGGAGCACTTTCCACGACGTTCCGATGACGTCATCAGAAGCCCGGAGCACTTTCCACGACGTTCCGATGACGTCATCAGAAGCCCGAAGCACTTTTCACGATGTTCCGATGACGTCATCAGAAGCCCGGAGCACTTTCCACGACGTTCCGATGACGTCATCAGAAGCCCGAAGCACTTTTCACGATGTTCCGATGACGTCATCAGAAGCCCGAAGCACTTTTCACGATGTTCCGATGACGTCATCAGAAGCCCGGAGCACTTTCCACGACGTTCCGATGACGTCATCAGAAGCCCGAAGCACTTTTCACGATGTTCCGATGACGTCATCAGAAGCCCGAAGCACTTTTCACGATGTTCCGATGACGTCATCAGAAGCCCGGAGCACTTTCCACGACGTTCCGATGACGTCATCAGAAGCCCGAAGCACTTTTCACGACGTCCCGATGACGTCATCAGAAGCCCGAAGCACTTTTAACGATGTTCCGATGACGTCATCAGAAGCCCGGAGCACTTTCCACGACGTTCCGATGACGTCATCAGAAGCCCGAAGCACTTTTCACGACGTCCCGATGACGTCATCAGAAGCCCGAAGCACTTTTCACGACGTCCCGATGACGTCATCAGAAGCCCGAAGCACTTTTCACGATGTTCCGATGACGTCATCAGAAGCCCGGAGCACTTTCCACGACGTTCCGATGACGTCATCAGAAGCCCGAAGCACTTTTCACGATGTTCCGATGACGTCATCAGAAGCCCGGAGCACTTTTCACGACGTCCCGATGACGTCATCAGAAGCCCGAAGCACTTTTCACGATGTTCCGATGACGTCATCAGAAGCCCGGAGCACTTTCCACGACGTTCCGATGACGTCATCAGAAGCCCGAAGCACTTTTCACGACGTTCCGATGACGTCATCAGAAGCCCGAAGCACTTTTCACGATGTTCCGATGACGTCATCAGAAGCCCGGAGCACTTTCCACGACGTTCCGATGACGTCATCAGAAGCCCGAAGCACTTTTCACGATGTTCCGATGACGTCATCAGAAGCCCGGAGCACTTTCCACGACGTTCCGATGACGTCATCAGAAGCCCGAAGCACTTTTCACGATGTTCCGATGACGTCATCAGAAGCCCGGAGCACTTTCCACGACGTTCCGATGACGTCATCAGAAGCCCGAAGCACTTTTCACAATGTTCCGATGACGTAATCAGAAGCCCGAAGCACTTTTCACGATGTTCCGATGACGTCATCAGAAGCCCGGAGCACTTTCCACGACGTTCCGATGACGTCATCAGAAGCCCGAAGCATTTTTAACGATGTTCCGATGACGTCATCAGAAGCCCGAAGCACTTTTCACGATGTTCCGATGACGTCATCAGAAGCCCGGAGCACTTTCCACGACGTTCCGATGACGTCATCAGAAGCCCGAAGCACTTTTCACGATGTTCCGATGACGTCATCAGAAGCCCGGAGCACTTTCCACGACGTTCCGATGACGTCATCAGAAGCCCGAAGCACTTTTCACGATGTTCCGATGACGTCATCAGAAGCCCGGAGCACTTTCCACGACGTTCCGATGACGTCATCAGAAGCCCGAAGCATTTTTAACGATGTTCCGATGACGTCATCAGAAGCCCGGAGCACTTTCCACGACGTTCCGATGACGTCATCAGAAGCCCGGAGCACTTTTCACGACGTCCCGATGACGTCATCAGAAGCCCGAAGCACTTTTAACGATGTTCCGATGACGTCATCAGAAGCCCGGAGCACTTTCCACGACGTTCCGATGACGTCATCAGAAGCCCGAAGCACTTTTCACGATGTTCCGATGACGTCATCAGAAGCCCGGAGCACTTTCCACGACGTTCCGATGACGTCATCAGAAGCCCGAAGCACTTTTCACGATGTTCCGATGACGTCATCAGAAGCCCGGAGCACTTTCCACGACGTTCCGATGACGTCATCAGAAGCCCGAAGCACTTTTCACGACGTCCCGATGACGTCATCAGAAGCCCGAAGCACTTTTAACGATGTTCCGATGACGTCATCAGAAGCCCGGAGCACTTTCCACGACGTTCCGATGACGTCATCAGAAGCCCGAAGCACTTTTCACGATGTTCCGATGACGTCATCAGAAGCCCGGAGCACTTTCCACGACGTTCCGATGACGTCATCAGAAGCCCGAAGCACTTTTCACGATGTTCCGATGACGTCATCAGAAGCCCGGAGCACTTTCCACGACGTTCCGATGACGTCATCAGAAGCCCGAAGCACTTTTCACGATGTTCCGATGACGTCATCAGAAGCCCGGAGCACTTTTCACGACGTTCCGATGACGTCATCAGAAGCCCGAAGCATTTTTAACGATGTTCCGATGACGTCATCAGAAGCCCGGAGCACTTTCCACGACGTCCCGATGACGTCATCAGAAGCCCGAAGCACTTTTCACGACGTCCCGATGACGTCATCAGAAGCCCGAAGCACTTTTCACGACGTCCCGATGACGTCATCAGAAGCCCGAAGCACTTTTCACGATGTTCCGATGACGTCATCAGAAGCCCGGAGCACTTTCCACGACGTTCCGATGACGTCATCAGAAGCCCGAAGCACTTTTCACGATGTTCCGATGACGTCATCAGAAGCCCGAAGCACTTTTCACGATGTTCCGATGACGTCATCAGAAGCCCGGAGCACTTTCCACGACGTTCCGATGACGTCATCAGAAGCCCGAAGCACTTTTCACGATGTTCCGATGACGTCATCAGAAGCCCGGAGCACTTTCCACGACGTTCCGATGACGTCATCAGAAGCCCGAAGCACTTTTCACGATGTTCCGATGACGTCATCAGAAGCCCGGAGCACTTTCCACGACGTTCCGATGACGTCATCAGAAGCCCGAAGCACTTTTCACGATGTTCCGATGACGTCATCAGAAGCCCGGAGCACTTTCCACGACGTTCCGATGACGTCATCAGAAGCCCGGAGCACTTTCCACGACGTTCCGATGACGTCATCAGAAGCCCGAAGCACTTTTCACGATGTTCCGATGACGTCATCAGAAGCCCGGAGCACTTTCCACGACGTTCCGATGACGTCATCAGAAGCCCGAAGCATTTTTAACGATGTTCCGATGACGTCATCAGAAGCCCGGAGCACTTTCCACGACGTTCCGATGACGTCATCAGAAGCCCGAAGCACTTTTCACGATGTTCCGATGACGTCATCAGAAGCCCGGAGCACTTTCCACGACGTTCCGATGACGTCATCAGAAGCCCGAAGCACTTTTCACGATGTTCCGATGACGTCATCAGAAGCCCGGAGCACTTTCCACGACGTTCCGATGACGTCATCAGAAGCCCGAAGCACTTTTCACGATGTTCCGATGACGTCATCAGAAGCCCGGAGCACTTTCCACGACGTTCCGATGACGTCATCAGAAGCCCGAAGCACTTTTCACGATGTTCCGATGACGTCATCAGAAGCCCGGAGCACTTTTCACGACGTCCCGATGACGTCATCAGAAGCCCGAAGCACTTTTAACGATGTTCCGATGACGTCATCAGAAGCCCGGAGCACTTTCCACGACGTTCCGATGACGTCATCAGAAGCCCGAAGCACTTTTCACGATGTTCCGATGACGTCATCAGAAGCCCGGAGCACTTTCCACGACGTTCCGATGACGTCATCAGAAGCCCGAAGCACTTTTCACGATGTTCCGATGACGTCATCAGAAGCCCGGAGCACTTTCCACGACGTTCCGATGACGTCATCAGAAGCCCGAAGCACTTTCCACGATGTTCCGATGACGTCATCAGAAGCCCGAAGCATTTTTAACGATGTTCCGATGACGTCATCAGAAGCCCGGAGCACTTTCCACGACGTTCCGATGACGTCATCAGAAGCCCGAAGCACTTTTCACGATGTTCCGATGACGTCATCAGAAGCCCGGAGCACTTTCCACGACGTTCCGATGACGTCATCAGAAGCCCGAAGCACTTTTCACGATGTTCCGATGACGTCATCAGAAGCCCGGAGCACTTTCCACGACGTTCCGATGACGTCATCAGAAGCCCGAAGCACTTTTCACGATGTTCCGATGACGTCATCAGAAGCCCGAAGCACTTTTCACGATGTTCCGATGACGTCATCAGAAGCCCGAAGCACTTTTCACGATGTTCCGATGACGTCATCAGAAGCCCGGAGCACTTTCCACGACGTTCCGATGACGTCATCAGAAGCCCGAAGCACTTTTCACGACGTCCCGATGACGTCATCAGAAGCCCGAAGCACTTTTCACGACGTTCCGATGACGTCATCAGAAGCCCGAAGCACTTTTCACGATGTTCCGATGACGTCATCAGAAGCCCGGAGCACTTTCCACGACGTTCCGATGACGTCATCAGAAGCCCGAAGCACTTTTCACGATGTTCCGATGACGTCATCAGAAGCCCGAAGCACTTTTAACGATGTTCCGATGACGTCATCAGAAGCCCGGAGCACTTTCCACGACGTTCCGATGACGTCATCAGAAGCCCGAAGCACTTTTCACGATGTTCCGATGACGTCATCAGAAGCCCGAAGCACTTTTCACGATGTTCCGATGACGTCATCAGAAGCCCGGAGCACTTTCCACGACGTTCCGATGACGTCATCAGAAGCCCGAAGCACTTTCCACGACGTTCCGATGACGTCATCAGAAGCCCGAAGCACTTTTCACGATGTTCCGATGACGTCATCAGAAGCCCGGAGCACTTTCCACGACGTTCCGATGACGTCATCAGAAGCCCGAAGCACTTTTCACGACGTTCCGATGACGTCATCAGAAGCCCGAAGCACTTTCCACGACGTCCCGATGACGTCATCAGAAGCCCGAAGCACTTTTAACGATGTTCCGATGACGTCATCAGAAGCCCGGAGCACTTTCCACGACGTTCCGATGACGTCATCAGAAGCCCGAAGCACTTTCCACGACGTTCCGATGACGTCATCAGAAGCCCGAAGCACTTTTCACGATGTTCCGATGACGTCATCAGAAGCCCGGAGCACTTTCCACGACGTTCCGATGACGTCATCAGAAGCCCGAAGCACTTTTCACGATGTTCCGATGACGTCATCAGAAGCCCGGAGCACTTTCCACGACGTTCCGATGACGTCATCAGAAGCCCGAAGCACTTTTCACGATGTTCCGATGACGTCATCAGAAGCCCGGAGCACTTTCCACGACGTTCCGATGACGTCATCAGAAGCCCGGAGCACTTTTCACGACGTCCCGATGACGTCATCAGAAGCCCGAAGCACTTTTAACGATGTTCCGATGACGTCATCAGAAGCCCGGAGCACTTTCCACGACGTTCCGATGACGTCATCAGAAGCCCGAAGCATTTTTAACGATGTTCCGATGACGTCATCAGAAGCCCGGAGCACTTTCCACGACGTTCCGATGACGTCATCAGAAGCCCGAAGCACTTTTCACGATGTTCCGATGACGTCATCAGAAGCCCGGAGCACTTTCCACGACGTTCCGATGACGTCATCAGAAGCCCGAAGCACTTTTCACGATGTTCCGATGACGTCATCAGAAGCCCGGAGCACTTTTCACGACGTCCCGATGACGTCATCAGAAGCCCGAAGCACTTTTAACGATGTTCCGATGACGTCATCAGAAGCCCGAAGCACTTTTAACGATGTTCCGATGACGTCATCAGAAGCCCGAAGCACTTTTAACGATGTTCCGATGACGTCATCAGAAGCCCGAAGCACTTTTAACGATGTTCCGATGACGTCATCAGAAGCCCGGAGCACTTTCCACGACGTCCCGATGACGTCATCAGAAGCCCGAAGCACTTTTCACGACGTCCCGATGACGTCATCAGAAGCCCGAAGCACTTTTAACGATGTTCCGATGACGTCATCAGAAGCCCGGAGCACTTTTCACGACGTCCCGATGACGTCATCAGAAGCCCGAAGCACTTTTAACGATGTTCCGATGACGTCATCAGAAGCCCGGAGCACTTTCCACGACGTCCCGATGACGTCATCAGAAGCCCGAAGCACTTTTAACGATGTTCCGATGACGTCATCAGAAGCCCGGAGCACTTTTCACGACGTCCCGATGACGTCATCAGAAGCCCGAAGCACTTTTAACGATGTTCCGATGACGTCATCAGAAGCCCGAAGCACTTTTAACGATGTTCCGATGACGTCATCAGAAGCCCGGAGCACTTTTCACGATGTTCCGATGACGTCATCAGAAGCCCGAAGCACTTTTAACGATGTTCCGATGACGTCATCAGAAGCCCGGAGCACTTTCCACGACGTTCCGATGACGTCATCAGAAGCCCGAAGCACTTTTCACGATGTTCCGATGACGTCATCAGAAGCCCGGAGCACTTTCCACGACGTTCCGATGACGTCATCAGAAGCCCGAAGCATTTTTAACGATGTTCCGATGACGTCATCAGAAGCCCGGAGCACTTTCCACGACGTTCCGATGACGTCATCAGAAGCCCGAAGCACTTTTAACGATGTTCCGATGACGTCATCAGAAGCCCGAAGCACTTTTAACGATGTTCCGATGACGTCATCAGAAGCCCGGAACACTTTTAACGATGTTCCGATGATGCCATCAGAATCCCCCCTCACCTACAAATCGATTACTTACCAGCCTACGTACCTCCTACCAACTTACCTGTCTGCCAAGTTGATTGCCTGAGACCATTGGCAGTGGCTATTAGCAGTGAGGACTGAAAAGCGTGACGGCCTACGGCCTACGGCCCACGGCCTACGGCTCACGGCCTACGGCGCACACCATGAAATTTTCTTAAGCTTTCGGGCTCACAACTTTGTTATTTGTGAATCGATTTTGCTGAAATTTGGACAGCAGGTGTCTTCTGGACCCCTTCACTTATATCCGGAAGAAAATCTTCAGAAATTTTGTTTCAAAGATTCTATAAACTATTTTATAAAATTCTAAGTGATCACAAGGCCTAGGCAAAACCAAACCTCTCCAGCCGCTTCGCGGCTGGAGCGATTTTAAACACTTTTTTCATCGTGAACACTGCCTTTAACAATCTACAGTATCGTCACCATAAAGCTGCGATTCTGCAAGTGATTCATTGGGTATAGGAAAAAATAGTTTAGGCTGGGCGACCGATAGTGTGCTCCAGATAGAGTTACCATGGATCGGACTGATATTTTGCGACTTCTATTAAAGGTGAGCGCAAGCTCGGTGCCATATTTTTTAACGTACGTGCACTGAGATTGAGCCAACCTTCAGTAGGGACCTCGAAGTACATATCAGTTCGACTCTTACCGACTGTATAATTGATGTTGCGGTTTTCCTAGCAAATGGGAGTAGTTCTCAAATGCGGCGCTCAGAGAATTGCTCAAATACGCTCATTTTGGCTCGTTCTACGCTTACAACGGCGTTAGCGTTTTGGGAGCGGCATCACGAGTATAATTGTGTCCCTGTCGCCCAGCAGATACGCGGACAGCTGAATCGGTAGGAGTGTGCAGGACATCATGGAACGTGTGCAGGACATTAGCGGGAGTGTGCAGGACGTCATACAGATTATGTAGGACTCCATTGGACGTTGTGAAATGTGCGTAGTACTCACTGGGAGTGTATAAGGCGTCATGTGAATGTGTTGTGCAGTACTCTAGTAGAAACGGGCAGATGTGTGGGTGCTCAACTAGTTGGGGGGGGGGAGGGAAGGCAAAGAAATGATTCAATCATCAAAATGAAAATCTGTGCTGATATAATTTGCATCAGAGCGTTATCAGTCAGTGTTTTCACCGTAACTTCTTGGAAATGCTTCCATTCCTGAAAGCGGTATCATTCATTCTTACAAGCACGCTCATAACGATTAGTGGACGAAGGGCTACCGTAACCATTCTTGAACAAAACATGAAAACGAACGATAATACCCGATCATAACTTGGGGGTATAAAAGGGCAGAGGAGCGGTATGCATTCACTCACACACCGCTCTAATCGAGACCACTGGGAGGTGTATGAGGAGGTCCAAATTGTGCAAACATGTTTGTTGGCTGGTACGAAGTGCTCATATCCAAGCTGGCACTTGGGAATTTTTTAAAGAGGGTTACTGTAGCAATTCGTCCACGGATCGGTATTAACGTGCTTGTTTAATTCTTCAATTGAATCCTGAGTGCCCCTCACCTAGTTTTCTTCTCTTCTTTGCAGCCACAGAGAGGGGTTCTGTCATAGGTTCAGAAACTCGGCCACTAGCACTGGGTTCGTCCACAGATCCATTGTCGTCAATGTAGTCGGTCTTTTCGGGCAATTGAACAGGTGCGCAGTAGTATGCCCTTGACTACCGCAATCAGGACACTCGTCAGGTTTGCTGTTGTCAATCCTATGCAAGTATGACATAAGCATGGGGGAGTGTCCACAGCGTAACGATGCAAGGGTGCACCTGGCACGCCTGCCAAGTTCCATCTCTGTCTCGGAGACCTTTGGAGGTGCGACTCCCAGGATGGGGTTTATGGCAACTCTGCTCAAGTGTTCGTTCACGAATCGGGTATGCTCCGCGCGCAAGAGACGGAGGCGTTCTTGTTGTGCTTCAGTCCATCTCTGCACATCTACTTTCGACGGAGCATCAGCGAAAGGCTTTCTGATACATCTCTCTCTCACCGGGTTTAGTACTCTTCGCGAAGGATGATTCGGCTGCTTCCCGATGTTAATGTACATTTGTTGCGCCTGGAGTTGGCAGTGGTCTCTGACTGGCAATATGCGAGCTTCGGCATGTAAGTGCTCTATTGGAGAGCTTTTGGAACAGCCTGTTGCAATTCGCAGAGCACAATTTTGGACGCGCTGCAGCTTGGACCAAGAGGTGTCCGACACGATGTGCTGCCAGACTGGCGCAGCATACTCCAGGGCGGGTTGCACAATAGCCTTATACGTGGTCAGGATCGTTTCACCTAGTTTTGCACCGATTTGCGCATGACCCTGTTTCGAGTGTGCAGAACGTCATCAAAACTGTGCAGTACCCTCGTTAGAGCGTGCAGGGAGTGTGCAGCTGTTTGGAGAAAGGTCCCAGTGGGGTCCTGTCCACATCGTGCACACTCCCACTGGGGTCCTGCACACATCCTGCACACTCCCACTGAGGTCCTGCACACATCCTGCACAGTCCCACTGGGGTCCTGCACACATCCTGCACACTCCGAGTAGGGTGCCGCACAAGGCCTGCACACCCCCAGCGAGATCCCGAACATATTCTGCACTTCATCGCGAAGGTCCCGCTCACCTGCGCACTCCCACTTGGGTCCTGAGTACATCCTGCACATTCGTACTGGGGTATTGCGCCAATTTATCAACGCCCTTGACCGTTTTCGCAACGGCTTGCGTACTCTCCAGCAAAAGCAAGCGTAAGGAACACGCGTCATCGTATGTGATCTCGCGTTAAAGGCAGTGTCCACGATAAAAATCGTTCTCGGGTTTCCAGCAGAAAACGAAGGTTTAGAGTCTGACTGTTTCATCAGTGAAGAAAGAATTATGAAAAAGGCTGCAAAACATCCAAAATCAGCTCTTCTTCTTGAAAGCCACATTACAACGGAGGATTAGTTGCGCGGGCATGGGCCTGAAGTGGACAGCGTGAGCAAATACGCCCCAATGCTAAAACTCAGCCGCGCTCGCGCTCCGTTGCTGACGTAGAAGCGGACCAAACTGTTCATCGGAGAACTCGACCGCGAGCGGAAGGCCTAGCGCGAGCGGACTTCGGAGACGTATGGAGCTCTTTCGGGCTCGTGAAAACCGAGGACGAAATTTATCGTGGACACTGCCTTTAAAATGGATAGCTTCCGAAAAAGTCCTCCGGAGGACTTTTCTAGAAGCTACCCATCTTTTTCTTCATTTGCACACCAATTCCATTTTTTTCTGTCAGCTCGCGTTAAGTTGCAGTTTTGTGCGAACTTACCGCGAGCTGAAAAAAGTCCAAAAATCTTCAAAAGTTATTTTCTAAATCACTATAAAAAAAGACAGAACGAACCTTCTTTCGAAAATTTTTTACTATGCGTATCTACTGCCTCATACCGTGGCATGCGAGTGCTCAGTTTCATAAATGTAGGCCCCTTTCTTAAAAATCGTCGAATAAAAAGCTCGCGGTCAGCTGCACTTAACCGCGAGTTATCTCGCGGTTATCTACCCATTTACTTCCACCCCAGAGATGTGTGTGGTGTATTGCAAACGTAGCTGAGTAAGTTTACAAAGTTTATGACCAGACAAACAACAACAGATAAAACCGAAGTAGAAGAAAAGTACCTAAGGAATAGAATATAGGACCAACAGCGGCCAGCAATGCAGTTATGTCTCGCCATGAACGACTCACGCATCTGGGCATATCTCAAGATGGAGAGATCTTTATGGATGCCCCAGAGTTTATGTGAATTCAAAAAATGCGCTTGCAATCAATTTCCTCTCCCAATGGGAAATTGGATATTTTTGAGGGAGCGGTATGTGACGCTCTCTCATTCCATCAGGCTAAAAATTTACTATTTTTGCGACGTTCGCTGTAACGGAATGTTTTAGTTCCGAGGGTGCAAGGGAAAATTTGTACAGGATCTTTATGAGATTCGCAAGGCTGAATTTGCATATTTTTTCTTCCTTTAGCTAAATTGGGGAATTCAAGCCACATACTTATGCGGCAAGACTATCCTAAATTTGCCACAGCCTGAGCCACTCTCCGCCGAAGATGTTTTGTACAGCTCTCTAAACCCGCATTGAGCACGTTGGACGCAGGGAGGCTCTTCGCTCATCGTTAGTTTAGGCCGTAGTTATACGCCAGCGAGACGCTGCGGAAATAGCAAGACAGCTACCACTTATGTGTATCCTAAGTGTGCTGAGGCATGCCAAAAGGAAGAGTTGTCTCAGGAAAACGCACAGGAAGCCCGCACCAAGCAGTTATACACGCCGCGGCATTGCATACTGTATCCTTGCGGGACCTACCTCGTTGGAAATTTGCCAATTTCCATCAGCTGATTACTTTTCATATCTAAACTCCTTAAAATACCACCAAAACGACATGACGAGCACTGCTATGACAGGAGCAATAGATTTATAGTGACTTTCTGCAACAAACAAGTCATAGAAGTTTGAAATATCGAAAAAATACCATTGTAACGCCCGGTAGTTTTCGGTCCGCAATATTGCGTCAAGGACGTCGAAGACGCAACATTGCAGACGAGTCCCTGATCCACGCGGGAAGCGGCGGCAATGTCATCGCGGGACGTTTTCATTCCGCTGGTGTATAACTACGGCCTTAGTTACCTCAAGGTGTGATTACTCGAAATTGAGTGGCTGGTCCTACAGGGATTAGGCTAGATGCCCCCGAGACCCTGGGCATCTACAATAATCGTGGGTCACATAGCTACGCATGTGGGGATTCTTTGATTTTTGGTTGTTCGCGATGTAATATGCATAGGCCATGCAATATGTACTGAAGAAAGAAAATTTGGGCCATGTTAACGAAATTTAAAAAAAGTTGAATTTCTATACAGTGATATTTGCTGTGAAAAAGCTCTGAAAACCGCGTGTTTGGAGGAGCCCGGACAGCAACAGAAGCCGACCAGTAGATTAGGAGAGCGAACCGACCTTTCAGGCGGCTCGGGACCGTGATTCGCCCGAGTAGTGTGTTTTTGTTACTGTCTCAGAGAGGAAATTGTACATACTCTGCCAATTCGAGACTTGCTGATTCAGCGGGGGTGGCCTATAATGTTTAGGCAGCGAGTTCATATTTGGCGTCATCTTTGTGAAGCCGAAGAGCGGCTTGTTTTCGCATGTGATGAATGATTCCAGAAGACCCGCGTTGTATATGCTGCAGTCAAAATTGATATGTGCTGCCTGTTGTTACGGTCAACTCTCTGACAATGAGATCTAGTGAGCTCTCACAATGCCTCCTTCTGTGCGAGAGAATACCTTTGCTTCTAAAAGGCACAGTCCAACCTCAGAAACGATTTTCTGTATTTTGCCTGTCCTGAAAGTGGTTCCACGCTGATTCCAATGATCTCTCTGGAATCCTACAAGACCTCTAGGGGAACGGAGCTACGGCCCCTAAAAAATCGGGGGGTGAAAGCATGGTGGACGAGTGGTCCTAGGCTTGTAATTTCCGTTATTTGCAACCGATGTATTCGAGCGAACCTGATTGAAGTGTGAGGCAAGGGAAGGACGGGGCTATTGCCCGGAGACCATCGATCATCTCGCCACTGTTGAACTCGAGGGACCGTAAAAGAGGCGTGCCAAAGTGGCTTCCTGATGTGGGCGCCCCAAGGTGGCTTGCTCCTATGTACATATATCTCCCTAATTCACAGGAATTGAGAGTTCGCACACAGCTCCTACTTCACAACTATGTGGAAATCTCGGATTTCGCCCCTTTGCTTGGACTGTGACTTCGAGGGTATCTCCATACTGCCCACAGCGAGGCTGGCCTTCTTGCAGTGAGCCGTGGCGTTTCCTCACAACCGTGCCTGGGAAGGTTTGCTAGACTGCTGCTGAAATTTCACCCCAATTTCATTGGAATTTCACAACATTAACGCGTAAAATTATAATTAAATCATAATAAAATCGTAAAAATGTATTAAATTCACTCTTAACGCATAATAACTTTTCACATACTCTAGCAGCGACCTCATCCATACAGTGAATTTGACGCGGCGAAAATAGGCTTCATGCTCACGTGTACGTGGACATCAGCTATCTTTTGCCAAGGCATCAAGAACCCGAATCGGCTGAGTATATTGTTTTTGCTATTTCATACAGTGAGAGTAAAGTTCATCATAACATGCCTCAGTGATTGTTAACGTGCTGAAACCACTTGCTTAGTTGCACTTGTAATATTTCATTGAGGGAATACGAAATGGCCTCTGGGATAATGTGGTCCGAAATTCCCGCAGGCGATCTCAGGGCAGTTAATTCCCCTGGGACACGAAAAATTCAATAGAAAACGTAAGCCCCTCGTCCGTCTATTGAAGTCCTTGGTCTCTAGCGCGGAAGTCAATAGTCGTCTGGCATTGCGGCAATTTGGACGGGAATTTGATCAATTGGTGACAGATGCAAGCGCAAGATTAACGCTGTACTGCTTGAATGTATTTTGTGGACCCAACAGGCTGCTCCAGCGTCGCCCGCGACATTCCTTCTGCGTTCCCTTGAGCTTCTGGCGAAAATTCAGAATGATATCACAGCTGGTGTGCTAATGCCGGTTGCCATCGAGAAGCATTGGAATTATTCAGATTTGGACTAACTGCTTACAACTGTGAAGGTGTAGTCGGTGTGAAGCATTTGATGCAAGCTTTATGCATGTCTCATTACAAGTTTGTGTGAAAAGACTGCAAAAGCGACGGGCAAGTCTAAAGAAAGGTGAAACTGAAATATTTGTTCACGTTTAAATCGATTTTTGAATGGTTTAAATAGTTACGCCAATCGAATGAGTTTGAGTGAATCCATTTTAATTTCCCTGGGATGATGTGGTTCAAGATTTCGAATCAAAAATGTTGGAGTCTTTTTTCAATACTATTCAATATTCGCACCTCAAAAAATGGGGTCATTGAGATCTCTTCGTTATTCGCACTATTTTGCAAATAACTAATATAACATGCTCCGTATAATTTCGAAAAGGTCTTGGTGCCGCTATTAATGTGTACGATCGTTACGACACAGTTTTCGCTTAGGATACAGACCAGTTTAATCGCTGGACTTCGAAATACCAGGTTGTTCAATAAGTTTTGTCGTTCGATAAAAAAAAACACAATTTTATGGTTTAAAATACACTTTATTATTCAGTATAATCTCCATACACTTGCTCCAACGATCTTCCAATCTGTGGATCCCATCCCTGAAGTGAGAATCCGGAAGGTCTTTAAAATACGCTTCAACAGCCGTTATGACCTCTTCATTTGATGAAAAACGCTTGCCACGCAAAATTTTTTTGAGTTCTGGAAACAAATGGATGTCGCTGGGGGCGAAATCTGGTGAATACGGTGGATGCTCCAACAATTCGAACTTTAATTCATGGATTTTCGCCATTGTCAAAATGCTCTTGTGACACGGTGCATTGTCCTGATAAAAAAGGATTTTTTTCTGCAAACCGGGTCTTTTTTCACGAATTTTTTTCTCTCAACTGATCCAAAAGGTTGCAATAATATTCAGAATTAATCGTTTTACCAGTTTGCAAGTAATCCACAAACAAAATTCCTTTCGCATCCCAATAATCTGATGCCATAACCTTCTCGGCCGATTTCCGGACACGAACTCATTTCGAAGCCGAACAACCAGGTTCACACCACTCTTTAGCCTCGGCTGGTAGTAAACCCCCATTGTCGTAACGACGGTTGTCATGACATGTCACGACATGTCGCGACCAAAAGGCGCGAGCTATGGGTTTGTATCGTATCCTACAACACTTGGCTCGTGACAGTCACGAGCTTGTTGTCACGACAATGGTTGTCACGAGCTGTCACAAGTGTCGCGTGGTCATAACAACACGACAACGCGACAGACAGCTTGACACAAAATTGTGCGCGGTTGAGGGAGTGCGCAGATTGCTGCGAGTGTCGTACGCTCGTATACAACAATTTCTGAAATCGTATTGTCACGTTCGGCCTCAGCAAGTTTCACATCATGACTCTTATCCGAAACTGCTTGAGCTGTAATATCTTTAAGTGGCGGGGAAACTACTACTCACAAACACGCGGCCTAGCAATGGGTCAGAGGCTAGCTCCGGTACTCGCGATGTGTTTCATGAGCAGAATCGAGCGGCTAGTGATAGAAAAGTTTCCAATCATGTACTGTCGGTATATCGACGATTGTTGTGTGATAACGGCAAATCAGCTTGAAATGGATGAGCTGTTCAGTGTCCTCAACCAACAGTCAGAGTTCATCAGATTCACCAGAGAAACACCGCAAGAAGGGTGGCTCCCGTTTCTGAACGCGATGATTAAGGTTGAAAATGGAGAGTACAGCGTAAAATGGTACCGGAAGAGCAGTTCTAAGAATGTATTGATCCATGCAAGGTCCGCCCACCCTCAAGCCGTGAAAAACGCTGTCATTCGTAACATGTTTAAAACAGCTGATGGAGTTTGCACAGGTAACGCAGAAAGGGAGGAGTCGCGACAACAAGCCAGCACTATCGCCAGGCAAAACGGATACATGACATTGCAGCATCACCGAAGGTATGGCAGGCCTCGCCGAAACTCTTTCCAGAACAGGATTCCGTTGCTGCTACCCTTCATTTCAGACCGAGTGAGCGCTGCGTTGCGCCAATGCATCCTGAGAGCAGATCTAGCTGATGACGTCGTCCTCGTGAATATTCCAAGAGAGAATATCAAACATCAGGTTATCCGAAACAGACTCTACGATCGCTCATGTGTCACGGAGAACTGCTTAGTTTGTCCTAATAGCAAAGAAGGTGACTGCGCACAAAAGGGAGTGATTTACGAAATCACCTGTTTAGCATGTGACGCCGCTTACATCGGCGAAACTGGACGCATGCTCAGGGTGCGTATCAACGAACACCTCGCGGGCAAGAGACGAAGCAGCCTTCTCACACCTTTGGGGAAACACAAGGTTGTGGACCACGGTGGCCAGGACTTCAATGTGAAATGCAAAATCCTTTCACATGAACACGATATTGGCCCTCGAAAGGCTTTGGAAGCGTTTTGGATACGTTCGAGAAACCCTAGGCTAAACAACAGAAATGAGTGCATTGCCATAACCAGCGAGTTCTTACCCTTCGTATCATTATGTGAGCTTTGAGGAAATCACACGCCGCTATTGCGAGCTAGTTTACTGCCTCGCGCGTGCGTGTGCTCGCGCGTGCGTGTGCCTCACTTGCTCCTTTGTCACGACTACGGGTGTGGAGCTAGTCGCTGGTGGTACGGTATAAGGTTGGTTCGTCGTCGAGGGGTTCGCTTCACTGGGAGTTCGTGGGTGGTCTCGAAACTAGCCGGAAAGAGGGAGAGGCGTTTGATCCGGTATGGTTTTGAGTCAAGGTTTGGCACAATTTCAGGCCTTGAAAACGAGGGTTTGCTCGAAACGTCGGCCAAATAAATCCATACCATCATACAAAACCTTGCTGGCACAGAAGTAACAGAAACCCAAAAAATTATTTTTCAGATTCTATGCTTATCTTGGAGAAAATCAAACGCTGATCACAATGGTACTTCTCAAATCGTCCGAAACCCCCTACGAACGGAGATATGGCTCCTTAAAAATGCCTGTATTTTGAGGGCAAAAATTTGGTGGACGAATTGTCGCAGGCCTGTATTTCTCTTGGTTCGCAGCTGCGGCACGAGCGCAAAGCAGGATGAAGAGATAGATCGGAAAGGAAGTGAAGAACGACGACTCGGTTGAAAATCATCCATCCATCTAGCCGCTATTGAGATCGAAAATCAAGAAGGGGGCCGGGCCTGTGGTGGTGGCTGGAGGGGGTCGGGCCCGTGGTAGTCGCTTATATCTCACTTATTTGGAGGAATTGAGATCTCGCATTTGGCACGTGTTATACAGTAGGGGTCTTCTCCACAATTATACAAAAATCTCAAAATTCATATCTGAGGGTGTACTGTGCCTTTAAAGGCACAGTCCAAGCTCGGGGGCAAAATCTGGGGTTTCCACATATTTGTGAAGTAGACCCACCCTAAATAGCACTTTAGGGTGGGTCTACTTCACAAATATGTGGAAACCCCAGATTTTCCCCCCGAGCCACATGCGAGCTCTCAACTCCTCCGAATAAGCGAGATATATCTTGAAGCTACCCTGGGGAGCCTACATCGGGAAGCCACTTTGGCACGCCCCTTTTGCGATCTTTCGAGCTCAACAGTGTCGAGATGAGCAATGGTTTCCGATCAAAAGCCCCGTTCTTTCCTTCATTCTCAGCGTCTCTCTTTATCCAGGTCGACTGGCATACATCGGTTGCGAATGAGGGAAGTTACAAGGTTTTGAGGGTCCATAACTTCGTTCTTGAGGGGTCTTGTACGATTTTAGAGGCATCATTGGAATCAGCATTTGACCCTTTTCAAGACAAGCGAAAAAGCAGAAAAGCGATTCTGAGGTGGTACTGTGCCTTTAAAGGCAGTGTCCACGATAAAAACCATGTCTGTTTTTTTTGGGGGAGATCGGCAGCTGCAGGGCCTAGCGCAAGCCTAACGTTGAAAAAACTAAGAAAAATGAGCTCGGAACGGTCCTCTACGGGCCCAAAGTTCCTCGGGCCCACACCCGTCAGCTCGTCACCCCCAGATGCACTTTCCACGCCCACCGACGTGAACAAATGAAAGCTCGAGATCGTGAGATGATTTCCAGTCATTAGCCCCGTTCTTCCCTTCATTCTCAACTTCTCTCTTTACTCAGGTCAGCTCGCATACATCGGCTGCAAAAGACGGAAGTTACAAGCCTCGGACAACTCGTCCACCATGTTTCCTTAGTTCAATTTTTGAGGGACCATAACTCCGTTCCTAGAAGGTCTTGTACGATTCCAAAAACATCTTTGGAATCAGCATGGGACCGTCTACAAGATAGGCGCAAAAGCACAAAAACGATTCTTATCGTGAACGCTGCCTTTAAGGAGTGAGGCCTTTCCATGTGATAACGTGATTCACCTAGTAGGCTATCACATATCAGTGCTACTTCTTTCGCTGGCCAGTTGTTCACTTGCCGAAAGTTTCGTGAAATGCACTAATCAAGATGGCGAAATACCTCAATTGGTCGCGATTTTGATCCACCTCCGGCCTTTTTTTCGCGATTACTCTTTAGACTTGATTCCTCGGAAGTACATAGAGCTGTGCGCTAAAAAAACCTAATTCTTTATCGCGAACACTGCAGGGTGCTCGGAAGATTTCCAGTTGGGAAATTTAGCTCAAGGTGTTCTCCTTTGCGTGTTACCATTTCTTCAATTTGTGCACGTATGTATGCACATTTTTGAAGACGCCTCCGTAAAAAGGAAAGCGCACATGCTTGCCGTTATGTGGTATGAACAAGCTTTTTCGCAATGGATAGAGCGTTTGCCTAATCAGGATCATACGGATGAGCACATCGACAGCGAGAAATTCCGTTGCTGTTGTGTTCTTTTTATGTAGACGGTACTAGCGTGCCCTAGACAAACACAATGAAACATCTTGAGAATGCATGTGGTCATATGCACATCCTAAACCATGCATTTGTCAAAACTGACGTTTCGTAACCATAAATTCTCCCAGCGTAAAAAAGAAGCGGCAGACCTCGATTGTGTATATAATAAATGGGTTCATAGCTTATTGAGGCAAAGCGGTTGAAAGTGGCATGTCACATCTTGGCAGAGCCGTTTCTTACATGACACATTTTGCACAAAAATTTCTACCAAGTTATGGGGAACATGCTGATTTATAATGATAATGAAGAAATGCACGTAATGTATTCAGGATATATGGGTAAGCTTGAGCACTGAGATTAAGCCATTCAAAGCTAATAGAAAAAGTGGCGGTTTTCCGCTAGGATTAGCCTTCATAGAATGCACGCATGGTCGAGGGCAAGGCTGTGCGGAACTGTTTTTCAATTTTTTCGGAAACGGAAACGGAAAAATGGCCAAACAATTTCGGAAACGGAAATCCGGAAACGGAAGAGACAAAAAAATGCTGGGTTGTCTCATTCTCACGTTGTTGATCATTGCCCGCAGCTCTCATCCAATAACCAGTGATTTTAGTCAAGAAACTTTCACTTATTCGAAATAAAGTCCCTACGAGTCATTCAACGATTTCGAAGTCTCGCTTATGGAAATCCGAAAAAGCAACCTCTAAAAATACACAATATATGCAGCCGCCTTTCAAGATAGTGTACAGCGGGGGTGTGCTGTAATTGTCGTTTGCCGACTGCAGTTTGCTGGCCGTCTAGGGGTTTACCGTTCCCGTTTGCGGAACATTTATTTTTCGTTGCCACACACCTCTGCTGTGCAGCCTGTCCTCCAGAAAACAGTTCAAGTGACACCAGGTGTTCTTCAAGATTAATCAGAAGTCTATTTGCATATAATCAGCGACTACTTTTCTTATTTCAAACCATATTTGCCTATTGGAGTGGATATCAAACGATTGAATTTGAAAAATAAAAAACTCCACGGCGAGATCAGGGTCGCACGAAACCTTCAAAAATCCTTGTCTAGATCCGCTATCACAGGCCGTATTGCACTAATTTATTCCGTTTCCGGGCCCAAAAACTCGGAAACGGAACGGAACAGCCCCAAAAACACCGGAAATACGGAAACGGAACAGTTCCGCACAGCCCTGGTCGAGGGGGTACCGTTTAACATTCAGCGTTGTCTGCCGGGGATATAGAGTCTGCCAGCCGCTTGCTTACCCAAGTGAAGTTGCAGAGCCAACCCTTTCGACCGAACGTTCCGTGTCGTCTGCATGTAGGTGCTTACGTGGAGATAAAGATTTGACCAAATTTATCAGATATTCAAGAATAGGCCTCTGCGTTCAAGCCCACTGGCTGCTCTTGCTGAACAGGCGGTGCCATATCTCTCTGCCTCCATCTACTAGCAGGGAAGGCAATAATGCGTTGGTCCTCATGAAGTGAGGGTTGAATATTGCGTTACTGACGTGAAAATCGAACCGGTTGGACTGGAATTGAAAGGTGATAGTACTGGCACTTCTCACAGACTGGTATGGAAACTAATTCCATACCGTCGTGGTCGTCGAGCAAACGGTGTTCTTTCTCGACAATTCTGATTTCTCTCAGCAGGAGTTCCTTTGCGCTAAAAATTCGCCGTAGATTTTAACAAGTTATGCATAAACTACCATCCTTGGTGAAATCACTTCCCGTCGAGTTCGCACTTTACCCGACGCGCTGCTCCTTCGATGTATAGCTTAGGCTATTTGATGTTGAGCCAGTTTTGTACGTAATTCTTCAGTTTCAATTTTTCAATAAATTTATTTCTTGAAAAATAAGATGACCGCTGCCGAAATTGATACAGTGTTGTGTTATGAGTCGAGATAAACCCTGAAAGCGCCGTGCGCACTGGGAACCACTTTCACTTTTTCTTTTCGAAAGATTGGGGCTGTTTGAGGTCTTTTGAGAAGCGTGAGGCTCCGAAATCACGCCCGAAAAGTTACGGAAGGCCGAAAGGGGTTGTGAGATGGTTCAACTAGCTCTCTTGGTCAATCTTCTAAACTTTATTCATAGAATGCGTACTCGTTCGTCAAACAACTCCGAAAACATCTACGGCACCCACTTCACATAAAAACTCCAGGAATGGCTACGGCCTTGACTCCGAATGAAGAAAAAGCTCAAACATGACTTTGGCACGAAGTCTGAGTAATTCTTAATAGTACGTTCAACTCCGAGAGTGTAGTTTTTTTAGAACTGAGCCAACATTCGCCATACAAAAATGAAAAAAATAGTGATCTTCCGCGCGTACGATGCCTTCAACAGCTTTGCCTTTGTTTTATGAGATATAGTGATGATTCTCAAATGATTCTTCTATTCAAATCAACTGTTTGCAATGATTTCCGACTATCATCAGAAGAATGGAAGAATATTTCGCTGTCCAATTGTCGCGGGGGGTTAGATTTGCTCATAGTTGTTGACTTATGTAGTTGGTTTTCAGTTTCCATTTGCAACCAAAGAACCTCACTTGGAAAAGTCCTCTGGATGATTAATGTGCAGAACCCTCATTGGATAATTAAGATTGTTGTCCGTTTCCCCCTTGATATAGTAAGACTCTTCTTCGACTAGATATTTAATCAGAAAATCCTTGTATAAAAAATCGGGCCGCCGAGCTTAGCCGGTGCCACGAAATGCAATTTGTGAGTCATGTTCTCGCATCGCCCTACGGACCTACGGAAAGTTGAGTGGAATTGCGACTACGAAAAAGACATTGAAACGTGTTTGTGAGAAGCCTGCACTTTAGTAACGATTTGTTTGTGAACTTTCAGTGTGCTGGGTCCCAATTTCGCTAACTGAATAATGGCGGGGCTTTTTGATTGAATTCAGAAGCAAAACGAATTCGTGTGCAGTAAATTTGGTCTGTCCGTGTTGGGGTTTGCTGAAATTGATCAACACTAACTGATTAGTTTGGTGTGATGATCCGTATGTACGTACATAGCTAGCAATACTACATAGTTCCTCCACGAGTTGTCGACTGTCCGCTCCAAGAGCATCGCTAGTACATATACCACTTCCGTGGAACATCTTCGATTTACTGGTTCTGAGGTCGGGATTCTGAGATCTGGCAATCGTTGATCCGGATACTACGAGGCACGAAGGGCACGCTGAAGGCACAGAACACCCAAACTATTATCAGTCAGATTACATGCTTATTCCGGAGGGAATCACTCGCTGATCGCAATAGTGTTCCTGAAGTCGTTCGAAGCCCCTATGAAGGGAGTTATGAACCTGAAAGTGCGAAAATTTTGTGGACGAGTTGGTTGTCTCAGGCCTGTTATTCACTACAATCGCAGTGGCTGTGCGCGAGCGAACCATGATGGAGAGACAGACCGGCAAGGGGGTGAGAATTGAAGGAGCGGCTGGAATTTATCCGTCCATCTAGCTGCTGTAGAGTTCGAGAAGTTCGTGGCCCACGGTGGTGACTGAGAGGATCTTGTCAGTAGTGGTCGTTTATCTCTAGTTTTTTTGGAGGAATCGAGAGCTCGCACTTGGCCACAGTTTTACAGAAAGAGTCTACCGCGCAATTACATGGAAATCACAAAATTTACATCTGAGGGTGTACGGTGCCGTGAAGGTCTTTTGCCTGTTCCACAGGGTGTTTTTCGAATATGGTGACAAAACCTCTGATTTTACCGCGCCCACATAAGCGCGTAAGCACCTTGTATGTATAGTCTGTTCTTCTCATCAATCTCTCGGAGTGCACAACGTTTTCTAGCGCAAAGGGGTTTTTGAAACTAATGGTGAGCGGAAAGCTGAACGGCTCCCGATTCTTCGCGGTAGAGTTCGGCGCTACGCCGGCTTTGGTTATTGTTCTCCCTTCCCCCATGCGACCGTGAAGAACTGATCCAATGGGGCCATTCTGAAGCTGGGTGTCTTCTCCAAAACATATCACAGCTGGAGTCCTTGGACCCTCTATCAAAAAACGCGAGAACAAGATGCCGAAATTCAACTTTGTACCAGGACGGTAATCAAAATAGCTGCGTTCGTCCTTCATTTTTTGTTTCCCAGACATCGTTAGGGCGTCAAACTAGGAGCATATATGCCCCTGAAGATTTTCGATCGCTCTATGTAAGCAAATTTCACCAACCCTTCTCAAAAAGAGATAAATTCTATCAATTATCGATTTTCTGGAAAATCAGTGAAAGGTGCGGAATCCGATGAAGAATCTTCAGCCACACCCACCAACTTTGATGCCAGAATTTCTTCAGAGAACGCAAAAATAACGAAAATGTGGGAGCTCTGAACTTGACAGAGCCCACGTGTGGAATTTAACAACTTGATCTCGCATTCTTTAAGTAAAGGTGTGAGGACTTCAACCAGGACGCTTTTTAAGCAGGCATCCTCTACTTCGAAGTGTCCTCATTTTAGCAGTTCTCCAAGTACACATGAGGGAAGTACATAGGAAGAAGGTAGTCGCCGAGAGCGTCTACTTGGCGACTTGATTCGTGAAACTTGAGGACGCCTCAGCCTTCTGTCCATCATTTCCTTCAAGAACGATTTCACGCTCTGAAATCTGGTACAATTTCAGAGAGGGTAATATAAAAGAACAGACAGTAGAGGGAGATTGGGCACAAAGAGTAGCGGTCATAAATCTATTGACATCGGCTTTTTTTCAAATGTCTTTGCTCTAACTGAGGCTATCAATTTCGCCTTCTAGTATGATATTTTCGGTGATAATGCCGATATAATGAAGTATGTTGCAGCATTATAACGCGAATGTACATCGATGGGGAAGATTATTTGTTAATATTGGCAACTGCGACTTTTTGTCTTTACTCGAACTCGTTCACTTTCTTCGTCGTTTTGGATAATCTTTTGGTGATTTTCTAATTTAGTAGATTTGCAGATCATTTGGAAGTAGAAATTTGTCACACGGTGATCAAAGACCTATCATATCAGGTTCCGAAAGGGGTCTATCGAGAGCCGTCCTTGAAAAACTGTTGGCCATCACAATACAGGCCGTCAAAAAATTTTTGAAGGTTGGCACTAGTCATCTATCGAGACAGTAATCTTGAGAAAGACTTCAAGAGATAAAAGCAATACTGGATGACATGATAACTTGCAAACTAAGCGACATTCTGGGGCCCAAAGCTCAAGACATTAGAAGAAATCTCAAGGAATCTTTTGAAACACGGGTGATTTTGCCAGTTTATTTTCCTGCAGAATTCATGTACAGATTTCTAGGGTATCACCCAATACTGCCAAGCAACGTCACAATGACTCTGGAGTCTTTGCACGTCGTCCCATCGAATGGCTTTTGATGGGAGCAAGGCATCCGGAGACTAGGCCAGTGTGGACGGCGGAGCATCTTCACTAGGCTCCACATCAATGGAAAATAGTAGTTTTCAAGCTGAATCTGCTCGTCGTTCGTTTTGAGCTCCGAATTCAATTGAGAAGACTACTTTTTTACATTGCTGTGGAGTCTAGTGAAGATGCTCCGTCGCTACACAGGCCTGGTCTTCGGATGCCTTGCTCCCATCAGAGGCCATTTGATCGGACGACGTGCAAAGACTCCAAAGTCATAACCTCTACATGAATTATACAGAAAAAAAACTGGAAAAATCACCCGTGTTTCATAAAATTTCATGAGATTTCCTCTGATGTCTTGAGCTTTGGGCCCCAGAATGTCGCTTAATTTGCATGTTATGATATCATCCAGTATTGCTCTTATCTCTTGAAATCGTTCTCAAGATTACTGCCTCGATAGATGACTAGTGCCAACCTTCAAAATTTTTTAAACAGCCTGTATTGTGATGGCCAACAGTTTTCCAAGAACGGCTCCTGAAAGACCCCTTTCGGAACCTGATATGATAGGTCTTTAATCACCGTGTGACAAATTTCTACTTCCAAATGATCTGCCAAATCTGTTAAATACAAAAATCACCAAGAGAATATCGACAACGACGCAGAAAGTGAACGAGTTCAAGTAGAGACAAAAAGTCGCAGACTGCGAATATTGACAAGTAATCTTCCCCAACGATGCACATTCGCGTTACAGCCCTGCAACCTACTTAAAGGCAGTGGTCACGATGAAAAACGTTATCGAAAAAGTTACAAAAATCAGCTTAGATCAAAAACAGCTGAAAAACTATGAAGGTAGAGCGGTGAAAAACGGGCTAGAAATAGAGATTTTAAGGCCCAAAATCACCACTTCGTGCACACGCCCACAGCGATGACGAAAAGATCGCCGTCTCATGCCGAGCAGTCAAAAATCATCGACATTCAGAGGAAGAAATAAATGTAAATTTACCTAATAAAACCAGTTGAGCAATGAAAGAAAGCGTTCCAGTCAATGTTCTTGACTAGTTGTGTAAATGAATCCGAAGGTTCAGTGATTGAAATTCAATTTCAAGCCAGCTGATGTTCTTGATATAAGAGGTCATCGGTGCCGATGTTGTGGAGTGGGCTCGTCCACCACCAAAAGACAAGAAATCTCAGGCTTCAATTTCGGCCCAAAACAGTGTTTTTTCGCGATTTTTTTTTATAGGTCCTACTACTCGAAACCCAGAAAAGGGTTTAGAGAGAAAAAGACAAGCATATTTGATCGCGTCCACTGCCTTTAATTATATCGGCATTATAACCAAAAATATCATATTAGAAGATGAAATTGTTCGCACCAGTTAGAGCAAAGATATTTGGAAAAAAATTCGATGTCAATAGATTTATGACCGCTACTGTATGCCGACGGGATAAGTTTGCAACTTTGTCTCTATATATAAAAAGCACCATGTAGTCTAGAGAATGCACGAGACCGAGATAGTAGATTGTCGCTCGCGATCGAAACCTCTTTGTCGGTGGTATGGCGATGGCCTCACGGTCAGCCGCAAATGCTCTTGCCCTGCTCATTCGCTAGACTAGAATTCGAGAAACGCCATCTCGACTGCCGTTCCTGACACTGTCATTCGGGTGCACGTTACAAGAATCAAGCATTGAAGTGATACAATACTGCCGGCGTAGGCTCAGAAAATAATACATAGTCTTCGCCTGCATCACCAACTGCAACTCCATTGGTAGTGTTGAGGACAGGAGAAAATCTCTTCACCTTGCCCCTGTACTGTAGCAACAATGTGTAGGCTTCGGCTTAGATTCTTCCCCTCCTGAGCCTTCTCGAACTCCATAGCTCTACACATTCACTCTCGTTTCTCTTTTTTTTCCTTTAAAGCTGCCTACGCAACTTTCTCCTCATACGCTTCCCTTTCATGAAGTTTCCTGTAGTACTCTCTACAGGGTCAGGCAGACCGTTTTTCAGGACCTCGACTGAGCTACGCCCCCCCTCCCGTGGAGATCAGAATTTTGAAAAAATGTTCAAAACTTTTACGCCCCCTCAGATTCTGAAAAATTTAGCAGTTTTTGGGGTCAACATTTTCAAAAAAGTGTATTTCGACCTGAGTTTTTAGAAAAATAATTACTGCTTCCCCTATCCGACTGATTAGCCTCAGGGCGTGTAGTTTTGACTTCTCCTTGAGCAACAACATCTGTATTGAAAAAGAAGTCATTAAAATTGTGGCACAGATTGCCTCGGGAGGTAGTAAACCTGCCGAAGCTGAGAGTTAAGAACCATGATCATGTCGCGATAATGAAGAAGAATTTAGGTGCGAGACATCAATGTAACCCTCAATCCAACTGGGAACTGCCGTTCGTAATCGTTCGCAAAAATGGCCTCATCATGAGAAACGAACCCGCGAACGCCGGTATATCAACAGCGCGACATCGCTCTATCTTTTACAAATGCACGTGTAAAACTGGATGGTTGCGGACCTGAACCAGTGCCCACACTGACCGAAACAGCGCGACATTGCGCTACGCCATGCTTTCACGAAATGAATGACTTTGAGAGGCTTTCCTGGGGTCTTGAACCTTGCTCCTTATGCATCGACAGTTAAAACTTACTCAGTAGAGCTAGTAGCTGTGATAATGATCACGGCAGAACTAATAGTTTTCGATAAGCTTGCAATTTTTTCGTGTTCACTATATGTTTGTTCTCAATAAAGTCACTTCTTTTCGTCAGAAATGATAGCCTTGATTTTGTTGATTGATCCGCTCAGTTGACAGTGTTACCTCTGTTTGCTTTTTCTTTGTCTAGTTTTTATGAGTATTATGGGCTCCCGACTTGTTTTGTCGATGTTTCCAATCAAGTAACAAGAATAGTGATTTCAGGTAAAACTGGCCGGAGAAACATTTCAGAGGAATAGCTAGGCTGAAACTTGCTGAAAGGCTAATATGAAAGTTTCCCTTTTTTATTTTAAACTCTAACTTGCGTCATTTCTCATAAGCCATTACGAAACCCCTACTACTCACTTTTGTGATGACCCTGTATCAACTGTTTTCTCGGGTATTTATGAAAAAAAAAGAGAAAACACACAGAATGTCGTTTTCGCCTCCGTAGTACCTTTACTCGTTCGAAACCTGTAAAAGGTTTCGAACGAGTAAAGATACTACGGAGGCGAAAACGACAATACTTTTGAAAAAAATACCATGAAAGAATGAAGCCTTGCTGTCAAGTTTGAAACGAATTGTTAACTCATTTCGAATACAGCCATGAATTCCATAGCTTTTCTAATTCTGTTATTTTTTGGTAAATCGAATGTTCGGCCAACTGCATGACACTCGAACATCCAGCAAAGAAAGTGTCCAACTGTCTTGGTAAACTTTCCGGAAATTATTCGGGCATTTTTTTGATTAGTGAGATAAATTTTTCGAGAAAAAAAGTTCAAATTAAAACATATCAAATCGCGAGATTTCAAAGAGTTCTTCGCAAATTATTCCTGGAAATCGCATGTCCAAGAAGGCTTATTTCCAAACATATTCTAAAAGTCGACCGCAAACGCCCCAGACGAAGCAATGTAGTACCAAAGATAAATGTAAAAAAGATGCGAGCCTTTGACGATATGCTTTGAATGAATGGTTCAAATAGCGTATTTTTAGACTACCTAGAATGAAAGAACACTTCGATTGACCCCTTGAGAGAACTTTGGAATAAGTGAACTCATTTAAAGGCAGTGTCCACGATAAAAACCATGTCAGATTTTTTGGTGGAGATCGGCAGCTGCAGGGCTTAGCGCAACCCTAACGTTGAAAAAACTAAGAAAAATGAGCTCGGAACGGTCCCCTACGGCCCCAAAGTTGGACACCCGTCAGCTCGTTACACCCAACTGCACTTTCCACGCCCACCGACGTGAACGAATGAATGCTCGAGATTGTGACATGAGCGATGGTTTCCCATCAATAGCCCCGTTCTTCCCTTTATTCCCAACTTCTCTCTTTACTCAGGTCAGCTCGCATACATCGGGTGAAAATGACGGAAGTTACAAGCCTCGGACAACTCGTCCACCATGCTTCCCTAGCTCAATTTTTGAGGGACCATAACTCCGTTCCTAGAAGATCTTGTACGATTCCAAGAAAATCATTGAAATCGGCATGGGACCGTCTTCAAGACAGGCGGAAAAGCAGAAAAACGATTCTTATCGTGAACACTGCCTATAATGAAGCCTTTTCAAAAACTCCGAATGCCTGAACCATTTCGAATAAGGCCTCATATTTTTTTCCGGATGAACGAGTTAACTCCAGAACCTGCCCTACGTTCGATTTGAATGAATGTTCGGAAGTTGGTCACAAATCAGAATCCTGGATACTAAAATATGCCCTGAGGTTGGCCGAGTGTTCGATTAACTAAATAATTGAAAATCTCTAATTATCGGACTTTTTAAGAATCGCCAATGTATTGAATATTGAAAAAAATGAATATTTTAATTGAGCAAATAAGCTGAATAATCGAAAGAGAACACTGATTGAAATCTCCAAACGAATAAATTATTCAATTAATCGAAGTATTCCACTAATAAATTGTCTCTGTCCAAAACCTAGTCGATACTGCGGTGGATAAAATGACAATGTATATGTTTTCTCTGTCTCTTAAATCTTTCACATACCTAAGAAGAAAAAAAAGGCATGGTTGCAACAAAATTGAACAATAAACCTTCTGGCAGGATTGTTCTATCCCGAAGTCTCATTCACTTGTGTATTTTCTTGCAAAATCAGATCGAGAGCTTCTTTATATCCGAAATTTATTGGCGATATTTCGGTGTGATGTAACACCTTTTTCAAGCCTGTAATAATCAAATACATGGTCCTCGTTTACATATGGCAGAACCAAGGAGATTCCGTTCACCATATAGAGTGGACTCCAAGACCTAGGATCTGCTGTCGTGTATCCGTTTTCTTCCAGTACTCGAGTGATCTTGTTGTTCACCTCCGGAGACTCGAATGAGCACACTTTCTGCTTCGTCTTCATGAGGTTCTTCACGACGTTCTTCTTCATGAAAAGAGGGTGTGCACTCCGAGAGTGAAGCATGATGTTTTTCGACATGGGTTTCTTGTACCATAAGTACTCCTTGATGCCATGACCGATTCGAACTTCAGAGTTGAGAAATGGTAAGTATCCGTTTTCGCCAGGGTATTCGGCTGTGAACTGGATGTTCGGATCATACGAGTTCAGATTCCTGAGCATTACGTGTAATGCGGAGGTAGTAGATCCTACGACGAATACGTCATCAATGTAGTGTTTGTAAAATAGGATCTCGTTGACAAGGGACGCTCTCTCTATCTTGTTTAGGTAGACAATCGCCAACAGTGGTGCGACTCTTGATCCCATGGCGAGACCGCGTTTTTGACAATAGAATTCTCCGTCGAACTTGAAGATGTTGCATCTTAATGTAGCTCCGAGAAGCTCTCGAACATCTTGTTCTTCTAATCCAAATGTATGAATTTCATTCTGGTGTTCACGGAGAAGCTCAAGTATTGCTTCCACTGCTTCATCGTTGTTTACATTCGTATAGAGAGCCACCGCGTCAAAACTTCCGTAACTGGCGTCATCAGGAATTTCACAGGTATTCAGGGCAGATAGAAATTCTTCTACATTGGCGATATGAGCGGTGACATGACGTAATAGTGGCGAAAGAAGTTCAACCAGAAACCAACTTATACGATCTGACGGCCCTCCACAAGATGAGACTATCGGTCTAGTTTTGATATCATCTTCATCAACATCACGTAAATTTGTTCCCTCGGTGAATTTATGAGTCTTCACCATTGCGTAGTATGTTGGCATTGTCGGGGTTGTCAGTGTGAAGCGTTTCACGGTGTTCGGCTGCATTATCTTGCTCAGTATCCGTTGCACTGTCTGCCGGAGTTCATTGGATACATTTTCGAAGTTACGTTGAGTAGACTTTTCGTATATTCCGTAGTAAACCTTCTATGAACAAATGCGAAAAAACAAACAAAATAGAAGTGATTTTCGAAGACAAAGACTTCAAAATTCAAATTTCAGCGCGTTCTGGTCTAAGTATCCCTTTGACAGGTTCCTCGGCCACTATTGCTTCAACTCGTAGCCCTCCATAAATACAAAAACCCAAAAAAAGTCGAGAAAATAAAACTGAGGGGAGGGAATCAACCAGCTGAGCGCATCAATTTCATGGAGGCAATATTTTATTTATTTATTTATTGGTCAATCACAAACGACGAACAGAAATAAGGAAGCAATTAGTATACATTCAGATTGACTAAAAAAAATTGAACAAACAAACTACATTCCGAACCTTCAAAAAAAAGTGCCTCTGTGTCTGAGTGGCCTGAAGTTTTGATTATGAGCTAATAGGACATCCGTGGCCATCAATTTAGCAAAAAAAATAGCATAAGGTTTAGATCCGCAGCGGCCAGCAGTTTGTGGGATCAACCAAAATGCATTAGCTTGGGCAAGCAAAAAAAAATTTTTTTTCTGCTGCATAGAAACTACCGGAATGAGAGGATTAGCTGTTTCCCTTAGTTTACATCAGTCCAGCCCGAGGAAGAGAGTGACCATATTTCGACCAGTGGGCCTCCGTCTGAAGGATAACCTAGCTGAGGTCCTGCGCAACTGACAAAGGGCCATTCACGAGCGAGTGCAGAAGCACCTCTTTGATCTGGATACGAACTCATGGCACAGACTCAGGGGTGCCCACAGTATAAGCTGTCCACCGGCCAGGAAACGGTCATGGCGGACTGACGTGAAACGGGAAGTATGTAGCACGATTATCTCATTCATGGCGTGGATGCACAGCGCAGCAGATGAAAGTGATGAGGGAGGAGTGGGTCCGACATCGGCAGGACAGGATGGAAATCGCGATGAAAAACACCGTTTGACTTGATAGAACTGAGTCTAGCGTTCTGGGAGGTCTTCACAAGAAAAACTGGTCGTTGAGAGGATCATGGATTTCGAGGGGAAAAATCAGAGATTAAAATATGGCTGCAAATACCCTACATTGAGGATTGACAGACCAGAATTTATGCAGAGTAGCACTTTTCCAATTTGGCGAGCATCGTAATTTTAGTAAATACGAATAGAATATGAATAGAATATCTTAGCTTATCTCCAACACTAGATCATACAGCCCATTAAGAAAAAAAGGGAAATCCATGCACATAACGTTTTTTTTTAAATTTTTTTTTGGAAGCTACTGAGTCAAGGTGAAAACAATATGTAACACGTCATATCCAATCATAGGCGTAGATCTCGAATTCATTCAGCGTCTCTCCTACCAAACAGGAATCTGCCATAGTGGAACTGAAACGTTGCCGACTTCCTAAATCTCAGTAATTTAGAATCTAATGTGTTCCAAGGAATAGCCACCCTAAGAAGAAACGAGTTTTTATAGTATTCACTATTGGGAGTGTCCACAAGAACTTTGAACGGATTGCCACGGGTGGTCGTCGGGTGAGGCAAGGATCTAAACAAGTCAAGAAGCTGGAGATCCACCTCATCAGTAGTCAATTTGTACATAAAAGACATGTCTGCCGTTTGTCGACGAAATTCGAGCGTTTTGGCGCCAAGCTTTTCTAGGCGGGATTCATAGGATAGCTCAGCAAGTCCTTTACGAAAGAAATAACGCCTTGTAAAATCTCTCTGGACGCCCTCGATTTCTTGAATTAGACCTATTCTAGAAGGCGACCACAGCTGAGGACAGTATTCTAGCAGAGGCCTAACGTAGATTACGAAAAGTTTGAAAAGCAGGAGCGGGTCATGGGATTTGAATGCCTTCAAAATGAAGTTCGCTCTCATTTTGGCCTTTGTGACCGAGCGACAGATGTACTCGCTGTAATCAAACTTTGTATCGTACGTTACACCCAGATCACGAACAGAATCGGTCCAAGAGATCCTGACCCCATTTATGTGAAAGTCAACTTTGGGATGATTTTTTCCAAACCCCATTATAAATGTCTTCTCTGGCGAAATCTCCATTCCCCACTTCTCTGACCAAACAGCTATGTCAGTCAGGGCATTTTGCAGCAAACTAGTGTTATTGATGGAATAGATCTTAGAGTCGTCGGCGTACATTGAACAATGTATACCGGCAGGTAGAGACAATGCCATGTCATCAACAAAAATAAGGAACAAAAGAGGTCCAATACAGGAACCTTGGGGCACACCACTAGGAGTTAGATACACTCGAGACTTGGCACGATTTACTTGAACTACTTGGATTCTGCGTGTGAGGAAAGAACAGAGGAATTTCAAGAGAGAACCCTGAATTCCATGGCCTTGAATCTTGGTCAGTAGAAGAGGTATGGATATCGAATCAAACGCCTTCTTGAAGTCAATATAGCACGCTGTGACATGCTTACCCTCATTAACTTCTCTATGCCACAAAGGCACAGTAGACAATAAAGCCGATGTAATCGATCTCCTGGGCAAAAATCCGTGTTGAGCGGTGCAGATGAGGTCATTTCGCTGCAGAAACTCCATAATTTGCTTACATACAATTCTTTCCATAACTTTACAAGTTGAGCTGGTGAGGCAGATAGGTCGATAATTAGTGACGTCATCTTTTGCACCTTTTTTGTGTACCGGACGAACAATCCCAGTTTCCATAGACCAGGCACCGTACCGTAGAGAAGGAACTTGTTAAATAGTATGGTAAGGGGAGCCGTTAGGCTCATAGCAGCGTTCTTCAGGAAGATATAGGGTAATCCATCAGGTGAGGTAGAGTTCCTGTTGGGCAGGTTACGGAGCGCGCGATAAACTATTTCGCTAGGAAGATCAATCCAGTCGAGACGCATGTCAGTTCTAGAAGGATAAGTCACATCTACTTTTCGGGAAGCTCTGTAAAGAGACTCAAAAAAATCGGCGAACATGTTTGCCTTTTCGCTATCTTCTATCACAAGAGAGGATCCACGCTTTAACGAGGCAAGAGTTTCAGAGATTTTAGGCTTCTTATTGCAAAATGCGAATAAACGTTTGACATTACGAGCTTTTGCGATTACTTTCTCTTCTTGAATTGAAATTAACGCAAACACTCTCTTAAGTTTCCGTGCAGCCTTAGCGTATTTGGTAGAACCGTACTTGTAAATAATGGAGTGGTAAAATTTCACCTTAGCTTGCAAAATGCGTATTCTACGAGGATAACTGGTTGGTGTGGTGCAACGGCTGGCAGTAGGAACATGCCGATCGATTATACGGTGGCAAATCGAGAAAGTTTAGGTAGCATTCGTCAGCTGTGCAAGACTCGTGCAACTCGACCATCCAGTTAACTCGGCTGAGAGCATCATTAATTTCATCAAAAGTGGCTTTTTAAAGTTCTTGAACTCCACATTTTCAGAAGGGGGATTATTTGATTCAACAAAGGACCATTCCACACAGCAGTGATCAGAAGTGCTGAAAGGTGGTAGAACAGAGAGTTGGTCAATCTTGTTTGGATCGGGAACCAAGATTAAATCAAGAACATTCAGGCCATGAGTGGGATTTTTAACCATTTGGGTGAGCCCGTGAGATCTAGCAAGGTCAATAAGCCCGTATGAAGACATCGTCGATACACCACCGCGATGATCTTGTGATTCCCAATCAATGAGAGGAAAATTGAAGTCGCCGATCATAAGAACTTTGTGGGGCCAGTCTAAGCTGAGTTCATTAAGAAAGACGAGTAACTGAGAAAAATCCGGCGATGTGTCAGAAGGGATTCTATAGACAATTATAATGACAAACTCTCCGCTACTGAGTTTCCGATTGATTGCAACGAGTTGACAGAATTGTGAGAAATTTTTCGACGCTATGCAAAATTGATCAATATCTTTACGAACGACTGCAGCTACACCTCCACCCCTAGAATCTCCTTCTCTGTCGCAACGATATACACAATACCTATCAGCATTACTAAAAGCAGCATCGTGAATCGTGTTGGGTTTGCTCCATGTTTCTGTTACGAAAACTCCATATGGATTTTGGGACAAAAGATAATCAAGATCGGGAATTTTATTCATTATGGATCGGGCATTGAAGAGGAGAAACTTATCTTTTTTTGATTCGTTTTCGCCAAAGAAAGCAGAGCTAGGTGATAGAACATTAGAAGGGAGGTGATCGTCCTCTATATCCTAGCGTGCGCTGTGTTGATTCACAGGAGGTTCTAGGGGTTGAGGGCTGCTTACTGAGCCCGCGTGTAACGGGATGAGAGTGGAAGTCGATGGCGATGGCTCCTCAGTGCGCGATTGATTGGACGAGCGACGGACAGGTAGATCCCTGGGAGACTGTAGTTTATGGATCGATAGGTCTCTGACAACGTAGACGAGCTTGCCCTCCTCAGCGTTCATAATCCCCGCTCTCCTTCTCAGGCTTCTGTCGTACTCGAGCTCTTCCTTGGTGTAATCTTTGCGGGCGTATGAATGAAAGAAGTTTTCCTTGAGTGCTTTTCGTCCTTTTCTCATGCATGCAAGCAGTTTGTCGCGGAGCTCCTGATTTCGCAGTTTGATCTTTATGATTCCTGGCCGAGAATCGAGCGAATGCACTTTGATCTGAGGATGTCGATGAATTTGAACCTCACCGCGCCTCCATTCTTCCATCAAGTCTTCCTCACACGAGCTTTCGATGACCTCCTTAACGGCTTCCTTATCGAATACTGCTGTACCAGTTTCACTGCCTCTTTCTTCTATTCCTACCCAAGTTATGCCGCAGGCTTTGGCATTTACTGTCTTCGCATCATTCTGAAACTTGACCAACGTAGAATACAGCTCAGTAGACACGCTCTCGTGGACCGGGGGAGGGAGAAACTTCTCCTCAAGCGCGCTTAGTCTACCAATAATGAGAGTTTGGTTCTCCTGAACTCTAGAAAGTAAGTCATAAAATCGATCAAAACGGGAAAAATACTAATCCCACCTGGTTAGGAGTCTTTCCAACCATGCCGGTTCTTGCCCTTCGTTTTTGTTATTCCTTGTATTTGGTGCCATGCTTCCTAGCCAAACCAAACCAAACGAGAGAGAGCCAGCCATCCGCCGTGAACGACCGCGCCGCAATGAACGACCGCGCCGCAATGAACGACCGCGCCGCATTGGCGGGTTAGGATTAATAATGGGCTATTGATCGCGTTATCACTGTGCATGACAAATTGTGCGCCAGCCGTTGGAGAGCTGACGTATAATTGGACGGTTCTTGACCCAATCACGGAGTCATTGATGATAGATGAGGAACTCGGAGTTGGAGGGTTAGGATGAAAAGTCCTCTCGAGGACTTTTCACCCTAACCCGCCATCGTCGTCTAGCGCACTCCTCCATTGGCACAGTGTTTCATCGTTGGCCTGTAGAGGGTGCTGATTAATTTGCGAACACCAATGTTTGCGGTCGAGAGTTTCAAGGGGGGTTAGAAGGTAATTAAAGCGCACTAACTTCGAAGTTTAACTCCAAGATTTTCATAGTGGCTTGATTGAGCCCTAGATATTAGTACACTGATATCAGGCAAGACTAATAAAGTCCGAGTTAACATAGATGTTAAAAGTCTTGGTTAACATCGTACTTTGGCAGGTTTACTACCACCCCTCACAATCTCATGATGGCATAACGATGAAGAAAAATGTGTGAAAATTAAAGCAGAAATAAAAAACGCTGGATACTTATTCCTTGCTTGCATTAAGTTTTATCCTTATCTTGATTGTGCAGTAAGCTAACAAACAGTCAGGAATGATTCAAAAATGACGCAGTAGGCGAGCTTGAGCTAATAGGATTTTTTTTGTAGTGGAGGAAATTACTGTGAGGATGTAGAAGGTTGCTAACTTTTAATGTATTCCAACCTCGGAGTGGGCGAAACTCTGGCGTATGCCGAGCATTATTCAGGGACGTTTTGAATTCTCGATAACAGCTCACTAATCACAAGGCTTCACGACACCTGGGTGCAAACATAGTTGGATGCGGTCACTCGGGATACAAGGGAAGAATGAATGATACACTATCAAAACGCTAACAAGGGAACCACTATAAGTCATATTAACCATTCCAAATGAAATGCATTTTTCCATAACCATTTTCGGACGGAAAGTCCAAATATGCCCAACGCAGCTGCCTAGACACACTCTGAAAGAAGTTGTAGGCGTTTTTTTCTTTGATTTTCGTACCTATTGTACCCTCCGGAAAGCGCATTATTTTTACGAAAATCCGGAAACGGACCTCATAATCGTGTTCAGCGCCCAAAACCACTTCCCTAGGCAAGGTTTGGGTGAAAGAACATTTTCCAAACTTTGCGCAGACTGAAAGCGTTTTGGACTTGTACGGATTTTCGGTTGGGCGTTAATTTACACCAATTAGAGGGCTCTCGAAGATTTTTAGAAAAATATTCCATATTTGACTTAAAATTCGCTCTGGAGGGTTATTTGGTGTGCTGATAACGAATCTGTGGTTCATTTGTCGTTTTTCCAAAGTTTCCTACTAAAATTGTTCAAAGCTTCCCAACGGGAGAAAAAATGGACGGCAAAATTGACTTTTGACTAATTCCGAGATTATTTTGAGTGCTCAACACGAATCTGATGTCAGTTTATTGATTTTTGACAGCTTACGGTAGATTACGGTGGGTATACGGTAGTTGGGGGTGTGTATACAAGTCTGTTGGTACCTGCTCGTTGGTGCCCCTGCTTCTACTGAACCCAGCAGACGTTTGGGTGTACACAGGGAACGTTCGAGCGATATAGCGTGCATAACTATATCGCGAAAGTATCCCATACATTGCATAAAGGTGTCGCCGTCCGGCACACTAAGGCCTCTGGTCCATAACACCTTAGGATCCGTACCTAAGGAGTCATGGAGTCTTTGGCTACAAGCCACAATTTCGCCACCCTGAACTGTCGATCGCTGTCGAGTGATATCCAAAAAACTGCGCTATCCAGACTTCTGAGCTATTTCCATGCACCGTTTGCTGCTTTGCAGGAAACCCGCCTCGAGGATAGACCCGTCATCAGCGTCGGAGAGTACACCATCTACTGCGGTAACGCTGACGATAGGAGAGTGGGAGGCTGTGCAATAGCTGTAAGGAAGGATTTCAATGGTATGGTCAAGGAGTTCGGCTTAACGTCGTGTCGGAATGCATTCGTACGACTGCGGGATCACAGAGGATTCAATCTGTGGATAGTGAGTGCTCATGCGCCCACTGAAACCGCCGAAGACAATTCGAAGGATGCGTTTTATGAGGAACTAAATACGTTGCTGGCCAGGATACCTTGTCAATATGCTGTTGTCGTGGGGATTGACGCGAATGCGAAGATGGGACTTGATCAGGAATCCGAAGTACTCGGTAAATGGTTCTACCCAGTGGAGCAAACATCGGACAATGGCTACCGCCTTGTCGACTGTTGTGAACGCAGTGGTCTGATTATTGCATCGACATTCAAGAGGAATCATCGCCGCCATCAGCTTACGTGGCAGGGACTAACCCAGGTATCTCCAGAAGAGCAGCGGAAGCTGAAGATGACAACTTTGAAACTACAGTTTGACTATGTCCTGACGAGGAATATTCCAGTATCGGACATTCGAAGATCTAGAGCTGTGTGGGATGTCGCATTCGATTCGGATCACCGTCCTGTTCTGTTGAACATCACTGCGAGGATTGATAAGAGGAAGCGAGGGGCTCAGCCTCTACATAGGATTGACATGACAAGTCTCAGAGATGAAGAGTGCAGAAGGAATTTTCGACAACGCGTTTCTATTCACATCGGAGTACGGACTAAGAAGAAACTTTGCGACGCGGATTCTTTTGTCAAGTGCATCCAGGACGCTTCGAAAGAGGCACTGCCGGTTGTACAGCCTAAGAAGAAGTTCGCCTACGTCTCAGAAGAAACAACATCTACCGATTTCGATGTCCATTTGTCGATTCTCGAATTATTAAGGTAGGTTTTGCCATCCAAATGACGTGTTACCTACCGTAACCTACAGTAAACCTTAAAATTTTCGACAAGCGAACACCAGATTCGTGTTCAGCACCCCAGATTACCCCTGCATACATGTTTTTAGCGAATTCTGGAAAAAAAATCTGAAAACACCCTAAAAATTCCAGGGGGGCCCTGCCCTGCCGCGAAGCTTCGAAAACGCTCATAACTTCTTTCAGAGTGGGTCTAGGCAGCTGCGATGGGCATACTCGGACTTTTCGTCCAAACTCGTTGTAGAAAAGTACAGTTCATTTGGAGTGGCTACTATGACTTATAGTGGTTCCCTTGTAAGCATTTTGATGGTGTTTCTGTAAGAACAATGACTGATAGCACTATCAAATAGCAGATACCGGCAGAAGTCTACATTTTGACTCCAACTAGGTTTGCATCGAGACCTCCTGGTGGGTGGAACCCTTTTCTGGGCGCGTAAACCTTCATAGGTTTGAAAAAGTTCGATTCCCAAGCAATATTGTTCAAAGAGAAGGGGTGCGAGCGCGGGTGGGAGAGGGGGTGTCACCGGCGGTGGTTTTGCGGGCACTGTAGTGCGCAACAGTGCCCGCAAAAGCACCGCCGAACAGGCTACCAGTCTGGCATTGGAGCACGATATTTTTCGACGGCTCGCCGCAATTTTGAATTAAGCCCCTTGCTCCGGACAGCTCTAAACTGAGGATTTTCCAAGCCACATCGTGGTAGTTAGTAGATGATAGGTCAAGGATGAAATTTGTACGTTCAGGATCTTAGAAATACTGTTTTGAAAAAAATTGCGTTGTCCAATTTTGGCAGAAGGCGCGGTTTTGGACATCTGTTTTGGACAACGGCAAAACGTGTTTTAGGCGATTTTCTTCGTGATTTTGAGGTGGTGGAAGGAATGTTAGGTATCAGTTTGTGGGGAATTACATGGGCAATCTGAATCTTTTTTTCAGAATTTTGAAAATCTGAATTTTTCTGAGAGGACGTACGTTGTCCAATTTTTGAAGTGAACAATTTAAGCGGTATTAGGCCCGATTAATGAATGTAACTCGTCTAAGAATTTGTTTGATGTGCTGAAATTTTGAATACTGCCTAAAATCTGTCTATTACATAGTTATGTAGAGATACTTTTCTCACATGTACTGTTGTGGTGCTGTTCTAGTGTCCTCTCTGAATTTTTTGTTGCTATTACAATATGTGAGACAACCACGTCCGAACCCTATAGTTGTGCCCTGGACGAAAAGACCGAATATCGAATAGACTCGAATGACCCCTTTTGGACGTCCGATTTTTGAATATATGGCCTCTTTTTTTGAGGTCCGATTTTTTGAATAGATTTGAATAAATTCGATTCGAATAATTCTTCGAATAATTTCAAAGCAACAGACTGAAGACAGGCCAGGTGAGCTGTCAGTGGATCCTCTAGTTCGAAGTGAAACTTACTGCCACTGATCGTGTGTGTGCGTGTATGCTACGCCCCTTCCCTCACACTTTCCCGCTGCCTCTATACTCGCTCCGCACAAACACACGAAGGAGAGAACTTGATTTGCCTCCGAAATAGCGGATAACCACATGAGAAAACCCGCGCGACACCAGCCGGATCGAAATCTCAAGCAGAGATGAGGAAAGCCTCGTTTTTTCGAAATACGTGCACCCAAGAACAAAAGATTTACCGTGTTCGTCTTCTGCAATGTAAAAGATTAAAAAGAACCATTCTCTTTCACAATGCCAAATACAATAACGCATCTTCTTGCCTAATAACAAATCTCAAAAAAAAATATCTTTCACAATGTCATATTCAAAAACCAGCTTTCCAAACAAGTTTCAGACCATACTCCTGATCCTCGCACGCTTCGGCCTCAAAAAATGAAAATTTCAGTGGGAAGCCAGCCGAAACATGACACCTATGTACGTAATTAAAGGTGTGCCGATTGAGACAATTGATGAAATAAAAGACCTCGGGTTCGTAGTAGATAACAAACTCTCGTTTAATTAGCATTGTAGGTTCATTGCTACAAGAGGCGCAGCAGAGGCTATTTTTATTATTTAGATGCTTAAAGGCAAGGCCCGCTCAAATTTCACACTGCCGAAATTTGGGTGAGATAGAGTGGACTGGCCCAGCTGAACACCTTCTTGACGTTTCAGTAACTATAGGTCCTTACTTCTGGAGAAAACAGCCCTAAGTTAGGGATTACGGTTGGTGCAAAACTAGTTGGGGGCCCCTCAGAATTCAAATGAGGAATGCATGATACCGCTTTCAGAAATTGATCCAATCCCATGGAATTTCTAGGAAGTTACGAGTGATAAAGTTATCACACATCGGATAACGAAAGAAATTTTCAATTTCATGAATGAATCATTTCATTTCTAAGGGTAATTCTTCAGTGCCCCCCCCCAACTAGTTTTGCACCTTACGGTATTCACAGCGGGTCTTAAACTACATACCTAAATTCTTCACCTTAAAGACAGTGTTCACGATGATTTTCGTTCCCGAGTTTTTCACTCAAAGCAATGCGTCGGCCACCAAGTGTTACTAAAATTACGGAAAAACGGCGAGAAACGCTCTAAAACGTCTTATTTCAGTGACAATATTCTCTAGCCTGGACTAGTTGTCCGACCGGAAAAAAAGGGGTAATCAAAAATGGAGCAATATTTTATGCAAAACAGTATTAGTTAGGGTCCGGAAGGAAGAACGTAGCAACACGAAATAGAGAATTGCAAAAGACGGTTCCACGAAAGAATTCATTGTCACAACAAACAGTTCCACTGAGAGTAAAGAAGCGGGGTGAGAGTAAAGGATTTCGGGCCCTTCTGGTGCGTTTTTCTCAATTTCTTCGTCATTTCAGTTCTACCTGGGGGCCAAGCAATTGATTTAGCTATTAATCTATTTTTCGAAGTTTATCGTGAACACTGCCTTTAAAGGCATCGTACGTGCTGAAAACCACTCACCGTTTTTTGAGTTTGAATCATTCGTTGGGCCCGCTTCAGAACGTGGGTAGAGTTTCTCGGGTCACCGACGCATAATTGTGAAGATATGGGTGATGGAGTGCCTCGAATTCCACCAAAAGAGACCGGCCGTCTGACAGCCATGTGGCGTAAAATGAAAAAGAAAGAAGGTTTTCAACAAGCGATATCGCGTAAATGAGTGGAAATTGATGTATCATTTGTTGATAAGCTACCTTCTTTTCTCATTTGAGGCCACATGGCTGTCGGAAGACCGGCCTCTTTTGGTGGGATTCGAGGCATTCGATCTCCCATATCTTTCCAATGATGCATCGGTGACCCGACAAACTCTACCCACGTTCTCAGGCGGGCCCAGGCAATGATCCAAACTCAAAAAAAAAAACAGCGAGTGGTTTTCAGCGCGTACGATGCCTTTAAGACGTTCTAACACTGGAGGAAAGGGGATTCAAACTCAGCTTCCCTCGGCCTCGCACTCTGATAATGCGTTATTCTTTCACAATTCGAGGGTATTGGAGTAGTCTATGCTTTAGGAAAAGGGCATTGGTGCCTATAGTTTCTTTGCTATTTTTAGAAGGAGGATGGTAAGTGAAATTCTCGGGAAGGAACCCACCGCTCGCCGCTTAAATAGACGCTGAAATGTTTCAAAGTCGAGCCACCACGCTACGATGAAGACGCCAATTTTTGAATCACGGCGCACGCATCGAGGCGCCAACTGATTTCGAAATCCTTTGACGTGGTCATACCTGCCAATGGAACACACTGTGATCTACCGTACCCTCTATAAAACGTCGCAATTCATATCATTCGAGGCGCTAGTGGCGCGAGCGACGCCTCGGCCTCCGTCTGCCGTACGCTCTCTCACTGTCTCTGATCTCCGCTCCGCACCAGCACGCGTAACCAAGTGAATTTCGCCGTTTTATAGCCTGTACACCATAAATACAATACCCGCGCTAAGTTTTGTAAAAACGAGGAGCATCTGGCAAACTTGGCAAAAAAGCGTCCGATGCATGCAACTTTTTTGAATGAAGACTTTTTTGAATTCTGAAAACGCTATCATATTCACAGATTAAATTGCTACCGATTCACTCTCGTCCACTTTCGGAAATGCCGCTCTACTACGGCAGACTTTTTGAAATGGAGGATTTCGTCGGTGAACAAACATGTTATTTTCAGGTGATTCAAGCTGTTTCTCTCATTCACTCCCATTTGACAGTGCTATTACTCTAGGCTATCATATGTTTTCTCAGGTTTAACTTTTCATTCTGTTCCTCGAAGAGGTGTGAAAATACGGGCGTGCGAGGAATGATTGCTCAAATATCGTCAAATATTGTCATCCTGGATGGTTTTCAATTCTTCAAACGTCGTTGACGACATGGTAGGGGCCGTGCCGGCCTAATTACCTGTTATCTCGACCATGATTGTGAGCGTGTATGCTGCCTTTGATTATGATCAAAATGAAGTAAGCCTCGAATTCCAATGGATGAATCGTCGATGCCAATAGCATGAAATACTTTTTAGTCTGGAATAGTTTTTGGAACAGAAAATAGAACTCACAAGTGTCGGTGTCGGTGTAGTGTCGGTGTCGGTGCCGGTAGTGTAATGGTAACACTCTCGCCCGGAAAGCGATGCAATGCGGGTTCGATTCCTGCCTGACTCCTAAGTTTTGTGATCAAGTCAGCAACCTTGTGAGATCTTATGATTATATGGCATGCCATAAAAAGGCATTAAATATTCAAAAACCTCGGAAAATAGAACAATCGTTCAAATAATACGTATACCATCGCGCTGCACTGAGCGACATTGTTGTCTACGTGTTAAATATCCCGCATAGAACGCTCCGAAGCGGTGCCGTTTCTCTTTGAATAGTGAGACTATCCTCTTAGAAGGAAAGACGATGCGTTTGAAAATGTTTGTTAATACCTCATGAGAAATTACCTTGACGACATGTGAGAATCATGAATTGATTTCAGATTTCGGTAGAGTTGTATATTTAGTGACTGCTTTCTCTAAAATTTAGCAAAGCAGTTCATATGAAAAGAGTAGAAATGACCGACATAGTGGTTTACAGTCATAATTTCGATATGACCATACCACTAGATCTTTAGTAGTTTCCTGACCAATTCTCACTTGTTATTATTGGGGAGGTTTTCATTTTATCTCTGTATGTTTGAGTTAGTTGCTCGTAATAACAACATCTTGGAACCACTGAAGAGCAATATAACTCTCCTGACGAGGTGTTATTAAAATAGAATTGCTATAATTCAACTTCCTACACGCGGTCAGAATAATCAGTCAATCGGGCGTCGGGGCTGTCCAGGCTTTACGAGACTAAAAATGCCATCACATTCTCTTGGGAACTGAGAGTACTCTCCGCGCGGTCTCCAATTATACGTATGCTCGCAATACGAGCAATAGAGGAAAAAATCTTGGACAACATCATTCAACATCAGATCTGAACTTAGGCAAGCCATTCTTTATTTTAGAACTTTCGGAGACATTCGACCTGCTCGATATTGACAAGGATGGCCGGTTATCACGCAACGAAATCGCAGCTTTGCTTCGGGCCGTCAATGTGGAACCGACACGGGTCGAACTGGACTTCATTTTCAAGGAAATGGACATCACCAGTAAGGCACTTCATTAAATTTCAAGCTTCGAACACAATGGTTTTTCTGATGGATTATGACACTTCTCTCTGACTGGATGAAAAACGGAGTTGAAATTGCTCGGCATGGTCGAAAAAAATGTATGGATGAAAAAGAATCCGCACATCAGTTCTTGTGCGCTTAAAAATAACAAATGTTGCAACATGCCTTCAATTCTTGATGCGCTTTCTTTCTGTGCTTACATTCTCACTCGAAAAGAAAACTTATTCATTAAGAGTCCGGAAAAATTTGCAAAGAGGAGTTCGTGCAATACATGCGAAGCCCATCAATCCACCGAGCCACGCTTGACGACCTCAGAACACAGTTTCACGAGAATGACGCCGATGGTGATGGTTTCATTACTGAGGGTGCGTTTTTTTCTCACTCTGGAGTAATATCGGATAAGTTTCAAAATATCGGCAGTGGAACGCTGTGTTTCACAAATCATTCGAGGCAAGTTTTCGAAAAACATTCGTTACACGCAGTTCCAGTTTTGCGGTCGCTGAGCAGGGCTTTGCGGAATTCCCTGTTTTCTGCCCTTTTTTGCCATTTTTTTCGGTTTTTGTTCTTTGTAAGGATAGGCAAAATTTCGCAGAAAACAGAAAAAGCCGTGAGCAGGATAACTCAGAGAGAAGAGGCCGGGTTCATCAAAGGAAAGCCAACAATTTATAGGCACAGCCCAAAATCAGAATCGTTGTCCAGTTTTTTCTTGTTCTAGATAGAAATTTGGGCTGATCACAACGGTGTCTGCAGAATCGCTGAGAACCCACAACGGTCGGAGTTATGGCCCCTCAAAAGCACAGTGCAAGCTCAAGGACGAAATCTGAGATTTCCACATAATTGTGAAGTAGACCCACCCTATACAACACCTGCCAAGTCTCTCAACTCTCAATTCCTTCGAATAAGTGAGATATCGGATCAAGCCACCCTGGCACGCCCCTTTTACGATCTTTCGGGCTCAACAGCGGCGAGATGAGCGATGGTGGTCAGAGCAAGTCATCCAAACCTACTATCTCTTTAAGGTTATTTGAATTGGTACCAGATTCAAGGCGGGAGATGTAGAGTTTGCGCAATAATTTTAGTCTGATGAATAGACGGGGCTGCGACGCTAGATCACCCCGCGCGATCGAAACCCCTTTCTCCAGTGAGGCCGCCAACCCCGCACGGCCAGCCGCCTGGTCCATGCGTCAGACTATATCGAAAACGGAAACCATACACTTTGACAGGAAAACCGGCTGGCCCCACAAACCACTAAATAGGCCCGAAAAGCATTCAAGCCTCTACGAGTACGACGCCGAATGCGCCATCCCAATAGGGATGCAGGAAGCTGAGTCCTTATCTTTTCTAATAGCGGTTACCCTTGCCCAGAGGTTTACCGCTGATGAATCCCTCAGGGGCGGCATGCATGATAGCTGCGAAGAAGGTCAGGGAGCCGCTCTGCATCCTATGCGCGCAGCGTCGAGCCACGGGACGGCCCCTTAAGTGCATGGCGTTTATTTATTTATTTATTTATTTATTTATTTATTTATTTAATTACGTCACCTAAGGCGATGCGTAGTAGAACATAAGACATGAGACGATACCAAACGTCAATCAAATAGTATCTAAAAACACAAAAGTTCCTTCCCTGCTAAGCGTTTGAAAGCACGAAAACCAAGTGGGTGAGGGTGGGACCCCACCTTCAAAGAAATGAAGATGGCACCCGCTCTGCAGGTGAAGCTGGCCGAACGAACCGTTGTTTTAGGAGTACCAAATGAGATTTTGAGTTAGCTTCCTCGTGTCCTAGAAGTTACCAACCGATAGAACTTCGATGATCTAGTTTTTATAATACCAGAAAGTATTTTGAAAACCATACTCACGTCACTTAGTTGACGACGAGACTGAAGAGTGTGCAGTTTGAGCTTCTGATTCCTAGTTTGAGAACTGGGCAAGCTTCGAAAGGAGCAAGAAAACGCTCTTATGAATGTCCTTCGGGTAAAATTATCTTGAACCTTCTCTAGCAAAGCAATGTCTTTCTTTCTAGTTGGACAAAAGACAGCTCCCACATTCCACAATAGGCCTAACGTATGTCCTGTCGGCTCTCACGAGCGGAAAGTCGTCCGGTAACGTCAAACCCTTAAAAATTTGGAAGGTACGTGACATACAGTACCGCGCAATTTTTTTTTGCAAAAAAAGCGTTTTGCGGCATTTTTTGAGCTCACAATGCGCCGCAACGTCATAACTTGCGTCAAAATGGTCCAATTTCAATTCTGAAGTCATTTCTGGATTGCTTTCATTTAGTTCTATACGATAGTGTTACAAAATGATAGATTCGAATCCAGGAGTTTATCGAAATTTGCATATTTGCACCTCTAAACCGCTCATTATGAACTGGTCAGACGGTCATGACAGCAGGGCCAGTAGCAATCCCCGATTGTGGTGACTTTGAATAGGCAGCCAACCTGAGGTTGGTGACGCCTATATGCCTACTATGGTTGACACCCTGAAACGAGATTTGTCTCGAAGGGTGGTGTTGAATGCAAACTCTCAATCATAGGAGCGTTTGAACCAACACAGCACGAGCCTAGGCGACGGACGCGCATTACAGCGCCTTAGACCACTAGGCCACACGTACACATATGAGTGGACGTTTCATGTTTTTCTACATACACTCCCTCCACAGTTCTTCGTATCCATTGCAACTTTGATCGAGGTAGTGGTCGTAAATATGGGTTTCGAGAACGTGCCCATGTGTACCTTTCAGGTATAACAATTCTTCAGCATTGAATGATGGGATTCTAGAGTCTTCCACGAAAATCATCGAACCGACAGAATTTTAGGTTTAGAAAGCGATTTTGAGATTATTTTGTTAGATGGCCATTTATCACCGATATCACGATACGCAATACTTTGAAATTTCATTTTGGATAACACAAGGTTGCAATTTCATTGCAACCTTGTGTTTTCCTTCGCAAGGTAAACCAAAGAGTTCAGAGAGGATTTTTTTTAAATTATGGACTAATTTTTCCTCAGTCTGTTTCATGCTTCCCAGTCCACATAGAAAGTAAAATTGAAATGAAATGAAATTGTTCCTAGAGAAGTGAAAGACAATAGCCGCACTCAGGTGAACAATTATACAGAGTTTAGTACCTAGAACACGCGGATCACGTAAATTTTATGCTTTTTCTCGAGAACGAAACAATTTCGCAGCCATCACTTTTAGATGGCCATCTTGGCGAATCTGTTCTCACCTGCAGTGAGCGACTATTTAAAAAAATTCAAAATTGGTCGAATATGGCCAAAACAACTTCTAGGAAATTCAAATTTAGCTCAGAATTGTAGTAAAACATGTGAAATCTATAAAGGAGGCTCCTTCATGACAGCTGCGTTCAATTCGAAGTGAATCTCTCACCAATCTTTGCCAGGAATCTTCGAATCATCAATTGAACCTTCGAACGTTTCGCCTGTCTTTCCTTTCAGCTGGCAGCGGAGCTGGATGGCTGCCAGCCGGCAGGTGCAATTATTCCTTGGCCCCCTACTCAGGCAAACTTGGGGATCGGAACCCCGTCCGACGGCCGTCGGAGCGGTCGAGGACGTGGGCTCCGACAGCCAAAGTGGGCGGAGTCGTCCCCCCTGCTGCTGCCTTCAATGCCCCTGCAGCCGCGTTCGGTGCCCCTGCTCCGGCACTTTAAAGACGCCCCTGCTCCTGCCTTTGGTGCCCCTGCTCCAACCCTTTCTAAGCCTTCTGCAGCCGTGTTCGGTGCCCCTGCTCCGGCTCTTTTAAAGTGCCCCTGCAGCCGCGTTCGGTGCCTCTGTTCCAGCCCTTTCAAAGCCCCCTGCAGCCGTGTTCGGTGCCCCTGCTCCAGCCCATTTAGGATGCCCCTGCGGCCGCCTTCGGGGCTGAGCAGAGTGCCAAAAGGGCGCGGCCTGATGATGGAGAGCCGTATTGATAGATCGCAGCGATCTATCGGTGCTGCCCCCCATCATCAGGCCGCGCCCTTTTGGCACTCTGCTCAGCCCCTTCAAGGCCCCTGCTTCAGCCCTTCTATCATGCCCCTGCAGCCGCCTTCGTGGTCCCTGCTCCGGCTCTTTTGAGGTGCCCCTGCAGCCGCGTTCGATGCTCCTGCTCCGGCTCTTTCAAGATGCCCCTGCTCGAGCCATTTCAAAAATTTCAATGGACTGGCTACTCATGACTCCCTACAATTCTCAAGGAATTCTTTGATAAGCGCTTGATCATAGAACAATCCCACTATCTATCATTTTGCCGAGAGCCAAGTGTGCGGAACTCCACTGAAAGTGCTCCGGGAAAAGTGTGTGGGACCCAATTCGGAGTGCGTCAAGCGCCGGTAAAGTGCACGCGACCCAACTTTGATGCGGGACCCAACTAACTTTGCAATGATTCGTTGCTGATGAACAGCAACAGGAACCTGAATAACGAGCTGCACGCCTTTCTGCTGCGTGCTGTCCAGTAAATCGCAGCGGAAGCAGACTTGTGCACACTCTCCGAGCTGCCCTGAACGAGTATTGGGATCAGAATATCATTTTTCCTAGATTCTCGGACCGGGCATTGCATTTGTCCATCTACAGTCTGTACGCATCGCACTGATACTGGCACGGATCGCACTGATGTGTTATAATATACGTGCACCGAGTTTGCGCCAACGCGAAATAAGAATCGCAAAGTACGAGTGATATCCGTGCTCAGTGTAGATGGACAAATCCAATGCCCGGTCCGAGAATCCAAAAATATGATGCTGTTATCCCAATACTCGTACAGGACAGCTCGGAGAGTGTGCAGAAGTTTGATGCCGCTGCGAAGCACCAGACAGCAAGCAGCAGAAAGGTGTGCAGGTTGTTGCGAGGTTTCTGTTTCTGCCCATCTGCGCACTCCCACTGAAGTCCTGCACACTTTCTTTGACGTACTGCATACTCCCACTGATGTCCTGCACACTCCCACTGCAGTCCTGCACACTTTCGGTCACGTCCTGCACACTCCCACTGATGTCCTGCACACTTCCTGTGGTGTCCTGCACACTCCCACTGATGTTCTGCGCACTTTCTATGACGCCCTGCACACTCCCACTGAGGTCCTGCGCACTTTTAAGGATGACGCTATTGCGACAAGAATCATCTCAACTATTCTTCTAGCAAATCTTCAAGCTGCGAAAAAAGTCGCGGAAAAAATTTCGAGGATATCGAAAAAACAACTGTGAGCGACATTCATCGCTGCAATCCGCGTCAAAAATAGCAGCTTGAATACGCGTTTTTTTTCGCCAGCGATAAAATTCGCGATACTCTGGTATGCTTAAAGGCAGCAGACACGCTCAAAAATGGTATCATTTTATGACATAAATCAAAGGTTTGGAGCTGGTGGTATTGGGAACTGACGAAAAAACGGACGAAAACTGTGCGCAAATAGAGGAATAACGGTTATTTTGTTATCAGGTGAAAGTGGACGAGTTTTACGGCGCGCGGTTGAAACAGCGAATATTAGCAACAAAACTGTTAAGATAGAAAAGCCGATATACTCTTGCAGCCTGTACTGGAATGTTAACCTCGTTGGAAGCATCAAAAACCAGCCAAGGGGCCATATTAGTACTATCAATCTGGACGAGTTTGTATTTTGGGGTGGGGTTGCAGAAGCTCAGGGGCGGGGTTGCAGAAATTTTTCGATTTGTATTGCTGAAATTTAGTAGTTTTTACTCATACTCTTACTCTTACTCATACTCTTACTCATACTTTTTACTCACTACGCATTTTGAAGCGTCAAAAACGATTCACAATGCCGTTACAGGAGTAGCAAGTTTGGCCCCGCCCGTATTTTCACGCCCCCTGTATTTGCTCTTTTCGTCCAACGCAGGGTTGCTGGGTCATCTTTGCTGTCAGTGACGTGTGTGGTTCACTTGTTAGGTAATCCACCAACAGTGTCGACGGTGAAGATGACCCAGCAACCCTGCGTTGAACAAAAACAGCAAATAAATGCCCGGGGTTTTCCTGACCATGAGGGATTTAATTTGTTCAAAAAAGCCAAACACTTTCCGGACAGAGCGCCGCAAAGGGGCGTGAACCCCCCGGTTCATAGTTCCCGGACAAAGCGCCGCGAAGCGGCGCTCTGCCCGGGGTTTTCCTGACCATGAGGGATTTAATTTGTTCAAAAAAGCCAAACACTTTCCGGACAGAGCGCCGCAAAGGGGCGTGAACCCCCCGGTTCATAGTTCCCGGACAAAGCGCCGCCAAACGGCGCTCTGGCCGGGGTTTTCCTGACCATGAGGGATTTAATTTGTTCAAAAAAGCCAAACACTTTCCGCCGCCAAGCGGCGTGAACCCCCCGGCTTATAGTTCCCGGACAAAGCGCCGCGAAGCTCCCCTCTGGCCGGGGTTTTCCTGACCGTGAGGATTTACTTTGTTCAAAAAAGCCAAACACTTTCCGGACAAAGCGCCGCGAAACGGCGCTTAGGCCGGGGTTTTCCTGACCGTGAGGGATTTACTTTGTTCAAAAAAGCCAAACACTTTCCGGACAGAGCGCCGCGAAGCGGCGTGAACCCGCCGGCTTATAGTTCCCGGTCAAAGCGCCGCGAAACGGCGCTTTGGCCGGGGTTTTCCTGACCGTGAGGAATTTAAGTTGTTCAAAAAAGCCAAACACTTTCCGGACAGAGCGCCGCGAAGCGGCGTGAACCCCCCGGCTTATAGTTCCCGGACAAAGCGCCGCGAAGCGGCGCTCTGGCCGGGGTTTTCCTGACCATGAGGGATTTAATTTGTTCAAAAAAGCCAAACACTTTCCGCCGCCAAGCGGCGTGAACCCCCCGGCTTATAGTTCCCGGACAAAGCGCCGCGAAGCGGCGCTCTGGCCGGGGTTTTCCTGACCATGAGGGATTTAATTTGTTCAAAAAAAGCCAAACACTTTCCGGACAGAGCGCCGCGAAACGGCGCTTTGGCCGGGGTTTTCCTGACCGTGAGGAATTTAATTTGTTCAAAAAAGCCAAACACTTTCCGGACGGAGTGCCGCAAAGCGGCGTGAACCCCCCGGCTCAGAGGTCCCGGACAAAGCGCCGCGAAGCGGCGGTCTGGCCGGGTTTTCCTGACCATGAGGGATTTAATTTGTTCAAAAAAGCCAAACACTTTCCGGACAGAGCGCCGCGAAGCGGCGTGAACCCGCCGGCTTATAGTTCCCGGTCAAAGCGCAGCGAAACGGCGCTTTGGCCGGGGTTTTCCTGACCGTGAGGAATTTAAGTTGTTCAAAAAAGCCAAACACTTTCCGGACAGAGCGCCGCGAAGCGGCGTGAACCCCCCGGCTTATAGTTCCCGAACAAAGCGCCGCGAAGCGGCGCTCTGGCCGGGGTTTTCCTGACCATGAGGGATTTAATTTGTTCAAAAAAGCCAAACACTTTCCGCCGCCAAGCGGCGTGAACCCCCCGGCTTATAGTTCCCGGACAAAGCGCCGCGAAGCGGCGCTCTGGCCGGGGTTGTCCTGACCATGAGGGATTTAATTTGTTCAAAAAAAGCCAAACACTTTCCGGACAGAGCGCCGCGAAACGGCGCTTTGGCCGGGGTTTTCCTGACCGTGAGGAATTTAATTTGTTCAAAAAAGCCAAACACTTTCCGGACGGAGTGCCGCAAAGCGGCGTGAACCCCCCGGCTCATAGTTCCCGGACAAAGCGCCGCGAAGCGGCGCTCTGGCCGGGGTTTTCCTGACCATGAGGGATTTAATTTGTTCAAAAAAGCCAAACACTTTCCGGACAGAGCGCCGCGAAGCGGCGTGAACCCGCCGGCTTATAGTTCCCGGTCAAAGCGCAGCGAAGCGGCGCTTTGGCCGGGGTTTTCCTGACTGTGAAGGATTTAATTTGTTCAAAAAAGCCAAACACTTTCCGGACAGAGCGCCGCGAAGCGGCGTGAACCCCCCGCCTTATAGTTCCCGGACAAAGCGCCGCGAAGCGGCGCTTTGGCCGGGGTTTTCGTGACCGTGAAGGATTTAATTTGTTCAAAAAAGCCAAACACTTTCCGGACAGAGCGCCGCGAAGCGGCGTGAACCCCCCGGCTTATAGTTCCCGAACAAAGCGCCGCGAAGCGGCGCTCTGGCCGGGGTTTTCCTGACCGTGAGAGATTTAATTTGTTCAAAAAAGCCAAACACTTTCCGGACAGAACGCCGCGAAGCGGCGTGAACCCCCGGCTCATAGTTCCCGGACAAAGCGCCGCGAAACGGCGCTTTGGCCGGGGTTTTCGTGACCGTGAAGGATTTAATTTGTTCAAAAAAGCCAAACACTTTCCGGACAGAGCGCCGCGAAGCGGCGTGAACCCCCCGGCTTATAGTTCCCGGACAAAGCGCCGCGAAGCGGCGCTCTGGCCGGGGTTTTCCTGACCATGAGAGATTTAATTTGTTCAAAAAAGCCAAACACTTTCCGGACAGAGCGCCGCAAAGCGGCGTGAACCCCCCGGCTCATAGTTCCCGGACAAAGCGCCGCGAAGCGGCGCTCTGGCCGGGGTTTTCCTGACCATGAGGGATTTAATTTGTTCAAAAAGCCAAACACTTTCCGGACAGAGCGCCGCAAAGCGGCGTGAACCCCGGCTCATAGTTCCCGGACAAAGCGCCGCGAAGCGGCGCTCTGGCAGGGTTTTCCTGACCATGAGGGATTTAATTTGTTCAAAAAAGCCAAACACTTTCCGGACAGAGCGCCGCAAAGCGGCGTGAACCCCCCGGCTCATAGTTCCCGGACAAAGCGCCGCGAAGCGACGCTCTGGCCGGGGTTTTCCTGACCATGAGGGATTTAATTTGTTCAAAAAAGCCAAACACTTTCCGGACAGAGCGCCGCAAAGCGGCGTGAACCCCCCGGCTCATAGTTCCCGGACAAAGCGCCGCGAAGCGACGCTCTGGCCGGGGTTTTCCTGACCATGAGGAATTTAATTTGTTCAAAAAAGCCAAACACTTTCCGGACAGAGCGCCGCCAAGCGGCGTGAACCCCCCGGCTTAAAGGTCCCGAACAAAGCGGCGCGAAGCGGCGCTTTGGCCGGGTTTTCTGACCATGAGGGATTTAATTTGTTCAAAAGCCAAACACTTTCCGGACAGAGCGCCGCCAAGCGGCGTGAACCCCCGGCTCATAGTTCCCGGACAAAGCGCCGCGAAACGGCGCTTGGGCCGGGGTTTTCCTGACCGTGAGGGATTTACTTTGTTCAAAAAAGCCAAACACTTTCCGGACAGAGCGCCGCAAAGCGGCGTGAACCCCCCGGCTCATAGTTCCCGGACAAAGCGCCGCGAAGCGGCGCTCTGGCCGGGGTTTTCCTGACCATGAGGGATTTAATTTGTTCAAAAAAGCCAAACACTTTCCGGACAGAGCGCCGCGAAGCGGCGTGAACCCGCCGGCTTATAGTTCCCGGTCAAAGCGCCGCGAAGCGGGGTTTTCCTGACCGTGAGGGATTTACTTTGTTCAAAAAAGCCAAACACTTTCCGGACGGAGTGCCGCAAAGCGGCGTGAACCCCCCGGCTCATAGTTCCCGGACAAAGCGCCGCGAAGCGGCGCTCTGGCCGGGGTTTTCCTGACCATGAGGGATTTAATTTGTTCAAAAAGCCAAACACTTTCCGGACAGAGCGCCGCGAAGCGGCGTGAACCCGCCGGCTTATAGTTCCCGGTCAAAGCGCCGCGAAACGGCGCTTTGGCCGGGGTTTTCCTGACCGTGAGGGATTTACTTTGTTCAAAAAAGCCAAACACTTTCCGGACAGAGCGCCGCAAAGCGGCGTGAACCCCCCGGCTTATAGTTCCCGAACAAAGCGCCGCGAAGCGGCGCTCTGGCCGGGGTTTTCCTGACCGTGAGAGATTTAATTTGTTCAAAAAAGCCAAACACTTTCCGGACAGAACGCCGCGAAGCGGCGTGAACCCCCCGGCTTATAGTTCCCGGACAAAGCGCCGCGAAGCGGCGCTTTTGCCGGGGTTTTCGTGACCGTGAAGGATTTAATTTGTTCAAAAAAGCCAAACACTTTCCGGACAGAGCGCCGCGAAGCGGCGTGAACCCCCCGGCTTATAGTTCCCGGACAAAGCGCCGCGAAGCGGCGCTCTGGCCGGGGTTTTCCTGACCATGAGGGATTTAATTTGTTCAAAAAGCCAAACACTTTCCGGACAGAGCGCCGCAAAGCGGCGTGAACCCCCCGGCTCATAGTTCCCGGACAAAGCGCCGCGAAGCGGCGCTCTGGCCGGGGTTTTCCTGACCATGAGGGATTTAATTTGTTCAAAAAGCCAAACACTTTCCGGACAGAGCGCCGCAAAGCGGCGTGAACCCCCCGGCTCATAGTTCCCGGACAAAGCGCCGCGAAGCGACGCTCTGGCCGGGGTTTTCCTGACCATGAGGGATTTAATTTGTTCAAAAAAGCCAAACACTTTCCGGACAGAGCGCCGCCAAGCGGCGTGAACCCCCCGGCTTATAGTTCCCGGACAAAGCGCCGCGAAGCGGCGCTTTGGCCGGGGTTTTCCTGACCGTGAGGGATTTACTTTGTTCAAAAAAGCCAAACACTTTCCGGACAGAGCGCCGCAAAGCGGCGTGAACCCCCCGGCTCATAGTTCCCGGACAAAGCGCCGCGAAGCGGCGCTCTGGCCGGGGTTTTCCTGACCATGAGGGATTTAATTTGTTCAAAAAGCCAAACACTTTCCGGACAGAGCGCCGCGAAGCGGCGTGAACCCGCCGGCTTATAGTTCCCGGTCAAAGCGCCGCGAAACGGCGCTTTGGCCGGGGTTTTCCTGACCGTGAGGGATTTACTTTGTTCAAAAAAGCCAAACACTTTCCGGACAGAGCGCCGCGGAGCGGCGTGAACCCGCCGGCTTATAGTTCCCGGTCAAAGCGCCGCGAAACGGCGCTTTGGCCGGGGTTTTCCTGACCGTGAGGGATTTACTTTGTTCAAAAAAGCCAAACACTTTCCGGACGGAGTGCCGCAAAGCGGCGTGAACCCCCCGGCTCATAGTTCCCGGACAAAGCGCCGCGAAGCGGCGCTCTGGCCGGGGTTTTCCTGACCATGAGGGATTTAATTTGTTCAAAAAGCCAAACACTTTCCGGACAGAGCGCCGCAAAGCGGCGTGAACCCCCCGGCTCATAGTTCCCGGACAAAGCGCCGCGAAGCGACGCTCTGGCCGGGGTTTTCCTGACCATGAGGGATTTAATTTGTTCAAAAAAGCCAAACACTTTCCGGACAGAGCGCCGCCAAGCGGCGTGAACCCCCCGGCTTATAGTTCCCGGACAAAGCGCCGCGAAGCGGCGCTTTGGCCGGGGTTTTCCTGACCGTGAGGGATTTACTTTGTTCAAAAAAGCCAAACACTTTCCGGACAGAGCGCCGCAAAGCGGCGTGAACCCCCCGGCTCATAGTTCCCGGACAAAGCGCCGCGAAGCGGCGCTCTGGCCGGGGTTTTCCTGACCATGAGGGATTTAATTTGTTCAAAAAGCCAAACACTTTCCCGACAGAGCGCCGCGAAGCGGCGTGAACCCGCCGGCTCGTAGTTCCCGGTCAAAGCGCCGCGAAACGGCGCTTTGGCCGGGGTTTTCCTGACCGTGAGGGATTTACTTTGTTCAAAAAAGCCAAACACTTTCCGGACAGAGCGCCGCGAAGCGGCGTGAACCCGCCGGCTTATAGTTCCCGGTCCAGGCGCCGCGAATCGGCGCTTTGGCCGCGGTTTTCCTGACCGTGAGGGATTTACTTTGTTCAAAAAAGCCAAACACTTTCCGGACGGAGTGCCGCAAAGCGGCGTGAACCCCCCGGCTCATAGTTCCCGGACAAAGCGCCGCGAAGCGGCGCTCTGGCCGGGTTTTCCTGACCGTGAGGGATTTACTTTGTTCAAAAAGCCAAACACTTTCCGGACAGAGCGCCGCCAAGCGGCGTGAACCCCCCGGCTTAAAGTTCCCGGACAAAGCGCCGCGAAGCGGCGCTTTGGCCGGGGTTTTCCTGACCGGGAGGGGTTTACTTTGTTCAAAAGCCAAACACTTTCCGGACAGAGCGCCGCAAAGCGGCGTGAACCCCGGCTCATAGTTCCCGAACAAAGCGCCGCGAAGCGCCGCTCTGGCCGGGGTTTTCCTGACCATGAGGGATTTAATTTGTTCAAAAAGCCAAACACTTTCCGGACAGAGCGCCGCGAAGCGGCGTGAACCCGCCGGCTTATAGTTCCCGGTCAAAGCGCCGCGAAACGGCTCTTTAGCCGGGGTTCTCCTGACCGTGAGGGATTTACTTTGTTCAAAAAAGCCAAACGCTTTCCGGACAGAGCGTCGCAAAGCGGCGTGAACCCCCCGGCTCATAGTTCCCGGACAAAGCGCCGCGAAGCGGCGCTCTGGCCGGGGTTTTCCTGACCATGAGGGATTTAATTTGTTCAAAAAAGCCAAACACTTTCCGGACAGAGTGCCGCAAAGCGGCGTGAACCCCGGCTCATAGTTCCCGGTCAAAGCGCCGCGAAACGGCGCTCTGGCCGGGTTCTTCCTGACCATGAGGGATTTAATTTTATTCAAAAAGCCAAACACTTTCCGGACAGAGCGCCGCGAAGCGGCGTGAACCCGCCGGCTTATAGTTCCCGGTCAAAGCGCCGCGAAACGGCGCTTTGGCCGGGGTTTTCCTGACCGTGAGGGATTTACTTTGTTCAAAAAAGCCAAACACTTTCCGGACGGAGTGCCGCAAAGCGGCGTGAACCCCCCGGCTCATAGTTCCCGGACAAAGCGCCGCGAAGCGGCGCTCTGGCCGGGGTTTTCCTGACCATGAGGGATTTAATTTGTTCAAAAAGCCAAACACTTTCCGGACAGAGCGCCGCAAAGCGGCGTGAACCCCCCGGCTCATAGTTCCCGGACAAAGCGCCGCGAAGCGGCGCTCTGGCCGGGGTTTTCCTGACCATGAGGGATTTAATTTGTTCAAAAAAGCCAAACACTTTCCGGACAGAGCGCCGCAAAGCGGCGTGAACCCCCCGGCTCATAGTTCCCGGACAAAGCGCCGCGAAGCGACGCTCTGGCCGGGGTTTTCCTGACCATGAGGGATTTAATTTGTTCAAAAAGCCAAACACTTTCCGGACAGAGCGCCGCCAAGCGGCGTGAACCCCCCGGCTTAAAGTTCCCGGACAAAGCGCCGCGAAGCGGCGCTTTGGCCGGGGTTTTCCTGACCGTGAGGGATTTACTTTGTTCAAAAAAGCCAAACACTTTCCGGACAGAGCGCCGCAAAGCGGCGTGAACCCCCCGGCTCATAGTTCCCGAACAAAGCGCCGCGAAGCGGCGCTCTGGCCGGGGTTTTCCTGACCATGAGGGATTTAATTTGTTCAAAAAGCCAAACACTTTCCGGACAGAGCGCCGCGAAGCGGCGTGAACCCGCCGGCTTATAGTTCCCGGTCAAAGCGCCGCGAAACGGCTCTTTAGCCGGGGTTTTCCTGACCGTGAGGGATTTGCTTTGTTCAAAAAAGCCAAACACTTTCCGGACAGAGCGCCGCAAAGCGGCGTGAACCCCCCGGCTCATAGTTCCCGGACAAGGCGCCGCGAAGCGGCGCTCTGGCCGGGGTTTTCCTGACCGTGAGGGATTTACTTTGTTCAAAAAAGCCAAACACTTTCCGGACGGAGTGCCGCAAAGCGGCGTGAACCCCCCGGCTCATAGTTCCCGGTCAAAGCGCCGCGAAACGGCGCTCTGGCCGGGGTTTTCCTGACCATGAGGGATTTAATTTGTTCAAAAAGCCAAACACTTTCCGGAGAGAGCGCCGCGAAGCGGCGTGAACCCCCCGGCTTATAGTTCCCGGTCAAAGCGCCGCGAAACGGCGCTTTGGCCGGGGTTTTCCTGACCGTGAGGGATTTACTTTGTTCAAAAAAGCCAAACACTTTCCGGACAGAGCGCCGCGAAGCGGCGTGAACCCGCCGGCTTATAGTTCCCGGTCAAAGCGCCGCGAAACGGCGCTTTGGCCGGGGTTTTCCTGACCGTGAGGGATTTACTTTGTTCAAAAAAGCCAAACACTTTCCGGACAGAGCGCCGCAAAGCGGCGTGAACCCCCCGGCTCATAGTTCCCGGACAAAGCGCCGCGAAGCGGCGCTCTGGCCGGGGTTTTCCTGACCATGAGGGATTTAATTTGTTCAAAAAGCCAAACACTTTCCGGACAGAGCGCCGCAAAGGGGCGTGAACCCCCCGGCTCATAGTTCCCGGACAAAGCGCCGCGAAACGGCGCTTTGGCCGGGGTTTTCCTGACCGTGAGGGATTTACTTTGTTCAAAAAAGCCAAACACTTTCCGGACAGAGCGCCGCAAAGGGGCGTGAACCCCCCGGCTCATAGTTCCCGGACAAAGCGCCGCGAAGCGGCGCTCTGGCCGGGGTTTTCCTGACCATGAGGGATTTAATTTGTTCAAAAAGCCAAACACTTTCCGGACAGAGCGCCGCAAAGGGGCGTGAACCCCCCGGCTCATAGTTCCCGGACAAAGCGCCGCGAAGCGGCGCTCTGGCCGGGGTTTTCCTGACCATGAGGGATTTAATTTGTTCAAAAAAGCCAAACACTTTCCGGACAGAGCGCCGCGAAGCGGCGTGAACCCGCCGGCTCATAGTTTCCGGACAAAGCGCCGCGAAGCGGCGCTTTGGCCGGGGGTTTCCTGACTGTGAAGGATTTAATTTGTTCAAAAAAGCCAAACACTTTCCGGACAGAGCGCCGCGAAGCGGCGTGAACCCCCCGGCTTATAGTTCCCGAACAAAGCGCCGCGAAGCGGCGCTCTGGCCGGGGTTTTCCTGACCGTGAGAGATTTAATTTGTTCAAAAAAGCCAAACACTTTCCGGACAGAGCGCCGCGAAGCGGCGTGAACCCCCCGGCTTATAGTTCCCGAACAAAGCGCCGCGAAGCGGCGCTCTGGCCGGGGTTTTCCTGACCATGAGGGATTTAATTTGTTCAAAAAAGCCAAACACTTTCCGGACAGAGCGCCGCGAAGCGGCGTGAACCCCCCGGCTTATAGTTCCCGGACAAAGCGCCGCGAAGCGGCGCTCTGGCCGGGGTTTTCCTGACCATGAGGGATTTAATTTGTTCAAAAAGCCAAACACTTTCCGGACAGAGCGCCGCGAAGCGGCGTGAACCCCCCGGCTTATAGTTCCCGAACAAAGCGCCGCGAAGCGGCGCTTTGGCCGGGGGTTTCCTGACTGTGAAGGATTTAATTTGTTCAAAAAAGCCAAACACTTTCCGGACAGAGCGCCGCGAAGCGGCGTGAACCCCCCGGCTTATAGTTCCCGAACAAAGCGCCGCGAAGCGGCGCTCTGGCCGGGGTTTTCCTGACCGTGAGGGATTTAATTTGTTCAAAAAGCCAAACACTTTCCGGACAGAGCGCCGCGAAGCGGCGTGAACCCCCCGGCTTATAGTTCCCGGACAAAGCGCCGCGAAGCGGCGCTCTGGCCGGGGTTTTCCTGACCATGAGGGATTTAATTTGTTCAAAAAAGCCAAACACTTTCCGGACAGAGCGCCGCGAAGCGGCGTGAACCCCCCGGCTTATAGTTCCCGGACAAAGCGCCGCGAAGCGGCGCTCTGGCCGGGGTTTTCCTGACCATGAGGGATTTAATTTGTTCAAAAAAGCCAAACACTTTCCGGACAGAGCGCCGCGAAGCGGCGTGAACCCCCCGGCTTATAGTTCCCGAACAAAGCGCCGCGAAACGGCGCTTTGGCCGGGGTTTTCCTGACCGTGAGGGATTTACTTTGTTCAAAAAAGCCAAACATTTTCCGGACGGAGTGCCGCAAAGCGGCGTGAACCCCCCGGCTTATAGTTCCCGGACAAAGCGCCGCGAAACGGCGCTTTGGCCGGGGTTTTCCTGACCGTGAGGGATTTACTTTGTTCAAAAAAGCCAAACACTTTCCGGACGGAGTGCCGCAAAGCGGCGTGAACCCCCCGGCTCATAGTTCCCGGACAAAGCGCCGCGAAGCGGCGCTCTGGCCGGGGTTTTCCTGACCATGAGGGATTTAATTTGTTCAAAAAGCCAAACACTTTCCGGACAGAGCGCCGCAAAGCGGCGTGAACCCCCCGGCTCATAGTTCCCGGACAAAGCGCCGCGAAGCGGCGCTCTGGCCGGGGTTTTCCTGACCATGAGGGATTTAATTTGTTCAAAAAAGCCAAACACTTTCCGGACAGAGCGCTGCAAAGCGGCGTGAACCCCGGCTCATAGTTCCTGGACAAAGCGCCGCGAAACGGCGCTTTGGCCGGGTTTTCCTGACCGTGAGGGATTTACTTTGTTCAAAAGCCAAACACTTTCCGGACAGAGCGCTGCAAAGCGGCGTGAACCCCCCGGCTCATAGTTCCTGGACAAAGCGCCGCGAAACGGCGCTTTGGCCGGGGTTTTCCTGACCGTGAGGGATTTACTTTGTTCAAAAAAGCCAAACACTTTCCGGACAGAGCGCCGCGAAGCGGCGTGAACCCCCCGGCTTATAGTTCCCGAACAAAGCGCCGCGAAGCGGCGCTCTGGCCGGGGTTTTCCTGACCATGAGGGATTTAATTTGTTCAAAAAGCCAAACACTTTCCGGACAGAGCGCCGCGAAGCGGCGTGAACCCGCCGGCTTATAGTTCCCGGTCAAAGCGCCGCGAAGCGGCGCTCTGGCCGGGGTTTTCCTGACCATGAGGGATTTAATTTGTTCAAAAAGCCAAACACTTTCCGGACAGAGCGCCGCAAAGCGGCGTGAACCCCCCGGCTCATAGTTCCCGGACAAAGCGCCGCGAAGCGGCGCTCTGGCCGGGGTTTTCCTGACCATGAGGGATTTAATTTGTTCAAAAAAGCCAAACACTTTCCGGACAGAGCGCCGCAAAGGGGCGTGAACCCCCCGGCTCATAGTTCCCGGACAAAGCGCCGCGAAACGGCGCTTTGGCCGGGGTTTTCCTGACCGTGAGGGATTTACTTTGTTCAAAAAAGCCAAACACTTTCCGGACAGAGCGCCGCGAAGCGGCGTGAACCCCCCGGCTTATAGTTCCCGGACAAAGCGCCGCGAAGCGGCGCTCTGGCCGGGGTTTTCCTGACCATGAGGGATTTAATTTGTTCAAAAAAGCCAAACACTTTCCGGACAGAGCGCCGCGAAGCGGCGTGAACCCGCCGGCTCATAGTTCCCGGACAAAGCGCCGCGAAGCGGCGCTTTGGCCGGGGGTTTCCTGAGTGTGAAGGATTTAATTTGTTCAAAAAAGCCAAACACTTTCCGGACAGAGCGCCGCGAAGCGGCGTGAACCCCGGCTTATAGTTCCCGAACAAAGCGCCGCGAAGCGGCGCTCTGGCCGGGTTTTCCTGACCGTGAGAGATTTAATTTGTTCAAAAAGCCAAACACTTTCCGGACAGAGCGCCGCGAAGCGGCGTGAACCCCCCGGCTTATAGTTCCCGAACAAAGCGCCGCGAAGCGGCGCTCTGGCCGGGGTTTTCCTGACCATGAGGGATTTAATTTGTTCAAAAAAGCCAAACACTTTCCGGACAGAGCGCCGCGAAGCGGCGTGAACCCCCCGGCTTATAGTTCCCGGACAAAGCGCCGCGAAGCGGCGCTCTGGCCGGGGTTTTCCTGACCATGAGGGATTTAATTTGTTCAAAAAGCCAAACACTTTCCGGACAGAGCGCCGCAAAGCGGCGTGAACCCCCCGGCTCATAGTTCCCGGACAAAGCGCCGCGAAACGGCGCTTTGGCCGTGGTTTTCCTGACCGTGATTGATTTACTTTGTTCAAAAAAGCCAAACACTTTCCGGACGGAGTGCCGCAAAGCGGCGTGAACCCCCCGGCTCATAGTTCCCGGACAAAGCGCCGCGAAGCGGCGCTCTGGCCGGGGTTTTCCTGACCATGAGGGATTTAATTTGTTCAAAAAGCCAAACACTTTCCGGACAGAGCGCCGCGAAGCGGCGTGAACCCGCCGGCTTATAGTTCCCGGACAAAGCGCCGCGAAGCGGCGCTCTGGCCGGGGTTTTCCTGACCATGAGGGATTTAATTTGTTCAAAAAGCCAAACACTTTCCGGACAGAGCGCCGCAAAGCGGCGTGAACCCCCCGGCTCATAGTTCCCGGACAAAGCGCCGCGAAGCGGCGCTCTGGCCGGGGTTTTCCTGACCATGAGGGATTTAATTTGTTCAAAAAAGCCAAACACTTTCCGGACAGAGCGCTGCAAAGCGGCGTGAACCCCCCGGCTCATAGTTCCTGGACAAAGCGCCGCGAAACGGCGCTTTGGCCGGGGTTTTCCTGACCGTGAGGGATTTACTTTGTTCAAAAAAGCCAAACACTTTCCGGACAGAGCGCCGCGAAGCGGCGTGAACCCCCCGGCTTATAGTTCCCGGACAAAGCGCCGCGAAGCGGCGCTCTGGCCGGGGTTTTCCTGACCATGAGGGATTTAATTTGTTCAAAAAGCCAAACACTTTCCGGACAGAGCGCCGCAAAGCAGCGTGAACCCCCCGGTTCATAGTTCCCGGACAAAGCGCCGCGAAACGGCGCTTTGGCCGGGGTTTTCCTGACCGTGAGGGATTTACTTTGTTCAAAAAAGCCAAACACTTTCCGGACAGAGCGCCGCGAAGCGGCGTGAACCCCCCGGCTTATAGTTCCCGGACGAAGCGCCGCGAAGCGGCGCTCTGGCCGGGGTTTTCCTGACCATGAGGGATTTAATTTGTTCAAAAAGCCAAACACTTTCCGGACAGAGCGCCGCAAAGCGGCGTGAACCCCCCGGCTCATAGTTCCCGGACAAAGCGCCGCGAAACGGCGCTCTGGCCGGGGTTTTCCTGACCGTGAGAGATTTAATTTGTTCAAAAAAGCCAAACACTTTCCGGACAGAGCGCCGCGAAGCGGCGTGAACCCCCCGGCTTATAGTTCCCGGACAAAGCGCCGCGAAGCGGCGCTCTGGCCGGGGTTTTCCTGACCATGAGGGATTTAATTTGTTCAAAAAGCCAAACACTTTCCGGACAGAGCGCCGCAAAGCGGCGTGAACCCCCCGGCTCATAGTTCCCGGACAAAGCGCCGCGAAACGGCGCTTTGGCCGGGGTTTTCCTGACCGTGAGGGATTTACTTTGTTCAAAAAAGCCAAACACTTTCCGGACGGAGTGCCGCAAAGCGGCGTGAACCCCCCGGCTCATAGTTCCCGGACAAAGCGCCGCGAAGCGGCGCTCTGGCCGGGGTTTTCCTGACCATGAGGGATTTAATTTGTTCAAAAAAGCCAAACACTTTCCGGACAGAGCGCCGCAAAGCGGCGTGAACCCCCCGGCTCATAGTTCCCGGACAAAGCGCCGCGAAGCGGCGCTCTGGCCGGGGTTTTCCTGACCATGAGGGATTTAATTTGTTCAAAAAGCCAACCACTTTCAGGACAGAGCGCCGCAAAGGGGCGTGAACCCCCCGGCTCATAGTTCCCGGACAAAGCGCCGCGAAACGGCGCTTTGGCCGGGGTTTCCCTGACCATGAGGGATTTACTTTGTTCAAAAAACCCAAACACTTTCCGGACAGGGCGCCGCGAAGCGGCGTGACCCCCCCGGCTTATAGTTCCCGAACAAAGCGCCGCGAAGCGTCTCTCTGGCCGGGGCTTTCCTGACCGTGAGAGATTTAATTTGTTCAAAAAGCCAAACACTTTCCGGACAGAGCGCCGCAAAGCGGCGTGAACCCCGGCTCATAGTTCCCGGACAAAGCGCCGCGAAGCGGCGCTCTGGCCGGGGTTTTCCTGACCATGAGGGATTTAATTTGTTCAAAAAGCCAAACACTTTCCGGACAGAGCGCCGCGAAGCGGCGTGAACCCCCCGGCTCATAGTTCCCGGACAAAGCGCCGCGAAGCGGCGCTCTGGCTGGGGTTTTCCTGACCATGAGGGATTTAATTTGTTCAAAAAAGCCAAACACTTTCCGGACGGAGTGCGCAAAGGGGCGTGAACCCCCGGCTCATAGTTCCCGGACAAAGCGCCGCGAAGCGGCGCTCTGGCCGGGGTTTTCCTCACCATGAGGGATTTAATTTGTTCAAAAAAGCCAAACACTTTCCGGACAGAGCGCCGCGAAGCGGCGTGAACCCGCCGGCTTATAGTTCCCGGTCAAAGCGCCGCGAAACGGCGCTTTGGCCGGGGTTTTCCTGACCGTGAGGGATTTACTTTGTTCAAAAAAGCCAAACACTTTCCGGACAGAGCGCCGCAAAGCGGCGTGAACCCCCCGGCTCATAGTTGCCGGACAAAGCGCCGCGAAGCGGCGCTCTGGCCGGGGTTTTCCTGACCGTGAGGGATTTGCTTTGTTCAAAAAAGCCAAACACTTTCCGGACAGAGCGCCGCAAAGCGGCGTGAACCCCCCGGCTCATAGTTCCCGGACAAAGCGCCGCGAAGCGGCGCTCTGGCCGGGGTTTTCCTGACCATGAGGGATTTAATTTGTTCAAAAAGCCAAACACTTTCCGGACAGAGCGCCGCGAAGCGGCGTGAACCCGCCGGCTTATAGTTCCCGGTCAAAGCGCCGCGAAACGGCTCTTTAGCCGGGGTTTTCCTGACCATGAGGGATTTAATTTGTTCAAAAAAGCCAAACACTTTCCGGACAGAGCGCCGCGAAGCGGCGTGAACCCCCCGGCTTATAGTTCCCGAAGAAAGCGCCGCGAAGCGGCGCTCTGGCCGGGGCTTTCCTGACCGTGAGAGATTTAATTTGTTCAAAAAAGCCAAACACTTTGCGGACAGAGCGCCGCCAAGCGGCGTGAACCCCGGCTCATAGTTCCCGGACAAAGCGCCGCGAAGCGGCGCTCTGGCCGGGTTTTCCTGACCATGAGGGATTTAATTTGTTCAAAAGCCAAACACTTTCCGGACAGAGCGCCGCGAAGCGGCGTGAACCCCGGCTTATAGTTCCCGGTCAAAGCGCCGCGAAACGGCTCTTTAGCCGGGGTTTTCCTGACCATGAGGGATTTAATTTGTTCAAAAAGCCAAAGACTTTGCGGACAGAGCGGCGCGAAGCGGCGTGAACCCCCCGGCTTATAGTTCCCGAACAAAGCGCCGCGAAGCGGCGCTCTGGCTGGGGTTTTCCTGACCGTGAGAGATTTAATTTGTTCAAAAAAGCCAAACACTTTCCGGACAGAGCGCCGCGAAGCGGCGTGAACCCGCCGGCTTATAGTTCCCGGTCAAAGCGCCGCGAAACGGCTCTTTAGCCGGGGTTCTCCTGACCGTGAGGGATTTACTTTGTTCAAAAAAGCCAAACACTTTCCGGACAGAGCGCCGCAAAGCGGCGTGAACCCCCCGGCTCATAGTTCCCGGACAAAGCGCCGCGAAGCGACGCTCTGGCCGGGGTTTTCCTGACCATGAGGAATTTAATTTGTTCAAAAAAGCCAAACACTTTCCGGACAGAGCGCCGCCAAGCGGCGTGAACCCCCCGGCTTATAGTTCCCGGACAAAGCGCCGCGAAGCGGCGCTCTGGCCGGGGTTTTCCTGACCATGAGGGATTTAATTTGTTCAAAAAGCCAAACACTTTCCGGACAGAGCGCCGCAAAGCGGCGTGAACCCCCCGGCTCATAGTTCCCGGACAAAGCGCCGCGAAGCGGCGCTCTGGCCGGGGTTTTCCTGACCGTGAGGAATTTAAGTTGTTCAAAAAAGCCAAACACTTTCCGGACAGAGCGCCGCGAAGCGGCGTGAACCCCCCGGCTTATAGTTTCCGGACAAAGCGCCGCGAAGCGGCGCTTTGGCCGGGTTTTCCTGACTGTGAAGGATTTAATTTGTACAAAAAAGCCAAACACTTTCCGGACAGAGCGCCGCAAAGCGGCGTGAACCCCCCGGCTCATAGTTCCCGGACAAAGCGCCGCGAAGCGGCGCTCTGGCCGGGGTTTTCCTGACCATGAGGGATTTAATTTGTTCAAAAAGCCAAACACTTTCCGGACAGAGCGCCGCGAAGCGGCGTGAACCCGCCGGCTTATAGTTCCCGGTCAAAGCGCCGCGAAACGGCTCTTTAGCCGGGGTTTTCCTGACCATGAGGGATTTAATTTGTTCAAAAAAGCCAAACACTTTCCGGACAGAGCGCCGCGAAGCGGCGTGAACCCCCCGGCTTATAGTTCCCGAACAAAGCGCCGCGAAGCGGCGCTCTGGCCGGGGTTTTCCTGACCATGAGGGATTTAATTTGTTCAAAAAGCCAAACACTTTCCGGACAGAGCGCCGCGAAGCGGCGTGAACCCGCCGGCTTATAGTTCCCGGTCAAAGCGCCGCGAAACGGCGCTTTGGCCGGGGTTTTCCTGACCGTGAGGGATTTACTTTGTTCAAAAAAGCCAAACACTTTCCGGACAGAGCGCCGCAAAGCGGCGTGAACCCCCCGGCTCATAGTTCCCGGACAAAGCGCCGCGAAGCGGCGCTCTGGCCGGGGTTTTCCTGACCATGAGGGATTTAATTTGTTCAAAAAGCCAAACACTTTCCGGACAGAGCGCCGCAAAGCGGCGTGAACCCCCCGGCTCATAGTTCCCGGACAAAGCGCCGCGAACCGGCGCTTTGGCCTTGGTTTTCCTGACCGTGAGGAATTTAATTTGTTCAAAAAAGCCAAACACTTTCCGGACAGAGCGCCGCGAAGCGGCGTGAACCCCCCGGCTTATAGTTCCCGGACAAAGCGCCGCGAAGCGCCGCTTTGGCCGGGGGTTTCCTGACTGTGAAGGATTTAATTTGTTCAAAAACCCAAACACTTTCCGGACAGAGCGCCGCAAAGCGGCGTGAACCCCCCGGCTCATAGTTCCCGGACAAAGCGCCGCGAAGCGGCGCTCTGGCCGGGGTTTTCCTGACCATGAGGGATTTAATTTGTTCAAAAAGCCAAACACTTTCCGGACAGAGCGCCGCAAAGCGGCGTGAACCCCCCGGCTCATAGTTCCCGGACAAAGCGCCGCGAAGCGGCGCTCTGGCCGGGGTTTTCCTGACCATGAGGGATTTAATTTGTTCAAAAAAGCCAAACACTTTCCGGACAGAGCGCCGCAAAGCGGCGTGAACCCCCCGGCTCATAGTTCCCGGACAAAGCGCCGCGAAGCGGCGCTCTGGCCGGGGTTTTCCTGACCATGAGGGATTTAATTTGTTCAAAAAAGCCAAACACTTTCCGGACAGAGCGCCGCAAAGCGGCGTGAACCCCCCGGCTCATAGTTCCCGGACAAAGCGCCGCGAAGCGGCGCTCTGGCCGGGGTTTTCCTGACCATGAGGGATTTAATTTGTCCAAAAAGCCAAACCCTTTCCGGACAGAGCGCCGCAAAGCGGCGTGAACCCCCCGGCTCATAGTTCCCGGACAAAGCGCCGCGAAGCGGCGCTCTGGCCGGGGTTTTCCTGACCATGAGGGATTTAATTTGTTCAAAAAAGCCAAACACTTTCCGGACAGAGCGCCGCAAAGCGGCGTGAACCCGCCGGCTCATAGTTTCCGGACAAAGCGCCGCGAAGCGGCGCTTTGGCCGGGGGTTTCCTGACCATGAGGGATTTAATTTGTTCAAAAAGCCAAACACTTTCCGGACAGAGCGCCGCAAAGCGGCGTGAACCCCCCGGCTCATAGTTCCCGGACAAAGCGCCGCGAAGCGGCGCTCTGGCCGGGTTTTCCTGACCGTGAGGGATTTAATTTGTTCAAAAAGCCAAACACTTTCCGGACAGAGCGCCGCGAAGCGGCGTGAACCCCGGCTTATAGTTCCCGGACAAAGCGCCGCGAAGCGGCGCTCTGGCCGGGGTTTTCCTGACCATGAGGGATTTAATTTGTTCAAAAAAGCCAAACACTTTCCGGACAGAGCGCCGCAAAGCGGCGTGAACCCCCCGGCTCATAGTTCCCGGACAAAGCGCCGCGGAGCGGCGCTCTGGCCGGGGTTTTCCTGACCATGAGGGATTTAATTTGTTCAAAAAGCCAAACACTTTCCGGACAGAGCGCCGCAAAGCGGCGTGAACCCCCCGGCTTATAGTTCCCGGACAAAGCGCCGCGAAGCGGCGCTCTGGCCGGGGTTTTCCTCACCATGAGGGATTTAATTTGTTCAAAAAGCCAAACACTTTCTGACAGAGCGCCGCGAAGCGGCGTGAACCCCGGCTTATAGTTCCCGGACAAAGCGCCGCGAAGCGGCGCTTTGGCCGGGGTTTTCCTGACCGTGAGGGATTTAATTTGTTCAAAAGCCAAACACTTTCCGGACAGAGCGCCGCGAAGCGGCGTGAACCCCCGGCTTATAGTTCCCGGACAAAGCGCCGCGAAACGGCGCTTTGGCCGGGGTTTTCCTGACCGTGAGGGATTTAATTTGTTCAAAAAAGCCAAACATTTTCCGGACGGAGTGCCGCAAAGCGGCGTGAACCCCCCGGCTTATAGTTCCCGGACAAAGCGCCGCGAAGCGGCGCTTTGGCCGGGGTTTTCGTGACCGTGAAGGATTTAATTTGTTCAAAAAAGCCAAACACTTTCCGGACAGAGCGCCGCAAAGCGGCGTGAAACCCCGGCTCATAGTTCCCGGACAAAGCGCCGCGAAGCGGCGCTCTGGCCGGGGTTTTCCTGACCATGAGGGATTTAATTTGTTCAAAAAGCCAAACACTTTCCGGACAGAGCGCCGCAAAGCGGCGTGAACCCCCCGGCTTATAGTTCCCGGACAAAGCGCCGCAAAGCGGCGCTCTGGCCGGGGTTTTCCTGACCGTGAGGATTTAATTTGTTCAAAAGCCAAACACTTTCCGGACAGAGCGCCGCAAAGCGGCGTGAACCCCCGGCTCATAGTTCCCGGACAAAGCGCCGCGAAGCGGCGCTCTGGCCGGGTTTTCCTGACCGTGAGGGATTTAATTTGTTCAAAAAAGCCAAACACTTTCCGGACAGAGCGCCGCGAAGCGGCGTGAACCCCGGCTTATAGTTCCCGGACAAAGCGCCGCGAAGCGGCGCTTTGGCCGGGGTTTTCCTGACCGTGAGGGATTTAATTTGTTCAAAAAGCCAACCACTTTCGGGCCAGAGCGCCGCAAAGCGGCGTGAACCCCCCGGCTCATAGTTCCCGGACAAAGCGCCGCGAAGCGGCGCTCTGGCCGGGGTTTTCCTGACCATGAGGGATTTAATTTGTTCAAAAAGCCAAACACTTTCCGGACAGAGCGCCGCGAAGCGGCGTGAACCCCCGGCTTATAGTTCCCGGACAAAGCGCCGCGAAACGGCGCTTTGGCCGGGGTTTTCCTGACCGTGAGGGATTTAATTTGTTCAAAAGCCAAACACTTTCCGGACAGAGCGCCGCAAAGCGGCGTGAACCCCCGGCTCATAGTTCCGGACAAAGCGCCGCGAAGCGGCGCTTTGGCCGGGGTTTTCCTGACCATGAGGGATTTAATTTGTTCAAAAAGCCAAACACTTTCCGGACAGAGCGCCGCGAAGCGGCGTGAACCCCGGCTTATAGTTCCCGGACAAAGCGCCGCGAAGCGGCGCTTTGGCCGGGGTTTTCCTGACCGTGAGGGATTTAATTTGTTCAAAAAGCCAAACACTTTCCGGACAGAGCGCCGCGAAGCGGCGTGAACCCCGGCTTATAGTTCCCGGACAAAGCGCCGCGAAGCGGCGCTTTGGCCGGGGTTTTCCTGACCGTGAGGGATTTAATTTGTTCAAAAAGCCAAACACTTTCCGGACAGAGCGCCGCGAAGCGGCGTGAACCCCCGGCTTATAGTTCCCGGACAAAGCGCCGCGAAGCGGCGCTTTGGCCGGGGTTTTCCTGACCGTGAGGGATTTAATTTGTTCAAAAAAGCCAAACACTTTCCGGACAGAGCGCCGCGAAGCGGCGTGAACCCCCGGCTTATAGTTCCCGGACAAAGCGCCGCGAAACGGCGCTTTGGCCGGGGTTTTCCTGACCGTGAGGGATTTAATTTGTTCAAAAGCCAAACACTTTCCGGACAGAGCGCCGCAAAGCGGCGTGAACCCCGGCTTATAGTTCCCGGACAAAGCGCCGCGAAGCGGCGCTCTGGCCGGGGTTTTCCTGACCGTGAGGGATTTAATTTGTTCAAAAAGCCAAACACTTTCCGGACAGAGCGCCGCGAAGCGGCGTGAACCCCGGCTTATAGTTCCCGAACAAAGCGCCGCGAAGCGGCGCTCTGGCCGGGGTTTTCCTGACCGTGAGGGATTTAATTTGTTCAAAAGCCAAACACTTTCCGGACAGAGCGCGGCGAAGCGGCGTGAACTCGCCGGCTTATAGTTCCCGGACAAAGCGCCGCGAAATGGCGCTTTGGCCGGGGTTTTCCTGACCTTGAGGGATTTAATTTGTTCAAAAAGCCAAACACTTTCCGGATAGAGCGCCGCAAAGCGGCGTGAACCCCGGCTCATAGTTCCCGGACAAAGCGCCGCGAAGCGGCGCTCTGGCCGGGGTTTTCCTGACCATGAGGGATTTAATTTGTTCAAAAAGCCAAACACTTTCCGGACAGAGCGCCGCGAAGCGGCGTGAACCCCGGCTTATAGTTCCCGGACAAAGCGCCGCGAAACGGCGCTTTGGCCGGGGTTTTCCTGACCGTGAGGGATTTAATTTGTTCAAAAGCCAAACACTTTCCGGACAGAGCGCCGCAAAGGGGCGTGAACCCCCGGCTCATAGTTCCCTGGACAAAGCGCCGCGAAGCGGCGCTCTGGCCGGGGTTTTCCGTGACCGTGAGGGATTTAATTTGTTCAAAAAGCCAAAAACTTTCCGGACAGAGCGCCGCGAAGCGTCATAAACTCCCGGCTTATAGTTTCCGGACAAAGCACCGCGAAGCGGCGCTTTGGCCGGGGTTTTCCTGACCATGAGGGATTTAATTTGTTCAAAAAGCCAAACACTTTCCGGACAGAGCGCCGCAAAGCGGCGTGAACCCCCCGGCTCATAGTTCCCGGACAAAGCGCCGCGAAGCGGCGCTCTGGCCGGGGTTTTCTGACCATGAGGCATTTTATTTGTACAAAAACGCCAAACCCTTTCCGGACAGAGCGCGGCCAAGCGGCGTGAACCCCCCGGCTTATAGTTCCCGGACAAAGCGCCGCGAAGCGGCGCTCTGGCCGGGGTTTTCCTGACCATGAGGGATTTAATTTGTTCAAAAGCCAAACACTTTCCGGACAGAGCGCCGCGAAGCGGCGTGAACCCCCGGCTTATAGTTCCCGGACAAAGCGCCGCGAAGCGGCGCTTTGGCCGGGGTTTTCCTGACCGTGAGGATTTAATTTGTTCAAAAAGCCAAACACTTTCCGGACAGAGCGCCGCGAAGCGGCGTGAACCCCCGGCTTATAGTTCCCGGACAAAGCGCCGCGAAGCGGCGCTCTGGCCGGGGTTTCCTGACCATGAGGGATTTAATTTGTTCAAAAAGCCAAACACTTTCCGGACAGAGCGCCGCGAAGCGGCGTGAACCCTCGGCTTATAGTTCCCGAACAAAGCGCCGCGAAGCGGCGCTTCGGCCGGGGTTTTCCTGACCGTGAGGAATTTCATTTGTTCAAAAAAGCCAAACACTTTCCAAGCCGAGCACTTTCCGGACAGAGCGCCGCGAAGCGGCGCGAACCCCCCAGTTTACGGTTCCCGGACAAAGCGCCGCGAAGCGGCGCTTTGGCCGGGGTTTTCCTGACCGTAAGGGATTTAATTTGTTCAAAAAAGCCAAACACTTTCCGGACAGAGCGCCGCGAAGCGGCTTGAACCTCCCGGCTTATAGTTCCCGGACAAAGCGCCGCGAAGCGGCGCTCTGGCCGGGGTTTTCCTGACCGTGAGAGTTTCAATTTGTTCAAAAAAGCCAAACACTTTCCGGACAGAGCGCCGCAAAGCGGCGTGAACCCCGGCTCATAGTTCCCGGACAAAGCGCCGCGAAGCGGCGCTTTGGCCGGGTTTTCCTGACCGTGAGGGATTTAATTTGTTCAAAAAGCCAAACACTTTCCGGACAGAGCGCCGCAAAGCGGCGTGAACCCCCCGGCCTATAGTTCCCGGACAAAGCGCCGCGAAGCGGCGCTCTGGCCGGGGTTTTCCTCACCATGAGGGATTTAATTTGTTCAAAAAGCCAAACACTTTCCGGACAGAGGGCCGCAAAGCGGCGTGAACCCCGGCTTATAGTTCGCGGACAACGCGCCGCGAAGCGTCACTTTGGCCGGGGTTTTCCTGACCGTGAGAGATTTAATTTGTTCAAAAAAGCCAAACACTTTCCGGACAGAGCGCCGCGAAGCGGCGTGAACCCCCCGGCTTATAGTTCCCGGACAAAGCGCCGCGAAACGGCGCTTTGGCCGGGGTTTTCCTGACCGTGAGGAATTTAATTTGTTCAAAAAAGCCAAACACTTTCCGGACAGAGTGCCGCAAAGCGGCGTGAACCCCTTGGTTTACAGTTCCCGGACAAAGCGCCGCGAAGCGGCGCTTAGGCCAGGGTTTTCCTGACCGTGAGGGATTTAATTTGTTCAAAAAAGCCAAACACTTTCCGGACAGAGCGCCGCAAAGCGGCGTGAACCCCCCGGCTTACAGTTCCCGGACAAAGCGCCGCGAAGCGGCACTTTGGCCGGGGTTTTCCTGACCGTGAGAGATTTAATTTGTTCAAAAAGCCGAACACTTTCCGGACAGAGCGCCGCGAAGCGGCGTGAACCCGCCGGCTTATAGTTCCCGGACAAAGCGCCGCGAAATGGCGCTTTGGCCTGGGTTTTCCTGACCGTGAGAGTTTCAATTTGTTCAAAAAAGCCAAACACTTTCCGGACAGAGCGCCGCAAAGCGGCGTGAACCCCGGCTTATAGTTCCCGGACAAAGCGCCGCGAAGCGGCGCTCTGGCCGGGTTTTCCTGACCATGAGGGATTTAATTTGTTCAAAAAGCCAAACACTTTCCGGACAGAGCGCCGCGAAGCGGCGTGAACCCCGGCTTATAGTTCCCGGACAAAGCGCCGCGAAGCGGCGCTTTGGCCGGGTTTTCCTGACCGTGAGGGATTTAATTTGTTCAAAAAGCCAAACACTTTCCGGACAGAGCGCCGCGAAGCGGCGTGAACCCCGGCTTATAGTTCCCGGACAAAGCGCCGCGAAGCGGCGCTCTGGCCGGGGTTTTCCTGACCGTGAGGGATTTAATTTGTTCAAAAAGCCAAACACTTTCCGGACAGAGCGCCGCGAAGCGGCGTGAACCCCCGGCTTATAGTTCCCGGACAAAGCGCCGCGAAGCGGCGCTTTGGCCGGGGTTTTCCTGACCGTGAGGGATTTAATTTGTTCAAAAGCCAAACACTTTCCGGACAGAGCGCCGCGAAGCGGCGTGAACCCCCGGCTTATAGTTCCCGGACAAAGCGCCGCGAAGCGGCGCTTTGGCCGGGGTTTTCCTGACCGTGAGGGATTTAATTTGTTCAAAAAGCCAAACACTTTCCGGACAGAGCGCCGCGAAGCGGCGTGAACCCCCGGCTTATAGTTCCCGGACAAAGCGCCGCGAAGCGGCGCTTTGGCCGGGGTTTTCCTGACCGTGAGGGATTTAATTTGTTCAAAAAGCCAAACACTTTCCGGACAGAGCGCCGCGAAGCGGCGTGAACCCCCGGCTTATAGTTCCCGGACAAAGCGCCGCGAAGCGGGCTTTGGCCGGGGCTTTCCTGACCGTGAGGGATTTAATTTGTTCAAAAAAGCCAAACACTTTCCGGACAGAGCGCCGCGAAGCGGCGTGAACCCCGGCTTATAGTTCCCGAACAAAGCGCCGCGAAGCGGCGCTTTGGCCGGGTTTTCCTGACCGTGAGGGATTTAATTTGTTCAAAAGCCAAACACTTTCCGGACAGAGCGCCGCGAAGCGGCGTGAACCCCCGGCTTATAGTTCCCGGACAAAGCGCCGCGAAGCGGCGCTTTGGCCGGGCTTTCCTGACCGTGAGAGATTTAATTTGTTCAAAAAGCCAAACACTTTCCGGACAGAGCGCCGCAAAGCGGCGTGAACCCCCCGGCTCATAGTTCCCGGACAAAGCGCCGCGAAGCGGCGCTTTGGCCGGGGGTTTCCTGACTGTGAAGGATTTAATTTGTTCAAAAAAGCCAAACGCTTTCCGGACAGAGCGCCGCCAAGCGGCGTGAACTCCCCGGCTTATAGTTCCCGGACAAAGCGCCGCGAAGCGGCGCTCTGGCCGGGGTTTTCCTGACCGTGAGGGATTTAATTTGTTCAAAAAAGCCAAACACTTTCCGGACAGAGCGCCGCCAAGCGGCGTGAACCCCCCGGCTTATAGTTCCCGAACAAAGCGCCGCGAAACGGCGCTTTGGCCGGGGTTTTCCTGACCGTGAGGGATTTAATTTGTTCAAAAAAGCCAAACACTTTCCGGACAGAGCGCCGCGAAGCGGCGTGAACCCCCCGGCTTGTACCTGACCGTGAGGGATTTAATTTGTTCAAAAAAGCCAAACACTTTCCCTGACCGTGAGGGATTTACTTTGTTCAAAAAAGCCAAACACTTTCCGGACAGAGCGCCGCGAAGCGGCGTGAACCCGCCGGCTTATAGTTCCCGGTCAAAGCGCCGCGAAACGGCGCTTTGGCCGGGGTTTTCCTGACCGTGAGGAATTTAATTTGTTCAAAAAAGCCAAACACTTTCCGGACAGAGCGCCGCGAAGCGGCGTGAACCCCCCGGCTTATAGTTTCCGGACAAAGCGCCGCGAAGCTTCGCTTTGCCCGGGGTTTTCCTGACTGTGAAGGATTTAATTTGTTCAAAAAAGCCAAACACTTTCCGGACAGAGCGCCGCGAAGCGGCGTGAACCCCCCGGCTTTTAGTTCCCGGACAAAGCGCCGCGAAGCGGCGCTTTGGCCGGGGTTTTCCTGACTGTGAAGGATTTAATTTGTTCAAAAAGCCAAACACTTTCCGGACAGAGCGCCGCGAAGCGGCGTGAACCCCCGGCTTATAGTTCCCGGACAAAGCGCCGCGAAACGGCGCTTTGGCCGGGGTTTTCCTGACCGTGAGGGATTTAATTTGTTCAAAAGCCAAACACTTTCCGGACAGAGCGCCGCAAAGCGGCGTGAACCCCGGCTCATAGTTCCCGGACAAAGCGCCGCGAAGCGGCGCTCTGGCCGGGTTTTCCTGACCGTGAGGGATTTAATTTGTTCAAAAAAGCCAAACACTTTCCGGACAGAGCGCCGCGAAGCGGCGTGAACCCCGGCTTATAGTTCCCGGACAAAGCGCCGCGAAGCGGCGCTTTGGCCGGGTTTTCCTGACCGTGAGGGATTTAATTTGTTCAAAAAAGCCAAACACTTTCCGGACAGAGCGCCGCGAAGCGGCGTGAACCCCGGCTTATAGTTCCCGGACAAAGCGCCGCGAAGCGGCGCTCTGGCCGGGTTTTCCTGACCGTGAGGGATTTAATTTGTTCAAAAAAGCTAAACACTTTCCGGACAGAGCGCCGCAAAGCGGCGTGAACCCCCCGGCTTACAGTTCCCGGACAAAGCGCCGCGAAGCGGCGCTTAGGCCAGGGTTTTCCTGACCGTGAGGGATTTAATTTGTTCAAAAAAGCCAAACACTTTCCGGACAGAGCGCCGCGAAGCGGCGTGAACCCCCGGTTTATAGTTCCGACAAAGCGCCGCGAACCGCCCCTTTGGCCGGGGTTTTCCTGACCGTGAGAGATTTAATTTGTTCAAAAAGCCGAACACTTTCCGGACAGAGCGCCGCGAAGCGGCGTGAACCCCGGCTTATAGTTCCCGGACAAAGCGCCGCGAAACGGCGCTTTGGCCGGGGTTTTCCTGACCGTGAGGGATTTAATTTGTTCAAAAGCCAAACACTTTCCGGACAGAGCGCCGCGAAGCGGCGCGTGAACCCCCCGGCTTATAGTTCCCGGACAAAGCGCCGCGAAGCGGCGCTTTGGCCGGGGTTTTCCTGACCGTGAGGGATTTAATTTGTTCAAAAAGCCAAACACTTTCCGGACAGAGCGCCGCGAAGCGGCGTGAACCCCGGCTTATAGTTCCCGGACAAAGCGCCGCGAAGCGGCGCTTTGGCCCGGGTTTTCCTGACCGTGAGGGATTTAATTTGTTCAAAAAGCCAAACACTTTCCGGACAGAGCGCCGCGAAGCGGCGTGAACCCCCGGCTTATAGTTCCCGGACAAAGCGCCGCGAAACGGCGCTTTGGCCGGGGTTTTCCTGACCGTGAGGGATTTAATTTGTTCAAAAAGCCAAACACTTTCCGGACAGAGCGCCGCGAAGCGGCGTGAACCCCGGCTTATAGTTCCCGGACAAAGCGCCGCGAAGCGGCGCTTTGGCCGGGGTTTTCCTGACCGTGAGGGATTTAATTTGTTCAAAAAAGCCAAACACTTTCCGGACAGAGCGCCGCGAAGCGGCGTGAACCCGCCGGCTTATAGTTCCCGGTCAAAGCACCGCGAAACGGCGCTTTGGCCGGGGTTTTCCTGACCGTGAGGGATTTACTTTGTTCAAAAAAGCCAAACACTTTCCGGACAGAGCGCCGCGAAGCGGCGTGAACCCCCCGGCTTATAGTTTCCGGACAAAGCGCCGCGAAACGGCGCTTAGGCCGGGGTTTTCCTGACCGTGAGGGATTTACTTTGTTCAAAAAAGCCAAACACTTTCCGGACAGAGTGCCGCAAAGCGGCGTGAACCCCCCGGCTTGTACCTGACCGTGAGGGATTTAATTTGTTCAAAAAAGCCAAACACTTTCCGGACAGAGCGCCGCGAAGCGGCGTGAACCCCCCGGCTTATAGTTCCCGGACAAAGCGCCGCGAAACGGCGCTTTGGCCGGGGTTTTCCTGACCGTGAGGGATTTAATTTGTTCAAAAAAGCCAAACACTTTCCGGACAGAGCGCCGCGAAGCGGCGTGAACCCCCGGCTTATAGTTCCCGGACAAAGCGCCGCGAAACGGCGCTTTGGCCGGGGTTTTCCTGACCGTGAGGGATTTAATTTGTTCAAAAGCCAAACACTTTCCGGACAGAGCGCCGCGAAGCGGCGTGAACCCCGGCTTATAGTTCCGGACAAAGCGCCGCGAAGCGGCGCTTTGGCCGGGTTTTCCTGACCGTGAGGGATTTAATTTGTTCAAAAGCCAAACACTTTCCGGACAGAGCGCCGCGAAGCGGCGTGAACCCCGGCTTATAGTTCCCGGACAAAGCGCCGCGAAGCGGCGCTTTGGCCGGGGTTTTCCTGACCGTGAGGGATTTAATTTGTTCAAAAAGCCAAACACTTTCCGGACAGAGTGCCGCGAAGCGGCGTGAACTCCCCGGCTTATAGTTCCCGGACAAAGCGCCGCGAAGCGGCGCTTTGGCCGGGGTTTTCCTGACCGTGAGGGATTTAATTTGTTCAAAAGCCAAACACTTTCCGGACAGAGCGCCGCGAAGCGGCGTGAACCCCGGCTTATAGTTCCCGGACAAAGCGCCGCGAAGCGGCGCTTTGGCCGGGGTTTTCCTGACCGTGAGGGATTTAATTTGTTCAAAAAGCCAAACACTTTCCGGACAGAGCGCCGCGAAGCGGCGTGAACCCCCGGCTTATAGTTCCCGGACAAAGCGCCGCGAAGCGGCGCTTTGGCCGGGGTTTTCCTGACCGTGAGGATTTAATTTGTTCAAAAAGCCAAACACTTTCCGGACAGAGCGCCGCGAAGCGGCGTGAACCCCCGGCTTATAGTTCCCGGACAAAGCGCCGCGAAGCGGCGCTTTGGCCGGGGTTTTCCTGACCGTGAGGGATTTAATTTGTTCAAAAAGCCAAACACTTTCCGGACAGAGCGCCGCGAAGCGGCGTGAACCCCCGGCTTATAGTTCCCGGACAAAGCGCCGCGAAGCGGCGCTTTGGCCGGGTTTTCCTGACCGTGAGGGATTTAATTTGTTCAAAAAGCCAAACACTTTCCGGACAGAGCGCCGCGAAGCGGCGTGAACCCCGGCTTATAGTTCCCGGACAAAGCGCCGCGAAGCGGCGCTTTGGCCGGGGTTTTCCTGACCGTGAGGGATTTAATTTGTTCAAAAAGCCAAACACTTTCCGGACAGAGCGCCGCGAAGCGGCGTGAACCCCCGGCTTATAGTTCCCGGACAAAGCGCCGCGAAGCGGCGCTTTGGCCGGGTTTTCCTGACCGTGAGGGATTTAATTTGTTCAAAAAGCCAAACACTTTCCGGACAGAGCGCCGCGAAGCGGCGTGAACCCCGGCTTATGGTTCCCGGACAAAGCGCCGCGAAGCGGCGCTTTGGCCGGGTTTTCCTGACCGTGAGGGATTTAATTTGTTCAAAAGCCAAACACTTTCCGGACAGAGCGCCGCGAAGCGGCGTGAACCCCGGCTTATAGTTCCCGGACAAAGCGCCGCGAAGCGGCGCTTTGGCCGGGGTTTTCCTGACCGTGAGGGATTTAATTTGTTCAAAAAGCCAAACACTTTCCGGACAGAGCGCCGCGAAGCGGCGTGAACCCCCGGCTTATAGTTCCCGGACAAAGCGCCGCGAAGCGGCGCTTTGGCCGGGGTTTTCCTGACCGTGAGGGATTTAATTTGTTCAAAAGCCAAACACTTTCCGGACAGAGCGCCGCGAAGCGGCGTGAACCCCCGGCTTATAGTTCCCGGACAAAGCGCCGCGAAGCGGCGCTTTGGCCGGGGTTTTCCTGACCGTGAGGGATTTAATTTGTTCAAAAGCCAAACACTTTCCGGACAGAGCGCCGCGAAGCGGCGTGAACCCCCGGCTTATAGTTCCCGGACAAAGCGCCGCGAAGCGGCGCTTTGGCCGGGGTTTTCCTGACCGTGAGGGATTTAATTTGTTCAAAAAGCCAAACACTTTCCGGACAGAGCGCCGCGAAGCGGCGTGAACCCCGGCTTATAGTTCCCGGTCAAAGCGCCGCGAAACGGCGCTTTGGCCGGGGTTTTCCTGACCGTGAGGGATTTAATTTGTTCAAAAGCCAAACACTTTCCGGACAGAGCGCCGCGAAGCGGCGTGAACCCCCGGCTTATAGTTCCGGACAAAGCGCCGCGAAGCGGCGCTTTGGCCGGGTTTTCCTGACCGTGAGGGATTTATTTTGTTCAAAAAAGCCAACCCCTTTCCGGACAGAGCGCCGCGAAGCGGCGTGAACTCGCCGGCTTATAGTTCCCGGACAAAGCGCCGCGAAGCGGCGCTTTGGCCGGGGTTTTCCTGACCGTGAGGGATTTAATTTGTTCAAAAGCCAAACACTTTCCGGACAGAGCGCCGCCAAGCGGCGTGAACCCCCCGGCTTATAGTTCCCGAACAAAGCGCCGCGAAGCGTCGCTTTGGCCGGGGTTTTCCTGACCGTGAGGGATTCAATTTGTTCAGAAAAGCCACACAGTTTCCGGACATAGCGCCGCGAAGCGACGTGAACCCCCCGGTTTATAGTTCCCGAACAAAGCGCCGCGAAGCGGCGCTTTGGCCCGGGTTTTCCTGACCGTAAGGGATTCAATTTGTTCAGAAAAGCCACACAGTTTCCGGACATAGCGCCGCGAAGCGGCGTGAACCCCGGCTTATAGTTCCCGGACAAAGCGCCGCGAAGCGGCGCTTTGGCCGGGGTTTTCCTGACCGTGAGGGATTTAATTTGTTCAAAAAGCCAAACACTTTCCGGACAGAGCGCCGCGAAGCGGCGTGAACCCCGGCTTATAGCTCGCGGACAAAGCGCCGCGAAGCGGCGCTTTGGCCGGGGTTTTCCTGACCGTAAGGGATTTAATTTGTTCAGAAAAGCCACACAGTTTCCGGACATAGCGCCGCGAAGCGACGTGAACCCCCCGGTTTATAGTTCCCGAACAAAGCGCCGCGAAGCGGCGCTTTGGCCGGGGTTTTCCTGACCGTGAGGGATTTAATTTTTTCAAAAAAGCCAAACACTTTCCGGACATAGCGCCGCGAAGCGACGTGAACCCCGGCTTATAGTTCGGACAAAGCGCCGCGAAGCGGCGCTTTGGCCGGGGTTTTCCTGACCGTGAGGGATTTAATTTGTTCGAAAAAAAGCCAAACACTTTCCGGACAGAGCGCCGCGAAGCGGCTGAAACCCCCCAGTTTACGGTTCCCGGACAAAGCGCCGCGAAGCGGCGCTTTGGCCGGGGTTTTCCTGACCGTGAGGGATTTAATTTGTTCAAAAAGCCAAACACTTTCCGGACAGAGCGCCGCGAAGCGGCGTGAACCCCCGGCTTATAGTTCCGGACAAAGCGCCGCGAAGCGGCGCTTTGGCCGGGGTTTTCCTGACCGTGAGGGATTTAATTTGTTCAAAAGCCAAACACTTTCCGGACAGAGCGCCGCGAAGCGGCGTGAACCCCCGGCTTATAGTTCCCGGACAAAGCGCCGCGAAGCGGCGCTTTGGCCGGGGTTTTCCTGACCGTGAGGGATTTAATTTGTTCAAAAGCCAAACACTTTCCGGACAGAGCGCCGCGAAGCGGCGTGAACCCCGGCTTATAGTTCCCGGACAAAGCGCCGCGAAGCGGCGCTTTGGCCGGGGTTTTCCTGACCGTGAGGGATTTAATTTGTTCAAAAAGCCAAACACTTTCCGGACAGAGTGCCGCAAAGCGGCGTGAACTCCCGGCTTATAGTTCCCGGACAAAGCGCCGCGAAGCGGCGCTTTGGCCGGGGTTTTCCTGACCGTGAGGGATTTAATTTGTTCAAAAAGCCAAACACTTTCCGGACAGAGCGCCGCGAAGCGGCGTGAACCCCGGCTTATAGTTCCCGGACAAAGCGCCGCGAAGCGGCGCTTTGGCCGGGGTTTTCCTGACCGTGAGGATTTAATTTGTTCAAAAAGCCAAACACTTTCCGGACAGAGCGCCGCGAAGCGGCGTGAACCCCCGGCTTATAGTTCCCGGACAAAGCGCCGCGAAGCGGCGCTTTGGCCGGGGTTTTCCTGACCGTGAGGGATTTAATTTGTTCAAAAGCCAAACACTTTCCGGACAGAGCGCCGCGAAGCGGCGTGAACCCCGGCTTATAGTTCCGGACAAAGCGCCGCGAAGCGGCGCTTTGGCCGGGGTTTTCCTGACCGTGAAGGATTTAATTTGTTCAAAAGCCAAACACTTTCCGGACAGAGCGCCGCGAAGCGGCGTGAACCCCGGCTTATAGTTCCCGGACAAAGCGCCGCGAAGCGGCGCTTTGGCCGGGGTTTTCCTGACCGTGAGGAATTTCATTTGTTCAAAAAAGCCAAACACTTTCCGGACAGAGCGCCGCGAAGCGGCGTGAACTCGCCGGCTTATAGTTCCCGGACAAAGCGCCGCGAAATGGCGCTTTGGCCGGGGTTTTCCTGACCGTGAGGGATTTAATTTGTTCAAAAAAGCCAAACACTTTCCGGACAGAGCGCCGCGAAGCGGCGTGAACCCCCCGGCTTATAGTTTCCGGACAAAGCGCCGCGAAGCGGCGCTTTGGCCGGGGTTTTCCTGACTGTGAAGGATTTAATTTGTTCAAAAAGCCAACCGCTTCCCGGACAGACCGCCGCGAAGCGGCCTGAACCCCCCGGCTTATAGTTCCCGAACAAAGCGCCGCGAAACGGCGCTTTGGCCGGGGTTTTCCTGACCGTGAGGGATTTACTTTGTTCAAAAAAGCCAAACACTTTCCGGACAGAGCGCCGCCAAGCGGCGTGAACCCCCGGCTTATAGTTCCCGGACAAAGCGCCGCGAAGCGGCGCTTTGGCCGGGGTTTTCCTGACCGTGAGGGATTTAATTTGTTCAAAAGCCAAACACTTTCCGGACAGAGCGCCGCGAAGCGGCGTGAACCCCGGCTTATAGTTCCCTGACAAAGCGCCGCGAAGCGGCGCTTTGGCCGGGGTTTTCCTGACCGTGAGGATTTAATTTGTTCAAAAAGCCAAACACTTTCCGGACAGAGCGCCGCGAAGCGGCGTGAACCCCCGGCTTATAGTTCCCGGACAAAGCGCCGCGAAACGGCGCTTTGGCCGGGGTTTTCCTGACCGTGAGGGATTTAATTTGTTCAAAAAGCCAAACACTTTCCGGACAGAGCGCCGCGAAGCGGCGTGAACCCCCGGCTTATAGTTCCCGGACAAAGCGCCGCGAAGCGGCGCTTTGGCCGGGGTTTTCCTGACCGTGAGGGATTTAATTTGTTCAAAAGCCAAACACTTTCCGGACAGAGCGCCGCGAAGCGGCGTGAACCCCGGCTTATAGTTCGGTCAAAGCGCCGCGAAACGGCGCTTTGGCCGGGGTTTTCCTGACCGTGAGGAATTTAATTTGTTCAAAAAGCCAAACACTTTCCGGACAGAGCGCCGCGAAGCGGCGTGAACCCCGGCTTATAGTTTCCGGACAAAGCGCCGCGAAACGGCGCTTTGGCCGGGGTTTTCCTGACCGTGAGGGATTTAATTTGTTCAAAAAGCCAAACACTTTCCGGACAGAGCGCCGCGAAGCGGCGTGAACCCCGGCTTATAGTTCCCGGACAAAGCGCCGCCAGGCGGCGCTTTGGCCGGGGTTTTCCTGACCGTGAGGGATTTACTTTGTTCAAAAAAGCCAAACACTTTCCGGACAGAGCGCCGCGAAGCGGCGTGAACCCGCCGGCTTATAGTTCCCGGTCAAAGCGCCGCGAAACGGCGCTTTGGCCGGGGATTTCCTGACTGTGAAGGATTTAATTTGTTCAAAAAAGCCAAACACTTTCCGGAGAGAGCGCCGCGAAGCGGCGTGAACCCCCCGGCTTATAGTTCCCGGTCAAAGCGCCGCGAAACGGCGCTTTGGCCGGGGTTTTCCTGACCGTGAGGGATTTACTTTGTTCAAAAAAGCCAAACACTTTCCGGACAGAGCGCCGCGAAGCGGCGTGAACTCGCCGGCTTATAGTTCCCGGACAAAGCGCCGCGAAATGGCGCTTTGGCCGGGGTTTTCCTGACCTTGAGGGATTTAATTTGTTCAAAAAGCCAAACACTTTCCGGATAGAGCGCCGCGAAGCGGCGTGAACCTCCCGGCTTATAGTTCCCGGACAACCTGACAGAGCGCCGCGAAGCGGCGCTTTGGCCGGGGTTTTCCTGACTGTGAAGGATTTAATTTGTTCAAAAAGCCAAACACTTTCCGGACAGAGCGCCGCGAAGCGGCGTGAACCCCCGGCTTATAGTTCCCGGACAAAGGGCCGCGAAGCGGCGCTCTGGCCGGGGTTTTCCTGACCGTGAGAGTTTCAATTTGTTCAAAAAAGCCAAACACTTTCCGGACAGAGCGCCGCGAAGCGGCGTGAACCCCGGCTTATAGTTCCGGACAAAGCGCCGCGAAGCGGCGCTTTGGCCGGGGTTTTCCTGACCGTGAGGGATTTAATTTGTTCAAAGCCAAACACTTTCCGGACAGAGCGCCGCGAAGCGGCGTGAACCCCGGCTTATAGTTCCCGGACAAAGCGCCGCGAAGCGGCGCTTTGGCCGGGGTTTTCCTGACCGTGAGGGATTTAATTTGTTCAAAAGCCAAACACTTTCCGGACAGAGCGCCGCGAAGCGGCGTGAACCCCGGCTTATAGTTCCCGGACAAAGCGCCGCGAAGCGGCGCTTTGGCCGGGGTTTTCCTGACCGTGAGGGATTTAATTTGTTCAAAAAGCCAAACACTTTCCGGACAGAGCGCCGCAAAGCGGCGTGAACCCCGGCTTACAGTTCCCGGACAAAGCGCCGCGAAGCGGCGCTTTGGCCGGGTTTTCCTGACCGTGAGGGATTTAATTTGTTCAAAAGCCAAACACTTTCCGGACAGAGCGCCGCAAAGCGGCGTGAACCCCGGCTTATAGTTCCCGGACAAAGCGCCGCGAAGCGGCGCTTTGGCCGGGGTTTTCCTGACCGTGAGGGATTTAATTTGTTCAAAAGCCAAACACTTTCCGGACAGAGCGCCGCGAAGCGGCGTGAACCCCGGCTTATAGTTCCCGGACAAAGCGCCGCGAAGCGGCGCTTTGGCCGGGGTTTTCCTGACCGTGAGGGATTTAATTTGTTCAAAAAGCCAAACACTTTCCGGACAGAGCGCCGCGAAGCGGCGTGAACCCCGGAATAGTTCCCGGACAAAGCGCCGCGAAGCGGCGCTTTGGCCGGGGTTTTCTGACCGTGAGGGATTTAATTTGTTCAAAAAAGCCAAACACTTTCCGGACAGAGCGCCGCGAAGCGGCGTGAACCCCGGCTTATAGTTCCCGGACAAAGCGCCGCGAAGCGGCGCTTTGGCCGGGTTTTCCTGACCGTGAGGGATTTAATTTGTTCAAAAAGCCAAACACTTTCCGGACAGAGCGCCGCGAAGCGGCGTGAACCCCCGGCTTATAGTTCCGGACAAAGCGCCGCGAAGCGGCGCTTTGGCCGGGGTTTTCCTGACCGTGAGGGATTTAATTTGTTCAAAAGCCAAACACTTTCCGGACAGAGCGCCGCGAAGCGGCGTGAACCCCCGGCTTATAGTTCCCGGTCAAAGCGCCGCGAAGCGGCGCTTTGGCCGGGTTTTCCTGACCGTGAGGGATTTAATTTGTTCAGAAAAGCCACACAGTTTCCGGACATAGCGCCGCGAAGCGACGTGAACCCCCCGGTTTATAGTTCCCGAACAAAGCGCCGCGAAGCGGCGCTTTGGCCGGGGTTTTCCTGACCGTGAGGGATTTATATTGTTCAGAAAAGCCACACAGTTTCCGGACATAGCGCCGCGAAGCGACGTGAACCCCCCGGTTTATAGTTCCCGAACAAAGCGCCGCGAAGCGGCGCTTTCGCCGGGGTTTTCCTGACCGTGAGGGATTTATATTGTTCAAAAAGCCAAACACTTTCCGGACAGAGCGCCGCGAAGCGGCGTGAACCCCCGGCTTATAGTTCCGGACAAAGCGCCGCGAAACGGCGCTTTGGCCGGGGTTTTCCTGACCGTGAGGGATTTAATTTGTTCAAAAGCCAAACACTTTCCGGACAGAGCGCCGCGAAGCGGCGTGAACCCCGGCTTATAGTTCCGGACAAAGCGCCGCGAAGCGGCGCTTTGGCCGGGGTTTTCCTGACCGTGAGGGATTTAATTTGTTCAAAAAGCCAAACACTTTCCGGACAGAGCGCCGCGAAGCGGCGTGAACCCCGGCTTATAGTTCCCGGACAAAGCGCCGCGAAGCGGCGCTTTGGCCGGGGTTTTCCTGACCGTGAGGGATTTAAATTGTTCAAAAAGCCAAACACTTTCCGGACAGAGCGCCGCGAAGCGGCGTGAACCCCCCGGCTTATAGTTCCCGGTCAAAGCGCCGCGAAACGGCGCTTTGGCCGGGGTTTTCCTGACCGTGAGGGATTTAATTTGTTCAAAAGCCAAACACTTTCCGGACAGAGCGCCGCGAAGCGGCGTGAACTCGCCGGCTTATAGTTCCCGGAGAAAGCGCCGCGAAGCGGCGCTTTGGCCGGGGTTTTCCTGACCGTGAGGGATTTAATTTGTTCAAAAAAGCCAAACACTTTCCGGACAGAGCGCCGCGGAGCGGCGTGAACTCCCCGGCTTATAGTTCCCGGACAACCTGACAGAGCGCCGCGAAGCGGCGCTTTGGCCGAGGTTCTCCTGACCGTGAGGGTTTTAATTTGTTCAAAAAAGCCAAACACTTTCCGGACAGAGCGCCGCGAAGCGGCGTGAACCCCGGCTTATAGTTCCCGGACAAAGCGCCGCGAAACGGCGCTTTGGCCGGGGTTTTCCTGACCGTGAGGGATTTAATTTGTTCAAAAAGCCAAACACTTTCCGGACAGAGCGCCGCAAAGCGGCGTGAACCCCGGCTTGTAGTTCCCGGACAAAGCGCCGCGAAGCGGCGCTTTGGCCTTTCCTGACCGTGAGGGATTTAATTTGTTCAAAAAGCCAAACACTTTCCGGACAGAGCGCCGCGAAGCGGCGTGAACCCCGGCTTATAGTTCCCGGTCAAAGCGCCGCGAAACGGCGCTTTGGCCGGGGTTTTCCTGACCGTGAGGAATTTAATTTGTTCAAAAAAGCCAAACACTTTCCGGACAGAGCGCCGCGAAGCGGCGTGAACCCCCCGGCTTATAGTTCCCGGACAAAGCGCCGCGAAGCGGCGCTCTGGCCGGGGTTTTCCTGACCATGAGGGATTTAATTTGTTCAAAAAAGCCAAACACTTTCCGGACAGAGCGCCGCAAAGCGGCGTGAACCCCCCGGCTCATAGTTCCCGGACAAAGCGCCGCGAAACGGCGCTTTGGCCGGGGTTTTCCTGACCGTGAGGGATTTACTTTGTTCAAAAAAGCCAAACACTTTCCGGAAGGAGTGCTGCAAAGCGGCGTGAACCCCCCGGCTCATAGTTCCCGGACAAAGCGCCGCGAAGCGGCGCTCTGGCCGGGTTTTCCTGACCGTGAGGGATTTACTTTGCTCAAAAACGCCAAACCCTTCCCGGACAGAGCGCCGCGAAGCGGCTTGAACCCGCCGGCTTGTAGTTCCCGGTCAAAGCGCCGCGAAACGGCGCTTTGGCCGGGGTTCTCCTGACCGTGAGGAATTTAATTTGTTCAAAAAAAGCCAAACACTTTCCGGACAGAGCGCCGCAAAGCGGCGTGAACCCCCCGGTTTACGGTTCCCGGACAAAGCGCCGCGAAGCTGCGCTTTGGCCGGGGTTTTCCTGACCGTGAAGGATTTAATTTGTTCAAAAAAAGCCAAACACTTTCCGGACAGAGCGCCGCAAAGCGGCGTGAACCCCCCGGCTTATAGTTCCCGGACAAAGCGCCGCGAAACGGCGCTTAGGCCGGGGTTTTCCTGACCGTGAGGGATTTAATTTGTTCAAAAGCCAAACACTTTCCGGACAGAGCGCCGCAAAGCGGCGTGAACCCCGGCTCATAGTTCCCGGACAAAGCGCCGCGAAACGGCGCTTCGGCCGGGGTTTTCCTGACCGTGAGGGATTTAATTTGTTCAAAAGCCAAACACTTTCCGGACAGAGCGCCGCGAAGCGGCGTGAACCCCCCGGCTTATAGTTCCCGGACAAAGCGCCGCGAAGCGGCGCTCTGGCCGGGGTTTTCCTGACCATGAGGGATTTAATTTGTTCAAAAAAGCCAAACACTTTCCGGACAGAGCGCCGCGAAGCGGCGTGAACCCCCCGGCTTTTAGTTCCCGGACAAAGCGCCGCGAAGCGGCGCTTTGGCCGGGGTTTTCCTGACTGTGAAGGATTTAATTTGTTCAAAAAAGCCAAACACTTTCCGGACAGAGCGCCGCGAAGCGGCGTGAACCCGCCGGCTTATAGTTCCCGGTCAAAGCGCCGCGAAACGGCGCTTTGGCCGGGGTTTTCCTGACCGTGAGGAATTTAATTTGTTCAAAAAAGCCAAACACTTTCCGGACAGAGCGCCGCGAAGCGGCGTGAACCCCCCGGCTTATAGTTCCCGGACAAAGCGCCGCGAAGCGGCGCTCTGGCCGGGGTTTTCCTGACCATGAGGGATTTAATTTGTTCAAAAAGCCAAACACTTTCCGGACAGAGCGCCGCGAAGCGGCGTGAACCCCCCGGCTCATAGTTCCCGGACAAAGCGCCGCGAAACGGCGCTTTGGCCGGGTTTTCTGACCGTGAGGAATTTAAGTTGTTCAAAAAAGCCAAACACTTTCCGGACAGAGCGCCGCGAAGCGGCGTGAACCCCCCGGCTTATAGTTCCCGGACAAAGCGCCGCGAAGCGGCGCTCTGGCCGGGGTTTTCCTGACCATGAGGGATTTAATTTGTTCAAAAAAGCCAAACACTTTCCGGACAGAGCGCCGCAAAGCGGCGTGAACCCCCCGGCTCATAGTTCCCGGTCAAAGCGCCGCGAAACGGCGCTTTGGCCGGGTTTCCTGACCGTGAGGATTTAATTTGTTCAAAAAGCCAAACCCTTTCCGGACAGAGCGCCGCCAAGCGGCGTGAACCCCCCGGCTCATAGTTCCCGGACAAAGCGCCGCGAAGCGGCGCTCTGGCCGGGGTTTTCCTGACCATGAGGGATTTAATTTGTTCAAAAAAGCCAAACACTTTCCGGACAGAGCGCCGCGAAGCGGCGTGAACCCCCCGGCTTATAGTTTCCGGACGAAGCGCCGCGAAGCGGCGCTTTGGCCGGGTTTTCTGACCGTGAGGATTTAATTTGTTCAAAAAGCCAAACACTTTCCGGACAGAGCGCCGCGAAGCGGCGTGAACCCCCCGGCTTATAGTTTCCGGACAAAGCGCCGCGAAGCGGCGCTTTGGCCGGGGTTTTCCTGACTGTGAAGGATTTAATTTGTTCAAAAAAGCCAAACACTTTCCGGACAGAGCGCCGCGAAGCGGCGTGAACCCCCCGGCTTATAGTTCCCGGACAAAGCGCCGCGAAGCGGCGCTCTGGCCGGGGTTTTCCTGACCATGAGGGATTTAATTTGTTCAAAAGCCAAACACTTTCCGGACAGAGCGCCGCAAAGCGGCGTGAAACCCCGGCTCATAGTTCCCGGACAAAGCGCCGCGAAGCGGCGCTCTGGCCGGGGTTTTCCTGACCATGAGGGATTTAATTTGTTCAAAGAGCCAAACACTTTCCGGACAGAGCGCCGCAAAGCGGCGTGAACCCCCCGGCTCATAGTTCCCGGACAAAGCGCCGCGAATCGGCGCTCTGGCCGGGGTTTTCCTGACCATGAGGGATTTAATTTGTTCAAAAAAGCCAAACACTTTCCGGACAGAGCGCCGCAAAGCGGCGTGAACCCCCCGGCTCATAGTTCCCGGACAAAGCGCCGCGAAGCGACGCTCTGGCCGGGGTTTTCCTGACCATGAGGGATTTAATTTGTTCAAAAAAGCCAAACACTTTCCGGACAGAGCGCCGCCAAGCGGCGTGAACCCCCCGGCTTATAGTTCCCGGACAAAGCGCCGCGAAGCGGCGCTCTGGCCGGGGTTTTCCTGACCATGAGGGATTTAATTTGTTCAAAAAAGCCAAACACTTTCCGGACAGAGCGCCGCGAAGCGGCGTGAACCCCCCGGCTTATATTTTCCAGACAAAGCGCCGCGAAGCGGCGCTTTGGCCGGGGTTTTCCTGACCGTGAGGGATTTACTTTGTTCAAAAAAGCCAAACACTTTCCGGACAGAGCGCCGCGAAGCGGCGTGAACCCGCCGGCTTATAGTTCCCGGTCAAAGCGCCGCGAAACGGCGCTTTGGCCGGGGTTTTCCTGACCGTGAGGAATTTAATTTGTTCAAAAAAGCTAAACACTTTCCGGACAGAGTGCCGCAAAGCGGCGTGAACCCCCCGGCTTACAGTTCCCGGACAAAGCGCCGCGAAGCGGCGCTTAGGCCGGGGTTTTCCTGACCGTGAGGGATTTAATTTGTTCAAAAAAGCCAAACACTTTCCGGACAGAGCGCCGCAAAGCGGCGTGAACCCCCCGGCTTACAGTTCCCGGACAAAGCGCCGCGAAGCGGCACTTTGGCCGGGGTTTTCCTGACCGTGAGAGATTTAATTTGTTCAAAAAAGCCAAACACTTTCCGGACAGAGCGCTGCGAAGCGGCGTGAACCCCCCGGCTTTTAGTTCCCGGACAAAGCGCCGCGAAGCGGCGCTTTGGCTGGGGTTTTCCTGACCGTGAGGGATTTAATTTGTTCAAAAAAGCCAAATACTTTCCGGACAGAGCGCCTCGAAGCGGCGTGAACCCCCCGGCTTATAGTTTCCGGACAAAGCGCCGCGAAGCGAAGGATTGTCGCGCAGTCCTCGAAGCCAAGTTCCAGTAGCCGAGACAGGAGTCGGTTCACGAATAGCGAAGAGAGCCGATGACAAGCGTTTATGAGTTCCACCACTCAACGCCACAACGCGAGCTTTCAAAGGTTTTAAAGCGCGTTTTACCGCGGGGGCACCAGCAGATCATTTAGAACACGGTTGGTTCTGGGCAGGTGAGTCTTCGGCCATGCTCAACCGATTGGGTCAATGGAAACCATATGTTTGGTTTTTCCTGTTCTACCGTTATCTCGGTTCTTATGCAAACGATCTTGTATGAACTCGCGGTAATCATATCTATGAGAAAGTTTTCAGATGAAATGTCGGAAGTGCTACGCAGGACCGTGAGCCTTGATGACGATGAATTGGTGCGTGAGATGTTCGCGAGCACGGATAGAGATGGCGATGGGTTAATAAGTTTCGATGAGTTTGCAAAAATGATGCAAGGGTAGAAATTAACAATAGTGGAGACGTGTACTGAATTCAGGACTAGAAAAATCATTTATGTCATTTACGTTTTCCTTGTGCAGTTCACTCGCTCAAAGTATATTTCGCTCTTCGGACAGGGACAGAACGATCTGTTAGGGTGGGAGCTTGGCGAAAGAATCCAAAACAAGTCGATTCGTGTAAAGAATTGGGAGTTGCTTTTCGTTTGGGATTACGCATCCAGAATTTTGTGGACGCAGCTTTAAGTCGAACAGCGCTACATAAGGTCGGGCCCATGAAAAAATCGATTGCTGTGAAATATTTACAAGTATTTATCGAAATTTAAATTAGGGAGTTTCGCGTTGCTACAACGTGCGGAAAACCTAGTCACGGACCCAAGTAATCGATTTAGTTCTTTTAGCCGGTTCAAAACGGTCTTTGAAAACCCATTTTTAGGTGTGATACAATCGATTGCTACAACGTGCGGAAAACCTAGTTACGGAACCAAGTAATCGATTTAGTTCTTTTAGCCGGTTCAAAACGGTCTTTGAAAACCCATTTTCAGGTGTGATACAATCGATTGCACCACACCTAAAAATGGGTCTTCAAAGACCGTTCTGAACCGGCTAAAAGAACTAAACCGATTACTTGGGTTCGTGACTAGGTTTTCCGCATGTTGTAGCAACGCGAAACTCCCAAATTTAAATCTCGATAAATACTTGTAAATATTTCACAGCAATCGATTTTTTCATGGACCCGACCTTATGTAGCTCTGTTCGGTCTAAAGCTGCACCTATGTGCTCTCAGGGCATAGAAACAGGCTCCACCCACCCGATGTAACGCTGTTGAGCTTGAAGCTGAGTCTATGAAATTTTGGGTACGTTTTCACATGCGGACAGTCATATTCTAGTTGTAGTTTCCGTGCCTGAAACTGCACCTATGTGCTCTGAGGACGTAAAAACAGGTTCCGCCCACCTTATGTAACGCTTTTCGGTTTGAAGCTGCGTCCATGAAGTTTTGGGCACGTTTCCACATGTGAACAGCCATACATGAAGGAAGACATACTGTTTTTCTCTCAAGGGGGGGGTGAGCACATCGCTCGATTTAAGAGAGGGGGTCGGACCAAAGTTGGGTTGTATCACACCTCGCGCCGTATCCTGTCTGCAGAAGAACAACCGAACACCCTACCGCCTTTTTCCGTTTGGGTGAACTATACGCTAACGAGCGTTTGTACTGCTTTTAAAGACAGCATACGTACAGTGCGGTCGGCTGCCAAGGGTAAAAAGGCGGCGGCGGGCGGCCGCCGTTTTGTGCGGCGCCAAATTTAGGAACTGTTTGACGCTTTCAACGACTTCCTCGGTTGTTTCTGTTCGTAAGAAATTCTTGAGGCAGCCCTACGATGCCACCAAAAAATTTAGGAGAGATTTTAACTGGTTTGAAATTTTTAGAAAAGCTGAACTGGGAGAGTGGCGAGTCGTCGGATGCTCATAAACAATTCCAAAACAACGTTATATCGTTAGTGAGAAATGTATGTGGTGCAAAAGATTCAGTATCCTCAGCAGAAAATTTTCTGGCGGTTTACAGCTGATTTACGGGAGAATTACGGCTACCTAGTGGTAAATGCTGCTTTTTACCACAGAATTACGTCTAGATAGCGATCTGACAGAAATTCTGCCAGAATTCCAATAAATTACCAGAAATTGTGTCAGAATTTTCTCGAATTTCAACGTAATCCGCCCGAAAAAATGCGATTTCTGGTAGAGTGATTTTTGCAAGCGACTAGTATTAAACTTCCCGTAAATTTGAAGTTCGTCTAGAACGAGCTGCATAAAATTCACATGAAGTGTGTTTTGGCTCTCAGAAAGTGTGCAGGACCTCACATGAAATGAGGAGGATCTCTCGAAAAAAGTGCAGAATATCAGAACAGGCGTCCAGGACTTCATTGTTAGTATTTTGAATCATAATTTTATCTATTAAACGTTATGAAGTTACACAAGAATTACAATCTGGAAACTTTGATGGCAACTTTTACTTGTTTTTTTTCTATACATATTTCTGTTTTCATAAAATCGAATTCATTTTTTGAACTCATAATCGGAAGCTTGTTTTCATCTTCCTCGGAACATAACTCAGTTAGAAATTAACAAATGCAAATCAGTGATATATAGTCTTTCCCTGGCATGAAGGGTGACCAGAGCCGGGTTAAATTGACGCGTGCGGCTGCGCTGCACAATTGGAGCAGATGAGAAGCCACCGAAGGGTCAGTTTTGGGGTGTTTCGCCGTTGACTTTCCGAATACCGTTTTTGAAAAATTTTTAATCTAGCAGACTTGATCTAATGAGAATAATTTCAAATAATAGGGAATTGTTTGGTGACACTCAGAAAACCGATTTCCAGTTACCTTCGATCTACTCTAAACGCGCGCCGTCGGGGTTGCGCCTGTCGAGCGTGTGGGGTGGAGCCGTCATAGAAAAAAAACTGTCGATATGGCGCAGAGATAATTTCAACATGGAAAAGAAATTCAATTCGCACAGGAAACATACATTAAAACACAAATATTACACAACAATTTTGAATAGGTAAACGCAAACTCACTACATGAGAAAGCAATGAGAGGAGAGAACACGATTGAGACGGTTCCAGAAATCATAGCTAAAAAAATGAATTTCTTTAATCACTGGCATTTTCCTGAAACGAAAATCGTCCGAAAAGTGGGAGATAAACGAAAGTTTTTCCGATTTTCGAAATTATTACTTACGACCTATGAAAATAGGAGGAAAGAGGATGGAAAGGCAAGAACGGGAAAAGAGAGATGAGGAAGGAGTGCTGGCCGAGGGAAAATAAAAGGCTGCTCCATATCGATGATTTTTTTCATGGTGGGGGTACCCCACATACTCGACACGCGCAACCACGGACTCGTAGCGGCTGCCCGCCGTCTAGAGAACGAGTATATCTACACCTACCACCGCCAAGCTTACTATCTGTGACGCCTTTTTAAAATTGAAAGCATCTCGCCTCTAGGAAACATTATTGAAAGCGTTTAATAAAATTTCGCGAAGTTACAACTAGCTTTTTTCGAAAAGAAAAGTTTCTGTTTATTTCACAAGTTTTCAATGATTTCAACCCAAAATTGGATCCGTGATTTTGTTGACTCAGACTTAGGTTTTACGAGAAGATTGTGTTTGTACTATGTTTTATTTTTATTTTTCGAAGTTTTTAGAGACGAACTGGAAAGACGATTGATAAATGACTCAAAGGCAGGGTTTGCAATTAAAATGGCTTTTGTGCTGTCCTCGACTAAATTTAGATCCAGCCATCACAAAAGTTAAAAAAAGGAAAAGTTGGAGAAAAAAACTATCAGGAACAAATTTTTGCTTGGTATCCGCCCGCCCCCAATTATCGGTATTTCTATAAATGCCTGTTTTTCCGTGTTCCATTTCGCTTCTAAAGTAATTGCTGGGCACTCTAAGAGACTACTGACTACTGTAGGAGCAAAATAAATCACGGATGAACAAGCATTCATGAAAATCTCGTTAATTAAAGGGGGCTTGCGGACACCTATAACTAACAGTCCTAACTTGTTTTTACACGAACTTTGGATGTTTTTTGCCGTAACTGCAGTTCAACGTCGCAATGCACGTTATGGTATGTTTACACAAGGTGCTGAATCGATCGCAAAACGCTTGGCTCCGGGCGAGATTGAACCAGCATATTCCCTTTCCGGGGGAGCGCCTTATCGCACTGCACCACCGGAGCCCCAGCGCCGCTCTCACTCAACTGCTTGGTAAATCTTCACCGAAGCAATCATCCTTTCACCCGCATAACGGGATGAAACAGGAATACCGTCAGAGACTATCTAACAGTCGTAGACCTGTCAAGATGATGCCCTAGTTAAGTCTTACACGATCTCTGGATGTTTTTTGCCGTAACTGCAGTTCAACGTCGCAGTGCACGTTATGGTATGTTTACACAAGGTGCTGAGTTGATCGCAAAACGGTGAAGATTTACCGAGCAGTTGAGTGAGAGCGGCGCTGGGGCTTCGGTGGTGCAGTGCGATAAGGCGCTCCCCCGGAAAGGGAATATTCTAGTTCAATCTCGCCCGGAGCCAAGCGTTTTGCGATCAACTCAGCACCTAACTTGTTTTTGTTCGTTTTTCCTAAAAATTTCCACTTAATCTCACTTAATTTTGCTTTTGTAATTACCATCCACCATTTTTATGAAGAGAGCTCAAAAATCGTTTTTATCGCCTACTCAGAGTATAATAAAAGGTGAATATATCATGATGCCTCACACCAAATCTTTATAGCTAGATGCTGCCCATAATTGAAAAACTGCGGTAGTAATCAATTTGTTGAAAATCGAAAAAAATTCTGAAAAACAAACTCAATTTCATGAAAATATTTCTGGTAAAACACCAGCTTCAGTGAAAATTTCTGGTAACCAAATGACTTGCTTTTGTTTTTGCAAATACCGTCTCGGTTTTGTTCGAAAAAGTTCCCTAAAGATTATTGCTCTTCTAGAATTGGGAATCCCAGTGTTCTTCGCCCCATGTTATACATTTTCGAAAAGCTTTATCAGGGCGCTGCTGTTAAAGTTAAAGGCAGTGTTCACGATGATTTTCGTCCCCGAGTTTTTCACATGAAACAATGTGTTGGCCTCCAAGTGTTACCAAAATTACGAAGAAACGGCGAGAAACGCATTAAAACGTCGTATTTCAGTGACATTGTTATATAACATGGACTAGTTGTCCGGTTGGATGAACATGTTTATGGTGGTTGTCACCGGTGGAAAATTGGGTCAATCGAACATAGAAGAATATTCCATGCAAAACAAGATTAGTGTAGGCCCTAAGGAAAGAACGGAGCAAGAGAGAGTAGAGAGTTGCAAAGGACGGGTCCACAAAAGATTTCATTGTCACAACGAACAGTTCCTGTGATACTTAAGAGGCGGGCTGATACTTAAAGGCATCGTACGCGCAGAAAACTGTATATGATTTTTTCATGTTTTTGTGTAGCTTGGCCTCTCTAGTGAACAAAAATGTCGAAGGGTCCCATGAAAAACCTTCATTTGTGGAGAAAAGTCAATCGGAACACTTTGTAAATATGAATTTGAATTTCGCGACAAAATGGTTTTTGAAGTTTTTCTGTGTTTGGAGGCCTCGTCACTGTCATTTTCGAAGTTTTTCTTCATGCGGGGCTTGTGCCGTAACTGTTTTTCATGTTGTTTGATGGTGACATCAAGCTTCTATGAAAAAGTGCTAGATGACTGGTGAGAACTGGTGGCGGATCCTTATCTTTAACCCCTACCAACCTCATTACCCTACGTTTTTGACCCGCCAAAGTTTACCGGTGTGGTGTACTGGCCTAGTTCATGAAATTGAGCCTGAAAAGTAAAAATTGGTTTTCAGCGCGAACGATGCCTTTAAGGATTTTGGGTACTTCTGGTGCGTTTTTCTCAATTTCGACTTCATTTTAGTTCTATCCGGGGGCCACTTAATCAATATAGTTATCTCAAAATTGAAGATTATCGTGAACACTGCCTTTAAGGTAAGACTGGGTTTGTGATGCAGACACTTTCGAGATTTCTGTTTGAGAGTGTAGGACTGACGTTGCCACATCAGAAAAAATCGTGTTGAAACTTAAAGAAAAAAAACGAAATCAGAACGAATGTTTAGGTACAATGACTTTATACCACTAACCAGTAAGTAATTATAGACTAGGACTCATTAATGTAAGGTGTGCTCTGGCACTTTAGTTTCTGAAACGGCCCCATTGATAGCGCACTGCTGCTGGACAAGGACTCTGATCGCCCATGTTGAATGACTTTGTTGACCCACAGCATATACGCTGCGTCGTTTGCCCATGACAAAAGTTGGCTCATTTCCTCAAGTTGGAAGACGGACTGATGAACAGCCTGCGATTCGGTTTGGTGGGCTCCTCTATCGTCTTAACGGACAGGTAGGTTAAAGCCCCGAGATTTTGGTTTGTACATACAGTTGTACATGAGTATGACTGTATGTGTTGAGATTTTGTAAGTCGTATCAAGAGCTGGCGGTTTAGGTATAGATTCAGGCAGAATGCTGAAGATTTCTGGCAGATTACGAGAAAATTCTAACAAATTACGAGTCCTTTTGGGAGAAATCCCGCCAGAAAGGAGAAGTAAAGCTCTCGAATTTCCGGGATTTCGGTAAGAATTTTTTTACTGAGTCTCAAAAATAAAATGTTTTCTCAAAAAACTCCGAGCTGAAAATGAAAATACGATGGATGAAAGTTACACTACAGCAGTGTGCAGCCCGATTGAGATTGATTCTGGGCTCAGACAGGCCTATGCTGATTGAAATATTAAAATGGTGATTCAAATAATTTATTAGGCTAACACGAAAATACCGAAGAACTTTCTGGTTTATCGGGCATTTTTGAAAAAATATTCTGAAAATTGGTGATTTTTTGGAAATCCAGTGTCTTTTAAAAAACCCAACAAATTTATTCCATTATTGTAAGGAATGTTTTTTGTAGAGCTAAGTATCTTACACCACTGGTGAGTTATTTGGTCATTTTCGGTTTCTGATTTCGAAATTATCATTGACTCAACATTGTTCTGCGGGACGCAACCAGTTTTTATGAGGCCCTGGACTGTATAACTCCTATAAAAAGGATTTGCCGAAGAAGTTAACCATAAAAAAGTATATGTGGGCATCAATAAGAACTAGCAGAATGGGAGAGACACGAAAACAAGAAAATTCGAAATTTTTTTGAAAATTTCGTCTTCCGTGGTTTTTATTCTTTGGGATTCAGCAATTATTTGAAACCGTTAATCTGGCAGTACAACGATCATAACCCTGATCTCGGAAGGGGATCTCAAATTTCTACCTTATAAGTTAGTTTGAGGCGGATTCATTGAAGAATGGGTGAGAAAAGTTATTCCAAAAAGTGCTCCGCACTCACTTTAGTGACGTTTTTTATAATCAGCCGTATGTGGATTTATATGAAGAGAGGGGCGGTGGCACTTCAGCAAGTGTTTTTCGGCGTGTCAGTGAAAGTTTCTAAAATCCATGGAAAGCATTTTACAGAAAATTGTTCAACTTCGATTTTGCAAAAAAATATGATATCAAAAGTTCTATATTTACACCAAAGTCAACCACTCTCCGTTCAATTATGAGCGTGATGACCTGGGTTTGGCTCCTATTTTTTTCTATCACCACGTAGTGATTCTTGTCCACAGTGTGAGGTTCAATAGCAAACCTTCTTTTAATTCGTCTTTGACAAAAGCATTGATTAGGCTTGAACGGAGAGTGGTTGACGTTGGTGTGAATATTATAGTTGTGCCATTCGAATAGATTCAAATCGATATATTCGAATAGTTGATATTTGAATACGTATTCGTGATCGGAATTTCTAAAATCGCACTATTTAAATACTATTCAAATATCGGACCTCAAAAAAGGGGGTATTCGAATCCATTCAACTATCGAAGCCTACTATTCGAATATTCATTCGAATAGTAGGCTGAATTCGAATGAATATTCGAATAGTTTCAATCTGGAGAGGTTTCGAATAGATTTGCCCCACTGCCGCTATTTATGGTGTACGGTAGATGACCGTGTGTCCCATTGGCAGGTATGACCGAAGGATTTCGAAATCGCGCCGCAGTTCAAAAATTGGCGTCTTCATCGTAGCGTGGCGGCTGGATTTCGAATCATAAATCAAAAATGAATCATTTTTTCTCCTACAGAGCAAGTGTGTCCAGTTGTAGTCTTTTATTTCTGAGAAAACTCCTAGGAATGTTCGCATACGTGAATCCAAGTGCCTGAATAGAGACTTTCCGCGTGAAACTATTTTGCATCCTTCCCAAAATATCTACAATCTGCCGTTTGCAGGGCGCAAAAACGCAGGTACCATACTCCAACATTGAGCGAACGTAAATTTTAATGGCCTTGATCAGCAATTGTGGATCTTTTGATCTTAAAGGCAGGGTCCGGGCAGAATTTTGGTTTCGAGGTTCCACGCTGAATCGGAGCATATGGTACAGGAGGAGCGGACATTGCTCACCCGTGCGTTCTGCTTCGCGGTCGGTGAGCGTCGCGCACGGCGGATAGGGCGGCGACGCGACATCTCAGCTTTTATGTAAACTGGCATGTCCTGAAGCATTATTCAATTTGCTGCGTTCATTTTATGTCACTAACGATGACCGTTTCGCCGTATATGGTGCTGATAACTCTTCTAAACGACGGCGGCTTTTCCGCGTTCGCCGCGCGCGCGACACTCACCGGACCGTAACGTGTGCGTACGCAGTTTACTTCGAAGTATAAGATCCACTAACAGCCCACCTGGCCTGTTTTCAGTTTGTCGCTTTGAAATTATTCGAATCGAATATATTCGAATCTATTCGAAATTCATACCTCGAACAAAAAAAGGTCATTCGAATATATTCAGAAATCGGACTTCAAAAAAAGAGGCCATTCGAATATATTCAAAAATCGGACGTCAAAAAAGGGGGTCATTCGAATCTATTCGATATTCGGTCTTTTCGTCCAGGGTACAATTATAGTAAATATAGAACTTTTGATACAACTATAGTAAATATAAAACTTTTGATATCATAATTTTTTGCAGAATCGAAGCTGAATAATTTTTTGTAAACTGCTTTCCATGGATTTTAGAAACTTTCACTGACACGCAGAAAAACACTTGCTGAAGTGCCACCGCCCCTCTCTTCATATAAATCCACATACGGCTGGCTGATTATTAAAAAACGTCACTAAAGTGAGTGCGGAGCACTTTTTGGAATAACTTTTCTCACCCATTCTTCAATGAATCCGCCTCAAAATAGTTTATAAGGTAGAAATTTGAGATCCCCTTCCGAGATCAGGGTTATGATCGTTGTACTGCCAGATAACGGTATCAAATAATTGCTGAATCAAAAAGAATCTCGTTTTTGTGTTTCTCCCATTCTGATAGTTCTTATTGATGCCCACATATACTTTTTTATAGTTAACTTCTTCGGCAAATCCTTTTTATAAAAGTTATACAGTCCAGGGCCTCGTAAAAACTGGTTGCGTCTCGCAGAACAATGTTGAGTCAATGATAATTTCGAAATCAGAAACCGAAAATGACCAAATAACTCACCAGTGGTGTCACATGCTTAGCTCTAAAAAAAACATTCGTCACAATAATGGAGTAAATTTGTTGGGTTTTTTTTATAGACACTGGATTTCCAAAAAATCACCAATTTCCAGAATTTTTTTCAAAAATGCCCGATCAATCAGAAAATTCTTCGGTATTTTCGTGTTAGCCTAATAAATTATTTGAATCACCATTGTAATATGTCAATCAGCATAGGCCTGTCTGAGCCCATAATTAATTTCAATCGGGGTTTATGAGCATCTGAAGTCTCGCCACTCTCCCAGTTCAGCTTTTCTAAAAATTTCAAACCAGTTGAAATTTCTCCAAAATTCTTTGGTGGAATCGTAGGGCTGCCTCAAGAATTTCACACGAACAGAAACAACCGAGTAAGTCGTTGAAAGCGTCAAACAGTTCCTAAATTGGGCGCCGCATAAAAACGGCGGCTGCCGCCGCCCGCCGCCGCCTTTTTACCCTTGGCAACCGACCGCACTGTACATGCAGCTTACGCCGCTAATAGCGCAAAGGCAGTGTCCACGATGAAATATGGTTGTCGAGCTTTCTGTTGGATATGAAAGGTCAGAGGCCTACTGAGACAATCGTGCCAGAAAGAGCAGCGAAAAATGCCTAGAAACCGCTTTTCTCTACCAAAATAGGATCGCTTTTGTGATGTTTCATCTCTAAAATTGGAAGAATTGACCGGTTCGGAGTAGTGAACTTTTCAATTGAGTAAACTTGATAAACCGAATCGACTTTCACATCTCAGAATGGAACCACAATAAGTCATAGTAACCATTCCAAATGAAATGTACTTTTCTAGAACCATTTTTGAACGAAATGTCCGAACATGTCCGTCGCAGCTGTCTACACCCACTCTGAAAGAAGTTATGAGCGTTTTTGAATCTTCGCGGCAGGGTAGGGCCCCCATGGAATTTTTAGGGTGTTTTCAGATTTTTTTCCAGAATTTGCTAAAAACATGTACGTAGGGGTAATCTGGGGTGCTGAACACGAATCTGGGGTTCGCTTGTCGAAATTTCAAGGTTTTATGTAGGGTACGTTAGGTAACATGCCATTTGGGAGGCAAAACCTACCTTAGTAATTCGAGAATCGACAAATGGACATCGGATTCGTGTTCAGCACCCCAAATAACCACCACATAGAAACTTTGAGACAAATCTGAGACTTTGACCAAACTACCGTATACCCACCGTGATCCACCGTAAGCTGTCAAAAATTTATAAACTGACATCAGATTAGTGTTGAGCACTCCAATCAACCCCCAGAAGAACCATTTGATCCACATCTGTCGCCACATTCCGTGAATCGTCGAAAGTCGATTTTGCCGTCAATTTTTTTCTGCCGATGGGAAGCTTTGAACAAATTTAGTAGAAAACTTCGGGAAAACGACAAATGAACCTCAGATTCGTGATCAGCACCCCAAATAACCCTCCAGGGCGAATTTTAAGTCAAATCTGGAATACTTTTCTGAAACGCTTCGAGAGCCCTCTAATTGGTATAAATAAACGCCCAACCGAAAATCCGTACAAGTCCAAAACGCTTTCAGACTGCGCAAAATTTGGAAAATGTTCCTTTACCCAAACTGTGCCTAGGGGGAAGGGGTGGTTTTGGGCGCTGAACATGATTATGAGGTCCGTTTCCGGATTTTCTTAAAAATAATGCGCTTTTTGAAGGGTACAATAGGTACGAAAATCCTAGAAAAAACGCCTATATTTTCTTTCGGAGTGGGTCTAGGCAGCTGCGATGGGCATATTCGGAATTTTCTTATGGTGGTGACTTATAGTGGTTCCCTTGTCAGTGTTAATTCTTTTGATAACCGGTTTTTTTCTTCCTTGTAACAAAGGATCGACAGGAAGCCGTTTCGAGGTTTCGAAAACTTCATTCGGAGGCAATTTCAGGACAAAGTTTGTGAATGACCTTGTGAAGATCCACCAGTCTGATTCAACGCAAAAACTGGGAAACAGTTTTCACGATGCCTTTAAAAGCCGGTCGAAAAAACGTATTTGAGCCTTTAAGAGTCTCCGCCTCACCCCTTAAAGGCAGTGGTCGCGAACAAATATGCTTGTCGTCTTTTTCTCTACAAATCCTTTTCTTGGTCTCGAGTAGTAGGACCTATAAGAAAAAATCGCGAAAAAACCACTGTTTCGGGCCCAATTTGAAACCTGAACTTTCTTGTCTTTTGATGGTGGACGAGCCCACTCCACATCATCGGCATCGATGACCTCTCATATCAAGAACATCAGCTGGCTTGAAACTGAATTTCAATCGACGAACCTTCGGATTTATGTACACATCTAGTCAAAAACATTGGTCGAAGTGCTTGCTTCCATTGTTCAACTGTTTTATTAGGTAAATTTGAATTTATTTCGTCCTCTGAATGTCGATGATTTTTGACTGCTCGGCATGAGACTGCGATCTTTTTCGTCATCGCTGTGCACGCGTGCACGAACTGGCTTCTTTAGGCCCTAGAAACTCTAATTCTAGCCCATTTTTCACCGCGCTAACTTCATAGTTTTTCAGCTGTTTTTGATCTAAGCTGATTTTTGTAGTTTTTTTCGACAACGTTTTTCATCGTGACCACTGCCTTTAATTAAAACACCGTCTAAGATATTGCCCAATTAAGGTTTCTTGGCTAGTTTTTGGTGCTTCCGTTCTAGGACAGACCGTACAAGTATATTAGCTTCGCTGTCTCAACCACTTTGTCGCTGGCTTCGCTATCGCAACCGAGCATGTCTGCTGCGGAGTAACTCGTTCACTTCCAATCCAACTCGGAAACACCCCTATATTTCTTCATTGGCATTAAGTTTTTGTCGGTTTTTTCGTTAGCTTACGTTACCACCCACCCTGAACCTTCAAATTTGTGTTAAGATCGATATAATTTTTGAGCGTGTATGCTGCCCTTGATATTTATGTGTGTATGTGCAATGTTGTTGATATCAGTGTTCATAATATACATAGATTCTTGTGCAATTGATCATGCAAAGAATTGGTGGTGGTATCATTCGTTAGATTCTGTCGTACGGCTATTCAGGCACTCTCCGTTTTGAGATAGTTGCGTGCAAAAACTCTGCCAACGCGTAGCTAGATGCCTCCGAGGGCGCGGCCTCTAAGGGGCCGAATAGAGTCTTGCCGCTCAACCGCCGGCAGCATGGTGTGCAGCCGTATCGATCACGCGGCGCCGGGAGGCGGCGCGGCGGGTCGATTAGACTAGGTCAGGACCTTTTCTGGCAGCGGCCGCCGCCGGCGGCTGCCGCATGGCCAGGCGGCGCCGCTTTGCAACCCCGAGCGGTGCGGCGAAGTGGCGCGGCGACAGCAGACGGTCGAGCCCGCTTTCCATGAATGAATGGCCAAATATTTATGTTTGTGAGGTAAATTTTTGTTTACCTGTGTACTTACATCAAGGTCACTTCTAGTCATAGGATTTCGAGCTGGTGAAACTTGATTTTTTAAGAGGTTTGAAAATTTTGACACCAATTCAAGTGCTTTTTTTTTACTAAACTTCGAATCCGAAAATTCCCATGTATCTTTTGAACAACGCCCTTCTAAATTTCCATTTGCGAAACGTATTCTCAGCTGGAAGCAGATCCTCTATAAATTACTAACTTTCGAAAAGGTACAGTTGCCTCGATAAGTACTAATAGTGAGTAAAAGACATGGACATGAGACACTAGGTTTGACATTGTCGAATTTTTGGAAATGTTGAATAAATTAATAAATTTGAACTATCGAATAGAGACTCGAATTTTTTCTAATGCATGGAAATTTTTGACAACTTGTCCTCTATTCGATTCGAATTTTCGAAAAATTGGTCCATATATTCCAATTAAAAAAAGAATTTGCGAATTATTTCTGATTAGTTAACGAATATTCTCCATTTTTTCAGTAGTAAAAAGTATTCGAATGCCGTGACAAAAAAATTGAGCGAATATTCGGAAAGTTGAATATTTCAGCTCCTCAAATAAAGCGATTATTCGAAGAAATTGAAAACCAAAAAATTTGGAACCCCGAATGAATAGAATATCCGGAAAACCGATCAATGCAGAATTCCGAAAGAATCGATCACTCTATAAAGCAAATAATCACTATCCTGAATGAACCGAATACCTGAGGAAGCTAAAAATATCCCAATTCCCGGAAGAATCGAATTAAAAAAATAGAATTTGAGGTTTGCAAATGAATAGAATATTCCGATAGTTCGAATATTATTCGAATAACTTTTACTTTGGGTCCCACGTCTGGTGAATACACAAGGTGAAATGTTACAATCATATGACTAAAAATGAATGCAAGAAAATGGAGGGGGTGCACATCGATCACGGACACCGTTTTCAGGGACTCCTAAAGTTTTGAAGTACATAGCTGTGTTTGCCAATCGTTTCTGATGTATTGCTTTCTTATCTGAACCACTGAACATGACTCAAGCCGCCGTGAAATTAAATCCAGCTCCAACATGGCCAATCCGAATATTACAATTGTTTAATTCGAAACTTAAACGTCAGTTGCATAGCCCTGTACGTAGTACGCAAAAGCGCGTCGTCGCTCCAGTTTGCCGCAGCCCGTTCATAGCATTTGGAGATCGGCGGCGATGAGAAATCTTGTGCGGCGCGGCACGCCGCGCCGCTCCTTCCTCCGCCGCTCCTTTCAGCGGCGGGACTCTATTCGACCCCTAACGCCGCCCCATTCCATGTAGCGAGAATTTGAGGGTTTTAGCTACAATAGCTAAAACCCGCATATTCTTGTGTCGAGGCAACAAGGGTGCAAATTCTGCTCGTATTCTACATAAAAACTAAGGCTAACTTTGAACCATTGCTTGCTCTGATGCTAAACCCGTATATTCTCGCTATAATTTTGTAGCGAGAATCTACGGATTTGAGCGACAGCATGTGTTGAAATGCAATCTCAAACCCGCGTTGGCTGCGCGGAACGCAGGGATGCGGTTCGAACAGTGTTGGCGCAGTCAACCCACCGATAGCTTGAAACTCTGTGGGCGGTCGTGGGGGGTGACCCCGTGTCGCTCTCTGGAAGACCGTGCTAGAGATAGTTTTGGCCGCTGGGATGCTGCAGGCCGGTGGAAAGAAACGGCGATGCGCTCGATCGCAGCCGGGATCGCCTTTCTCGTACGGATCAAGACTGGGTGGGTCGATCGACCGAGTGCTGCAACGAGAATAAGCGTGGAATATGCGGGTGCTGTAGCGAGAATTTACGTAGAATATGCGGGCGCTGTAGCTAAAATTTCACAAACTGAGGCTAAACTTTCCGTAACTTACGTAAATTCTCGTGTCAAAATCAGACCTGATGCCTCCGAAACCCTGGGCATCTCCCGTGTGAGGCATCTAGCTACGCGTTGGCGGAGAACAAACAGAGAAATGGTGATGAGCTGTCAACAAACATTTCTAGGATACCTGAGCTGCCTACACAATTTCAGAGGCACAGTACAACCAGAAATAAGATTTTGTGCCTTTCAGTGTGCGTAGTAGCAGACAGCTCCTTCGAGGGCATCCCCTATTTTGATCCAAAAACTACTGCGATTTTTCTAAAAAAGGAATTTCTCCTCCTGTCTGATCTATTTCGGCAAGCGTGATAAAGCATTCGATGGCCTATCTTTTCCTTATCAAGGCCCATAGAGCCTGTTCATTGAAGACATTTGCATTCAACTTTAGAGTGAGTCGAAGTACCAGATATTTGTCCTCTCTTTCGGAATGGGATTTGCTTTTTTCTCCGTGTGCGTGTGCGGAGCGAGGAGAGAGTGCGGGGGGTGCGGGGGAAAAAGAGAGGCAGCATACGCGCACTCACGCACGCGATATAGTATACTGCCTTTATTCGGGAGTGCACAAGCCCCCTTTTTCACCAGCACTCGCTTCTACAGTTATGCGCCACGGCGGCGCGGTCTGCCGTGACCCTCTCCCATCCCATCTCTCTCTCTCTCCATGTGGCAGGCATCGATCTTCGTATGACCACCGTCCGATCGTCAGCATGACCGGCGATCATGTTCAGAGCCGGTGAGTTTTTTCCAAAATTTTCACCGTCTTCAGTTGTTTAGGTGTTAATTCAAATGTCATCATGTTGCCGAAGATTAGGGTTTACTCGGAGCTTTACACAATCCTTCTCGTTACCAAGAAATTGAGAAAACATTTGTTCTCTTTATTTTCAGCAAAAAAAGTCATTCTTTCTGAACATTAATTGTCTGTTTCGAATCGATGACTCATCTATACACTACCCATTACGATTATTTCTGAATTAATACCAAAACAACTGAAGACGGTGAAAAGTTTCGAAAAAACTCACCGTCTCTGATTATGATCGCCGGTCATGCGGACGACTGGAGGGTGTTCATACAAATGTCGAGGCCTGCCTTATGGGTCGGGAGAGATTGGATGAGAGAGGGCCACGACAGACCGCGCCGCCGTGGTGCGATACTGTAGAAGCGAGTGGGGATGAAAGGGGGGGGGGGCTTGTGCACTCCCGAATAAAGGCAGTATAAATGTGGCTCCGAAATAGAGGGTGAATCTGTCTGAGCTCGTCTCCTACTGAAGCGTTTATTCCGCGATTGTTGAAGCAACGCTAGACGTTCTCCACTGGATTTCTTAAAATGAGCAACTTTTGCTACTTTTTTGAAATTTTTAGGTCTTGTAGCCTCTTCTTTATGCAATGGATTGAGACACAAAACTTTATAGTTGGGTACTACAAGCGATTCTCTGTTCAATATTATTTGTTTTGCAAATTATCGGTATTTTTTCGACAAATCGATTTATAGCTTTTTTGATTTTTGAAAAAATAGTCGATAGTTTGCGAAATGGCTAGAGTTGAATGGGAACTGTCATGAAGAGGCAACAAAAATGGCTTTACCATAAAGGCACTGTTCACGATGAATTTCGTCGTTGAGTTTTCTTTGAAAGCATTGGCGGCAGCCCTCAGAAACAGAACGGTGTTGAAGAAACGGGTCCGAAAGCATTCACAGAGGCAAAAAAACGGTCTTGAAGATTACCACAGTGGGCAAGTCCGGCCTCCTTGCGTCTAGTTGTTGTCGTCAACAGCGACACTTCTCTATCACTGCCAAGCTTTGACCTGCGATTGTCAACAGTGGTTTTCATCGAATTTACCTATGGATTGGAAAGATTCTCGCCCTCAGAAGATTTCCGTAAGTTTTCGACAACTAATTATCAAATCTAATATCTCTTTCAATGAAAAATCGCTGCCGATGATCGCAGGTCAAATCTTGGCAGTGATAGAGTCGTGTAGGTGTTGGCCACAACAACTAGACCCAAGGAGGCCGGACTTGCCCACTGTGGTGATCTTCAAACCCGTTTTTTTCCTCTGGAAAGGCTTTTGGACCAGTTTTTTCAACACTGTTCTGCTTCTATGGGCTACCACCATTGTTTTTCAAAGAAAACTCAAGAACCGAGTTCATCGTGGACAGTGCCTTTGAGCCTTGTTTCGAGTGCTCCCGGTCGCTGCGGCCATGCGAGGGACAACTGTTCCTTTTTCATCGCGCGCAATGGAAAGGCGCTCCAATTGTGATCGCTTCGTGGCAAACGTCCCACATCGCTATGTCACGGCGACGAAATCCTATGTTTTACTACTTCGCTGCTGGAAGAGCGATTCTCAGTGGCCTCTGTCCATCATTCGTCGCGACCAAAATCGCAGCCATGGATCGATTACCAGCGAATGACACATTTCTTTCTGTGAACATTGATCCATTAACGTGATGATATCAGTGTTTACGAGTCGGAACATGTTATTAACCCATTCACGACCGCGTGTCCCACCGGTGGGACACGCGTTGACTACCACTTCGGACCGCGTGTCCCACCGGTGGGACACTCTTTTCGAAAATCGTTTTCTCCACCACGTGAAGGAATTTCTAAACCTATTTATGGTCAATGTATTTACCTATTCTAGGCTCGACTATAAACTTCTTGGTCCGCTGGAAGCTTCACCACTACAATATAGCTGACCCTTCGAATGCGGCGAGGTCGAAAACCGCAAACTTGAGTACAGATCGCATTTTTACAAGCAATTAAAGGCGAACTTTATTCTTTCTCCTATTGCTCGAGAAACAATCCTTACTTCTTAGAGTGGGCAGATCGTATAGCACTATTTAATATATCACAGAAATATGATTACTTATACTGCGCACCAATCCCGCGTTGAAAATCGGCTTTTCTTTCGACCGTATTTTGCTCACATAATTTATTTTATGCAAAGATCACTAATGTTGAGATCATTAGGCCTTTTTGAAAGTCCTGCTTAGTTACGGTTGGTGCACCTTCGTAGGCCGGGGCTCAAACTTCGGTGAAAACTACCTTGGAGAGGAGCGGACGAGAAACCTGCCAGAGCAGAAAACGAGTGAAAACCTATAAAACGTTAATTACACTAATCATTCCTAGTCAAATTGTAATAATAAAACTATTTTATACGTTTGAATGCAAAAAACACATATGCTTTTCGCAAAAAATCTCTTCCTAGAAGGCGCCGAACAGGAGGGTTGAGGGGGTGGCCGAGAAAAAATGGCGAAGATCTAAAAAAAGTCATTTCCATCAGCATCAAAAGTCAATATTAAAATTGAGGAGTATTTTCTACGTCTAGATGTCAAAAAGAATGCTAAAAATGTTTACTACAAAAAAATCGCGTCGGAATGCAATAGACGGCAAGAGCGAAGGAGTAGCTAAAGCAAAATTAGTGCAAATCTGACAAAATATCATTTCACTAAGCATTTCCTGTCAATTGAAGAACAGAAGAATGTCTATCATGGTAATCTACGTTATTTAATGTTTCAAACCGCTAGAATTCAACGAACTCACGTGATTTTGTAGATGGTCTTATCTACATAGTTGAAAATTTAGGAGGCCATTTCTCTGGAAGGAAAGAGTTATGGAAGCTGAAACTTTGGGATCATGATTTTGACGTCGACAGTCGTAGAATAAGCAAAAAAAACCAAAATCGATTTTTTGGTGGCGTGCCATTCCGGCAAAAGTGGCCCACCGGTGGGAGACTGTATACGGTGACGCAATATTGCACGCGGTCCGAACGTGCAGCCACCCAAAATTAGGCGTGGTCGTGAATGGGTTAATGACCACTGGCCATTACTTTCCATCGATTGATTGATTTTCTACGATCATTCATAAGGCTATGCACTATGAATAAAATCGCTGCCGCGCCACAGCGCTGCAGCTGCGGGTTCAAAATCGCTGCGGTGAAAAACAGACGCGATGCAGTCAAAACAAGGCTTTACGAACCGCGAACCAACACACATTTCAGACAGTGCACGCGATCCGTTTCTTACCTTATAGAAAGACCGAAATTAACTTCGAATTGTGCACATATGTGTTATATATACGCCTTCGTTATTTGTCGTCAATCACCTATTGTATTGCGGTAATTTCATTTGCCTTTGTCGTACATGTTTTGAGGTATTCTCTAAAGTCCGTGTTCGCGATAAAGAACCGTATTATAGTTTTTGATGTTTTTGAGTAGGCAAGTCCACGAAGTAGAGGATAATAGGGAAACGTCCATACAAAATTCTTAACTATCGGAGAAAAAAATCTCTCTGAAAAAAGCTCTGAATTAATCGCAAATTAGTTACGGTTGTTCGGTGTATTTGGCGCGCTGCGGAATTTTGACAATCCAGACGTCAGAAATGGTTTTGTGCTTCAAAATTCTGAGGTAGTTGACTTTGTTTTCTGTTTCTTGTACCCAAAACTCTCTAAAAATTAGTTGGTTTAATGCAAATGCTTGGATGTCAAAATTTGTGCGGACAAAGAATATTCAAAAATTTGGGGCAACTGTTCCTTTTGCCAAAGGAAAGGTGGACAACTGTAATACAGTGCGTTGCAAAATTATACGACATACCCCAATTTCCGCGGTTCCAAACTACGCGTCAATTAAGGAGAAAAACGGTAAATATCAATCGATGCAGCACCCTCGAAAACCCCTGGGTACGAATCTTCATGAAATAAGAGCCACTAGCAGGAAACTTGCAACGGAAATCGTCAAAGATGGCTGTTGCAAAATTATACGACATAGCTTATGTTCTCGCAGAAATTTCTATTCTACACCATCTGTATCAGTCCGATCATGGTAAGAACCACTAAAAACATCGAGTTATTAGGCTTCAAAAATGTCTTGGCGCCAAACCACTTCGAAAACTCTGGTTGGTATGTTTCAACCCACCTTTTTGTGAACACCCCTTTCTATCTGCGCCAATTCGCTAATAACGGCTAGTTTCAGCCGAGCCACACGCTCGTATTGTCTGTTCTGAATGTAGATTCAGGGCCCAAGAATACCTCACACGTTTTCCACAGGGTTGAGGTCCTGCAAACCGGCCAGCCATTCTAGCAAATTGGTAGGATCGGCCTGAAACCAAGCCTGCGTTGTTCTACTGACAAGAAGTGAAGGCGGAAAATGACTAGAAAGAACTAGAATTGATTTTCCGGCACATTCTGATAATCTGTGGAGTTCATAGGTCATGTCGCTATTATCTTGTCCAGCTTGAAACCCCACCTGGATCCGGGTCACGGCTCTCTCCTCCGAAATTCATACTCAAGGATATATTCGGCTCCTTTTTAGATCTCTCCAATTATTGGAATGCTTAGTCAAAAATAAATAAATGTAGTAGAAATGATCAAGCTCGTTTGGATTGCTCTTGCTTCGACCGATTAAAAAGGATTTCGAAGGATCCACACAAGGACCCGAACTTATCCTTGAGTAGGAACTTAGGAGGAGAAAGAATAGCGCATTGACCCGGACCCAGGTGGGGTTTCAAACTGGACAAGCTAGTAGTGACATGACCTATGAACTCCAAAGATTACCAGAATGTGCCAGAAAATCATTTCCAGTTCTTTCTAGTCCGTTTCCGCCTTCACTTCTTGTCAGTAGGACAACGCAGGCTTGGTTTCAGGCCGATCCTGCCAATTTGCTAGAATGGCCGGCCGGTTTGCAGGACCTCAACCCTTTAGAAAACGTGTGAGGTATTCTTGAGCGTTGAATCTACATTCAGAACAGACTATACGAGCGTGTGGCTCCGCTGAAACTAGCGGTTATAAGCGAATGGGCGCAGATAGAAAGGGGCGTTCACAAAAAGGTGAGTTGAAACATACCAAACAGAGTTTTCGAAGTGGTTCGGCGCCAAGACATTTCTGAAGACTAATAACTCGATGTTTTTAGTGGTTCTTACCATGATCGGACTGATACAGATAATAATAATAATAATTTATTACGTTGTTTAAGACAAACGTGAGATAACTAGAGAGAGAGAAAAAATAATAATACTGTCAACCGCAATCTTATTCAAAAAGAATTTTGGCCTTGGCGAAACGCTTGAACTGTGCTAAAAAGGGAGGGATAGGTTGTATTCCATGTCTTAAAGGCAGTGGACGCGATCAAATATGCTTGTCGTCTTTTTCTCTCTAAACCCTTTCCTGGGTCTCGAGTAGTAGGACCTATAAGAAAAAATCGCGAAAAAACACTGTTTTGGGCCGAAATTGAAGCCTGAGATTTCTTGTCTTTTGGTGGTGGACGAGCCCACTCCACAACATCGGCACCGATGACCTCTTATATCAAGGACATCAGCTGGCTTGAAATTGAATTTCAATCACTGAACCTTCGGATTCATTTACACAACTAGTCAAGAACATTGACTGGAACGCTTTCTTTCATTGCTCAACTGGTTTTATTAGGTAAATTGACAAAATAAAATAAAAATAAATCGTCTTGAAATATCTTTGAAAATGATTTGGCACAAAATAACCAGAACTAATGAAAAACTGGGAAATGTAGTGAAATAACCAAAACCGGATTTGGCGGTCATTCATAGGCCAACTTTTGATAAGTAGTGACTGGCGTGGGATTAAATTCTACAAGCTTCTCCGTTAAACTTATCAAAGCGAAATCAAGCGCGCATCGGATTTGAGCATTACGTTCACATAGCTTGACCCACCCTGATTTCCGTATTACATCTTCAATGAAACGTTTCACGGTTTCCGTTGCGCGCTTGATTTCGCTTTGATAAGTTTAACGGAGAAGCTTGTAGAATTTAATCCCACGCCAGTCACTACTTATCAAAAGTTGGCCTATGAATGACCGCCAAATCCGGTTTTGGTTATTTCACTACATTTCCCAGTTTTTCATTAGTTCTGGTTATTTTGTGCCAAATCATTTTCAAAGATATTTCAAGACGATTTATTTTTATTTTATTTTGTCAACTTCTATATTTCTTGTAGTTATAAAATTGCCAAATCATTACTTTTGCCAGGAAGCTAAACTTTTGGAAATTTCATGTATTTTTACCAAAGGTCCCCTTTCTGACCTGATTTTTGCTTAGCGACTCCCACTCTGGAGAGGAAAAACCGTTTATGAAAGCTTTTCCCTACGGTAAATAATTAAATCATTACCGATCGGTGTGGTCGGACGACTATAACTCCTAAAAATTGTGACCCGCAGACATAAAAAAGGACCCATTCTTTCCTTCTGAGGTCCCGCACACTTTCTTTGGCGTCCTGTGCACTCCCACTGGGGCCCGCACACTTTCTGCGGCGTCTTGCGCACTTCCACTGGGGGCCCGCACGCTTTGTACGGCGTCCTGCGCACTCCTCAAATCCTATTCACACCAACCGTCTCAAAGAGGAAACAATCCTGGGCGGAAGACTATCATTGGCTGTGTTGATTTTCATTAGTTCATTTTCAAAGTTCAGTGAGCGTCGGATGGTTAACAATAACATGTTTACATGTTCTTACCCATCTTGGCCGTCAATTTTAAGGTTCCGCTAAAATTGAGCTTTCAGCTCCAAAATTGTATTGGAGCTAGCTGCATCCACTTCCCGCCTCCTGCCAAAAATTTACTTCCTAGCTAAATTTTAAGTGTTGCAACAAGATCGTGAATGCCGTCTGAAAAAAAGGAGATGAACAGTTTTTCGACCAAAATCACGTGGTTTTCGTCATTTTTCTCGAGCGCCAAAAGACCATTCCACAAGGATCATCCCTGTCGTGATCCTAACGGGACTCTGAGAGTTTTGACCGCGAAATAGCCGGGAAATAGGCCACCAGGCTCCTGGTGGGCTATTTCCAGGCTATTTCGCGGCTATTTCTCGGCTTCTCATGGAACGGACCAGAAGTAGCCGAGAATAAGCCAAGATATAACCGAGAATTATTCAGAATTAATCAAAATTAACCAAGACGCAACCGTCGCCGGCTCGACGAGCCACCGTGTGGGGCCGCCAGCGGTTGGGCGGGGCTTCCAGAGGTTGAACGAGGTCCACGAACCTCAAACTTGAGTAATTGAACCGAAGGAGGCGCTGACATCTGAATTATGCCTCTGGAATGCTCCGTATATCTGCCTGGAGAGCATTATTTCTCGGCTATTTCGCGGCGAGATTCATTTGGCGGCTATTTTGCGGCGAGCATTATTTAGCGGCTATTTAGCGGCTATTACGCGGCAAGCAGGCATTTCGCGGCTATTTCTCGGCCAAAACTCTCAGAGGAGGTGGGGGTGACCCCACCACCACTGCTCGCAGTGGGGTCCACCACACTGCAAACCGTGGGGAGATGGGCCCATACTTGGGTACCACCTCCCTTCCCCCCCGAGCCGTGGGGATATCCCCTCGGCAACAAAAATCATCCTCCGGAATCCGTTGGATCTTCTGGAAAGTGACTAAGGCCACCTTCCAGGTCCGGCTCCGAAGAGCCGACTGAGGCACACGGTGAGATGAGGAGCCTTTTATACCAGCAACATTGTTAATACCTTTGTCTTAACATGTCCTTGAGTGAGAATTTTGTGCCGGAGGCAAATTATAATCGTCTCTTTCTGCGGCGTCCTGCGCACTCCTCAAATCCTATTTACACCAACCATCTCAAAGAGAGAACAATCTTGGCCAGAAGCCTATCATTAGCTGTGTTGATTTTCACTAGTTCATTTTCGAAGTTCAGGGAACGTCGGATGGTTTTTAATAACATCTTTACATGTTTTTACCCGTCTTCACCCTCAATATTGAGGTTCCGCTAAAATTGAGTTTTCAACTCCAAAATTGAGTAGGAGCTAGCTGCATCCATTTCCAGCCTCCTGCCAAAAAATTAGCTTCCTAGCTCAATTTTAACTGGTTACACAAAATCGTGAACGCCGTCTGAAAAAAAAGGAGATTAACAGTTTTTCGACCAAAATCACGTGGTTTTCGCCATTTTTCTCGAGCGCCAAGGAACCATTTTTAACCATCTTTGGTTGTGTACCCCAACTTTTTACGCTCTTTCCAATGAAGACAAAACCGCATTTCCACATTCACTCCGAACGCCGATTTCGTAATCGCAGAGTTGCGCGTGGGCGAGTTAGAGCCAAATCTGGTGCGCGCTTCGCGCGCACCACAATTTACATTTATTTCTTCCTCTGAATGTCGATGATTTTTGACTGCTCGGCATGAGACGGCGATCTTTTTCGTCATCGCTGTGCACGTGTGCACGAAGTGGCGATTTTGGGCCTTAAAATCTCTATTTCTAGCCCGTTTTTCACCGCTCTACCTTCATAGTTTTTCAGCTGTTTTTGATCTAAGCTGATTTTTGTAACTTTTTCGATAACGTTTTTCATCGTGACCACTGCCTTTAAGGCGACGTATGCGGAGCCCGCTCGACAAGTAAAACTAAAGGCTCTAATGCTCGATCTTGGTTTACGATACGAAATTTTTACGGAATCGCCTCGTGTCCGTGATTTTGAAAGAGTGAAGAACGGTGAAAAATCAATTTTCACGACTCTAGATATCATTTTGAATACCATACACACATCTCTCAGTTTACGACGTGATTCTTAACTGACCAGTCTCAATAAACTATTCCTCATCCTCGCACTAGGGATTTCTGAATAGGAGAAACCCCGAGAGCGAATTAGCAGCTTTCTCGTGAAATTGTTCTGAGCTTTTTCAACCAAGGCAATGTCCTTTTTTTTGTAAGGACAGAAGACTGTTGTTCCCGTCTCAAGTATTGGCCTGACATAGATTTTATAGGCTTTCAGCTAAATTTCCTTATTTTCTGTAGACAACGCTTTGAATATTTGAAAAGTGCGAGATTTTATAGGCTTTCAGCAAAATTTCCTTATTTTTTGTAGACAACGCTTTGAATATTTGAAAAGTGCGCGCATGCGCTTTTCTACTTATTATTCTGAGGTGTTCTGAGAAATCCAGCTCATCATTATAGTTGAAACCTAGGTCCTTGCCAGACCGAACCACTGAGATGCACTGCTCATCAATTAAATAGTCACAAACCTCGTCAGAAATTCCTAGCCTCATGACTGCGGTCTTTTCAGGGGCAAGGGGAAGTTCCCACAAACGGGACCATATCACCACTTGGTTGATTGCATGCTGCAGAGCAGCTCTATCTTCACAGTTAACTACTTCTCGGTAAATTTTTATGTCATCAGCGAATTGTTTCATAGCAACGTTAGGCCCCACTGCTTCAGAGAGATCCGAGGTGTATATCATAAACAATAGAGGCGAAAGCACACCACCTTGCGGCACACCACTTGTGACATTCCTACAAGATGAGAATTCTAACCCTACTTTAAAGGCATCGTTCGCGCTGGAAATCAATTCTCATTTTTCAGGCTCAATTTCATGATTGAGCCCGGTAGACCACACTGGTAAACGTTGGCGCGTCAAAAACATTGGGCGATGAGGTTGGAAGGCGTCAAAGATGAAGATCCGCCACCAATTCTCACCAGTCATCTAGCACTTTTTCCTAGAACGTTGGTGCGACCGTAAGACAACATGAAAAATAGTTACGGCACGAACTCCACATGCAGAAAAACTCCGAGAATGACAGTGACGAGGTCTCCAAAAACAGTAAAATTCCAAAAAGGATTTTGGCGCAAAATTCAAATTCGTATTTACAATGTGTTCCGATTCACTTTTCTTTAAAAATGAAGGTTTTTCATTTGCCCCTTCGACATTTTCGTTCACAAGAGAGGCAAAGCTACACAAAAACATGAAAAAATAATATACGGTTTTCCACGCGTACGATGCCTTTAACCTGGAACGTTCTATCAGTCAAAAACTCTCCGAGCCATTTGCAAATTATTGGATTTACCTTCAGTTGAGATAACTTGTGCAATAACTTAACATGTCTAACTCTGTCAAATGCCTTCGAAAAATCAAAGTATACCACATAATTTGCCTTCCTCGAATCGAGGCTATTGGTCCAGTCATTTATGCACTCCAGCATGTTGGTCTCTGTCGACCGGCAAGGTACAAATCCATGCTGGCAGCCCGGAATCAGCATATTATTCTGTAGGTATTCAAACAGATGAGCCTTGATAACCTTCTCGAACGCCCTACAAAGGAACGAAGTAATGCTGACTGGACGATAATTTCCCATATCACTCGCGGGGGCTTTCTTAAAGGCACTGCTCACGATGAAAATCGTTTTTCTGTTTTCACGCCTATCTTGAAAACGGCCCCATGCTGATTCCAATGATGTTTCTGAAATCCAACAAGACCTTCTGGGAACGGAGTTATGGTCCCTCAAAAATTGAACTAAGGAAACATGGTGGACGAGTTGTCCGAGGGTTGTAACTTGCGTCTTTCGCAGCCGTTGTATACGAGCTGACCTGAGTAAAGAGAGAAGCTGAGAATGAAGGAAAGAACGGGTCGAATGATTGGAAATCATCGCTCATCTCACGATCTTGAGGATTCATTTGCTCACGTCGGTGGGCGTGTGATGCGCTTTTGAGGTTTGCCTTGCGCTCGAAATGGCAACTTCAGGCTCTTTTGGAGCTTTTCCTGGCTTCATGCGTTCTTTCGACGTCAACGTTACATTGAGCCCCTCCACTACCCATTCCTAGTGGAAACTGAAACACATTCTTTATCGTGAACACTGCCTTTAAGCAATGGTGTGATAAAGGAATGCTTCCACCGTGATGGGATTTCAGAAACCATTAGAGATTGATTATAAATATAGCACAGAAGGCTAACTATAACATGAGCAATGTTTTTCAGAAAGGAAGTAGGGATGTAATCAGGTGTCATGGAAGAAGAGTTTGGCCACTTTTTAATGATATCAAACAGGGAAGATTCATGGAACCATGAAAATGTGCTCATGGGCTCAGAAACTGTCGGGCTGAAAGCTGGAATATGCCCATTGTCGTCAAGAAAAACTTCGCAAAATTTATCTGCTAATAAGTTGGCCTTGTCTCTGTCGGATGTCGCCACATAATCTCCTTTTCTGATACTACCAATCCAATTGCTACTTTTCTGCATACTGTTCAAAAGCTTGTAGAAATCATTTTTACGCCCCGAATCGACTATCCTTTTCTCAATATTGCTGTTTAACTTCTCTAAAGCGCTTTGAAATTTTTTTGAGAATCGGTGAAATTTGTCCCAGTCACACTGATTTTGTGAAGTTTTCGCAAGCCAAGTGCGATGTTCAAACATGTTCTGTAGATAAGCAGGTAGATCTCAGAAAAATTAAAACATGTTACATGTAATATTAAATGTAAGCTACTTGAGACATTCAAGTATATTACCTTTATATCGCATGTAACATACACTTACATTACATGTAACATACATTTATATTTCATGTAGCTTAATTAGAGCTGCAAGTTGACGCTCGATGCTTTAAGGGTTGGAGCTGCAAGTTCCTGGCTAGTGCTTCAGGTACGAATCAGCAAGCTTTAAGCTCTTTTGGCCATCCCAGGAGCTTAAAGCTTGCTGCTTCATGACTGAAGCAGCAAGCTTGGATCCCACAGCTTCATACAAGAAGCAGTGGGCTTAAGCTTGCTCAAAAAAAATGCATGTCGCTCCCTCTAATCCTCCGCACGATTTAAAGGCATCGTTCGCGCTGGAAATCAGTTTTCAGTTTCCAGGCTCAATTTCATGATTGAGCCCGGTAGACCACACTGGTAAACTTTGGCGCGTCAAAAACGTTGGGCAATGAGGTAGGAAGGCATCAAAGATGAAGATCCGCCACCAAATGTCTCCAGTCATCTAGCACTTTTTCCTAGAATGTTGGTGTGACCGTAAGACAACATTAAAAATAGTTACGGCACGAACTCCACAAGCAGAAAAACCCCGAAAATGACAGTGACGACGACTCCAAAAGCAGTAAAACTTCAAAAAGGATTTTGGCGCGAAATTCAAATTTGTATTTACAATGTGTTCCGATTGACTTTCCTTCACAAATAAAGGTTTTTCATGGCCCCTTCGACATTTTCGTTGACTAGAGAGGCCAAGCTACACAAAAACATAAAAAAATAATATACGGTTTTCTGTGCGTACGATGCCTTTAACGTATCATGAGGAGCGAGAGATCAACGACTCGGCCAGGGCGAGTGACCACCTCGTCGAATGTCAATCCCATGCGCCTGCGCTCATCGGTAAGGTATGAGGCGGCCCGTATGCTGTGCAGGTTTGCAGAAGGTGTTCAGCATGGGCCCTCAGTTGCTGGAGATAATTGAATTATGTTACACTTATACTACATGTAATTTACTTGAGTAGAGATAATTCACATGTAACTTACATTGACGGAGATGTATTACAAGTATATTGTAATCCTCTCTTATGTTACAAGGATTATGTTTTCACCATCGAGAACATATTACTTGCGACATTTGGCCTGCGAGCGAGGGAGCGATATATTACATGTAACATACATCGGTCGAGATAATTTGCAAGTAATATACATTGGCCAATTTATGTTACATGTATATTAATTCAGGCCTTTTATATTACATGTAATATGTTTTCATTTTTCTGAGATTAGCACGCATTGTAGTAACGCGACGCCATGGAACAAACATGTCTATGGCATGAGTGAGTATGGCCAAAAACATTTCATATTTTTCATTTACGCCAACTACTGTGTCAAGCGATCCCCTCCAAACAACATTTGACAAGTAACTACAAACTTGGTCATAATCACACTTTTCAAACTGACGACAGCACGTGTAGCGGGGCTCAATGTATGTCGCACAAACATGGAACGTAACGCTGCTATGATCGCTCGAACCCACAGGAGGCCCAACACATACATTACCGAGAAGCGTTGGTTCATTAGTGAGTAGAATATCAAGAATGTTTCTCCCTTTAGTGGGTTCCGTGATGTATTGTTTAAGATTATGAGCAATTGTCATCTCAACGAAGGCGGTCTTGTCGATAGCAAGTGGTTTATCTAGGTCAGACCAATCAATTTCCGGATAGTTGAAATCACCCATGACAATAGAAGGGTGCTCACACACTAGTAGATCACTTATAGCTTTTGTCAGCTGGTCATTATATTCAGTCCTGCAAGAAGGGGTACTGTACACCGCGATAAATCTGATTTGGTGATTCTCAAGAATCATTTCAGTTGATGAAATTTCATAGGAGTCTGAGACGGATTCATCTAAAATTTCTATGAACCCAATTTTTTGTTCATCAAAATTATAACTCCGCCACCCATTTTTCGGTTTCTGTCACACCTCACTGCTTGATAGCTATGGCTAAGATTACCTAGCAGCGATGACATTGTATGTTGCGAATTCAACAAAGTTTCAGTGAAAACGTAAATATCGTAATTTTTTCCAGCACAAGATCAATGTAAAGCGCATTTTTGGGAACAGATCGGCAATTTGCATAGAAACAAGTCAAAAGTCTCTGAATAATGACTGCGGTTCACTGGTTTCACGAACCCGATTGCGATTGATCAACACAAGTCTGATCGGTATTAGAAATAAAAGTCTGATCGACATTAGAAACAACAATATTACTAGCGATGGTGCCGACAAAATGATCCTCAGAATTTTGACGTTCCTCCTGTTGAGTGTGCGCCACATCTAAGCTGACACGAGCAAGTCTAGCCTCCCGGTTCCGATCAATCTCCGATTTTGTAAGGGAACGGCGTATGAACGCCCTCCCATGACGATATGATCGCAACCAGTGGGCTCTTGTGAGAATGAGGCGTTGATAATGAGAGCTAGGTAAAACAACCTTCAACAAAGGAGCACGTTCCACATTAGGTTTTCCTAATCTGTAAACAGATTGTGGGACACATTCAACTTCAAGATGGTCAAGTACCTTTTTCACACTATCATAGTTGAGCATTGCCCTAGTTGTGGAAGAGGAGTTCCTAGGCTCAGCTATACCCGATATCACAATTGAGCGCTGGCGCTCTTTCTCCTCAAAAAATACGCCAGAACAAGAACATTTCAATCCATCCACAGGAATAGGAGAAGAATTCTTATGCGCATCAGCTAAGGCCTTAGGCAGCTCGTCATTCTCATTTCGCAATGTCGCAATTTGATTTTGGAGCTCTACATTGTTAGTGAGTACAGTCGAAAGTTGACCTTGAACATCAATCACATGGAGGATCAGAGTTTTCAAAAATACCGGCGTTTTCTTATCAGCACGCATTTGCTCCATTGCCATTTCGATATCATTCGTCGCATCTGGTTCGTTTTCCTCGATGACTCTGCTCCTGGCTTTCTTTTAAAGGCAGTGTTCACGATAATCTCCAATTTTGAGATTAATAGCTATATCGATTCATTGCCCCCCGGGTGGAACTAAAACGATGAAGAAAAGCACCAGAAGTGCGCGAATTCCTTCACTCTCACCCCGCCTCTTTACTCTCACAGGAACTGTTTGTTGTGACAATGAACTCTTTTGTGAATCTGTCCTTTGCAACTCTCTACTCTCTATTGATCCGTTCTTTCCTCCGTACCGTAACTAATACTTCTTTGTATAAAATAATCTTCCATCTTCGATCAACCCCATTTCCCACACGTGACAACCACCGAGAACATGTTCATGTGACCGGAATATAGTCCAGACCAGGAAATAATCTCACTTAAAGGCAGTGGTCACGATCAAATATGCTTGTCGCCTTTTTCTCTCTAAACCCTTTTTTGGGTCTCGAGTAGTAGGACCAATGAGAAAAAATCGCGAAAAAACCACTGTTTTGGGCCAAATTTGAAGCCTGAACTTTCTTGTCTCTTGATGGTGGACGAGCCCACTCCACATCATCGGCATCGATGACCTCTTATATCAAGAACATCAGCTGGCTTGAAATCGAATTTCAATCAATGAACCTTCGGATTTATGTACACATCTAGTCGAAAACATTGACTGGAGTGCTTTCTTTCCTTGCTCAACTGTTTTCATTAGGTAAAATTGGATTTATTTCTTCCTCCGAACGTCGCTGATTTTTGACTGCCCGGCATGAGACTGCGATCTTTTTTGACGACACTGTGCAAGTGTGCACGAACTGACTTCTTTGGGCCTTAGAAACTCTAATTCTAGCCCGTTTTTCACCGCTCTACCTTCCTAGTTTTTCAGCTGTTTTCGATCTAAGCTGATTTTTGAAGTTTATTCGATGACGTTTTTCATCGTGACCACTGCCTTTAAATAAGACGTTTTAGTGCCGTTTTCGCCGTTTCTTCGTAATTTTGGTAATACTCGATGACCAACTCATTGTTTTAAGTCAAGAACTCGGGGGCTAAAATCATCGTGAACACTGCCTTTAAGACGTGGCAGCAGTAGACGACGGCATTGATCTTTGCCGGTGGCTTTTAGTAAATTCTCAAAAGAACCAGAACCCGCCACAAAGTTCCTCGCAGACTGACGACAACGACGAGGCTTTGAACGTAGCCAGAGATTTCTTGAGAGTAGTCGAATGAGAGCGCTGATTAGGCCGACCGGTCGACACCAGAGTTCGCCAGAGAATGATGGTGTCGAATAGAAATCGCTGCGAGAACGTGAGCTATGTCGTATAACCAGTTTCCTGCTAGTGGCTCTAATTTCATGAAGATTCGTATCCAGGGGTTTTCGAGGGTGCTGCATCGATTGGCGTTTACCGTTTGTCTCCTTAATTGACGCGAAGTTTGGAACCGCGGAAATTGGGGTATGTCGTATAATTTTGCAATAATTTTGCAACGCACTGTATGACGTAGGCGGGGTGACCCGATGGGTCGGTTGCTTCACCAAATTTTCTCAGACAATGGGGTGGACCGACGGCGGACAAAATGCGTACCGACAGCGGGATGGGCGACGTTTGGAACGCAATTTGCACGCTGTCGGCACGCAAATTCGCGGGGTCAATGCGCACTGCCACGCGGTCAGTACGGAATCCCACGCGGTTAGTACGCATCGCGGAGCGGTCAGTACGTCTTGCCACGCGGTCGGCACGCTATGTCGCGCGGTCGGTACGCACTGCCACACGATCAGTACGGTTTGCCTCGCGGTCGGCACATTTTGACACGCGGTCGATACGCACTGTGACGCGGTCGGTACGCATTTTCACGCGTTTGATACATACTGCCACTCGGTCGGTACGGAATGACACGCGATTAGTACGCATTTTCACGCGGTCGGTACGTACTGCCACGTGTTCGGGACGCCTTGACACGCCGTCAGTACGCATGGTCACGCGATCGGTACGCACTGCCACGCGGTCGAAACGTACTGTCACGCGGTCAATACGCATTCCCACGCGATCAGTACGCCAAGCCACGCGGTTAGTACGCATCGCCGCGCGGTCGAGACGTCTTGCCACGCGGTCGGTACAAATGTTGCACGTAGGATTGGCCGCGGTTAGTACGCACTCACACGCGGTAGGCCCGACTATATCCCGCGGTCAGTACAAAAGTTTTTCGAAGACTTGACCTCTGTTAGTACGCATGCACGTGCGGCAGGTAGATTCTGTATCATTTCAAGTGAACTCCTGTTTTCGATTATCACAGCATAGAGCGGTGGCTTTTTCGTCGGAAACTCCTTATCACTAATTGTATTTCACCAAAGCCCACCGCTCCGCTGCTGATGATAATCGGAGTCTACAGGTCACTAGGAATTTACCAAAGCTTATGTGTTGCTCTCAATCAAATGGCTCTCTTTCAAAACGCATTAATACTCGGATGCAGGGTTTGTGACAAAAAAAAATTGGTTTCTATCACGAAAGTGTATATCTGGTCCCAAAGAGTGAAAAATAAGCAAAAGTTGGGAGTGGGGGTGGGGATTGGGGAAGCGCACAAAAAAGTTGGAACAGCCCAACACGGCTGGCTTTCCAACCGCAAATGACGAGCTTGTTCAATCAACAACATCTGAAGTCCAGTTCGCTTAGATGAGTCCGTGCGGAGCAAGCAAAGGAGCGGTCGGTCATGGCTAAATAAAGATATCTCGAAATGATAAACCCGATACGCCCTACTTCGACCGGCTCAGAATGAGGGAGCGAGGCCCCTGTCAGAGAAAAATCGCCGTGGCCTACTTGGTCGATACGTATGAAAAACATAGACGATGGAGGTTGCAAAAAACACCGTCGTGGCCAGCTGTGGCTGACGCGGTCAATATGTATGAATTATGTGCAACGATATCATGGATATCATTCATTTCTTTTGTTATATCATGTGAACGTCGGTCGAGTCAGCCGCATCGGGTGTTTTTTCCACCTTAGGCGCCCGTCAGACTTCGTCGAAAAACCTGCTGAGTCCGGTTGCCCCAGCGCCAACCACTTCCTCTGCGAAACATGCAATTGATAGTGACGATTATCACCTCAGCTGTGAATCGGAACGTGTTTGGCGGCTAATTTTTTTTGTTTTCAGCATGTCTTTGTCTTCAACTCGTAAGCCATTTTTAAGAATCATCATTGGATAGATGGGGTGAGGATGATTTCGGTTGGGACGCAGCGGGACTCAGTCGGTGCATTGGCCCCGCCCTTGTACGCATGAGAACCATCAGTATCGACCGGGTGGATTGCGGCGGGCATCAGGCGGTCGCAGTCGGACTCGGTGGGTTGATTTTTTGCACCAGTCTCCCACGAATTCGGTGCGTATCGACCCGGTGGGACTCAGTGGATCCACCGACTATGACGGGGGCCTTACCACATTCATGTCTTTCGTGATTATCGACCGGGCTACGCCGATCGGCCAACTATGACCGAGGCCCTACCCGTCTCAAGCCTACCGCGTGTTTAGCTCAAAATCGCTCCAGCCGCGATCTAGCTGGAGAGGTTTAGTTTTATTTAATTAGTGTTTATGAAGAATAACTATATTTGCCGCTGGCAGACCAGCCGCGCTAAATCGTTCTGTCGTGCTTGCACGTTTTTTTCCCTTGAGAATTTCACTCATTTTCACTTCATTGGTGACCAGATAGACACCTTCATGATGAAGACTCAACAATCTTTTTATCTAGAGCGCTTCTTTTAGACATTCATGCGCGCCATTCTAATGGGAGCAATGCATACGTGCTGCTTCCGCGTGCTTACCAACCGCTGACACTTTTCAAATAAAACTTCCGTATTAGGAGGCATTTTACTACGTTTCCTCAGCTTATGATGGCATTTCTTGCATTTTACAATCTTCCATTTTTGCTCTCGCATTTTCTTCCTTTGTCCCCTTCCTTATCTTTCTAGAAGAAATTCAATGTGTTAATCGTGTTGTGAGATCAGTACCCGTGTGTTTTAATTAACGAATCCTCGTGGGATCGAATGTGCTCGTTGATAGTGATTCTAAGCCTTTTCCAATGGCATACGTCAGCTGTTAAAACTGCTTGTACAGTCGTTATGGGGCCGAAAATCCGCTCCGCGATTGCAGCGACTCGCTGCTGCAGCATGTAGCACAATTATAATCTACCTGGGAGAAGGGATAATTGTGTCGGGAGCTAGTCCAGCACGATTATCGGCGTGCTGCATGCTGCAACCGCGGCTGTCCTCAACTGCGGAGCGGAATTTCGCCCCGATAACGGCAGTACGGAGTCTTCCAGTGTCTATTTGCTGCCAACAAATATTCATATTTCATCCACAGAAGATAATCTTGCGCTTTTTATCAAGAAAATTTTCATTCGAGTCTAGGTAAAGGCATTTGTCAATAAGTTTTGCGAGCTTCCAAAACATCAAATTTAAAATATCAATAGTAAACCATTCGTAAGCATTACCACACCAAGAAGAACAAGAAGATGAAGAATAGTAAAATTAAGAAGGGCAAGACGATCGAGATCACGAGAGAGAGCAAGAAACTTCTATAGAATAACGAGATCAAGAAAAAAGGCAAAAAGTGAAAGAAGAAGAAAATCCTACTTGCCAAACTCTCCCCACGGCCGGCGGTTGACTTTCTTGCACGTGGGCGCGCTATAAGTTTGCTAGGACACATGGCATCGCGTACTGTAGTCGTTGGGACAAGAGTCAGACGTTCCCATTCACGCCTCAACCTTCAAGTTGGAACTGCAGTTCTATCCAGATTCAGCGTAGGAATACGCTCGACGATCGGGAGTGTCGCCCATATATCGTCTCGACAGCAAAATACTTGCTGATCTCGGAGAGAGTCACACGCTGATCACGGTGGTATCTCTGAAATCGTCCAATTATCCCTCTGAACATGAGTCATGGCTCCTCAAAGATGCCCATATTTTGAAGGTGGAAAATTGGTGAACGAGTTGTCTCAGGCCGGTATTTCTCTTCATTCGCAATCTTTGCGCGAGAGCGAGCCAGCATAAAAAGACAGTCCGGCGCGAGTGAAAAACGAAGACTTGTTGAAAAGTCATCCATCCATCTAGCCGCTGTCGAGTTCAGAAATCTGGTAGGGGTGTGGCCCGTGGTGGTGAGCGATGGGGTCTAGCCTGTGGTGATCGCTTGTATCTAGCATATTTGGAAGAATCGGGATCTCGCACTTGGCACGTGTTATACGGGAGACTTATACTACACAATAAAAAAAATCATAAAATTCATGTCTGAGAGGGTACTGCACCTTTAAATAAATAACTACTTAAACAAACAAATAATTAGGTAAATAAATAACTGAATAAATCATCAAATAAAATAAAAAATAATAAAAGAAAAGAAAAAATAAACATGTGGAGAATTTAAAAAATAAAGGAAACAACTAAATAAGTACAAAAATATAAAAGAACAAAAAGGTACAGGGGGAGGACGGAGTACGGGGTGGCGCCGGCGCCAGCCGGCTGGCAACAGTGCCCGCTCTCGGCCGAGTCGCCCCGACAGCGAGATCGATGGCTCGCTCGCTCGTTGATTGGCGATCGGCGGAGATCACGCACGCGAGATCAGGGCCTGTGCGTAAAAGGCAATCGTTTACAAACAAAAAGGGTGAAGATTTCCTATATTAAAGCATGCAGCCCCTAAGTATTTTTAGGGGTTGAAGTCTTTTGCCGGAGAGGACCCAATCTTCGAATTTTGAAGGCGTTGGAACCCCGGGTGGGCGAAATTCTGACATGAATGCAAAGTTTTCCCCGATTTTTTCAGGGGGTTGGAACCCCGGGTGGGCGAGATTCTGACATGAGTGCGAAGTTTTCCCTGATTTTTTTCAGGGGGGTGGAACCCCGGGTGGGCGGAATTCTGACATGAATGCGAAGTTTTCCCCGATTTTTCAGGGGGTTGGAACCCCGGGTGGGCGAAATTCTGGCATAAATGCGAAGTTTTCCCCGATTTTTTCAGGGGGTTGGATCCCCGGGTGGGCGAAATTCTGGCATGAATGCGAAGTTTTCTCCGATTTTTTCAGGGGGTTGGAACCCCGGGTGGGCGAAATTCTGACATGAGTGCGAAGTTTTCCCTGATTTTTCAGGGGGTTGGAACCCCGGGTGGGCGAGATTCTGACATGAATGCGAAGTTTTCCCCGATTTTTTCAGGGGGTTGGAACCCCGGGTGGGCGAAATTCTGGCATGAATGCGAAGTTTTCCCCGATTTTTTCAGGGGGTTGGATCCCCGGGTGGGCGAAATTCTGGCATGAATGCGAAGTTTTCCCCGATTTTTTCAGGGGGTTGGAACCCCGGGTGGGCGAAATTCTGACATGAGTGCGAAGTTTTCCCTGATTTTTTTCAGGGGGTTGGAACCCCGGGTGGGCGAAATTCTGACATGAATGCGAAGTTTTCCCCGATTTTTTTCAGGGGGTTGGAACCCCGGGTGGGCGAAATTCTGACATGAGTGCAAAGTTTTCCCTGATTTTTCAGGGGGTTGGAACCCCGGGTGGGCGAAATTCTGACATGAGTGCAAAGTTTTCCCTGATTTTTCAGGGGGTTGGAACCCCGGGTGGGCGAAATTCTGACATGAGTGCAAAGTTTTCCCTGATTTTTCAGGGGGTTGGAACCCCGGGTGGGCGAAATTCTGACATGAGTGCAAAGTTTTCCCTGATTTTTCAGGGAAATAGGAAATCTTCACCCTTTTTGTTTGTACACGATTGCCTTTCACGCACAGGCCCTGATCTCGCGTGCGTGATCTCCGCCGATCGCCAATCAACGAGCGAGCGAGCCATCGATCTCGCTGTCGAGGCGACTCGGCCGAGAGCGGGCACCGTTGCCAGCCGGCTGGCGCCGGCGCCACCCCGTACTCCGTCCTCCCCCAGCTCCAACAAAAAAAATTTAAAAAAGTAAATAACTGAATAAATAAATAAATGAATGAAAAAAATCAAAAGACAAACTAAATAAAAAATAAGTGAATCAAAATGAGTGAATAAATAAGCAAATAAACAACTAAACCAATAAATAAGTAAACACTTGATTAAATAAACAAATAAAAATTAAGCAAATAAAACAAATGAACAAATAGACAAACAATTGAATGAACAAATGAATAATTAAATAAAACGAAGAAAAGTATCACATTGATCAAATGATGAAAATGAGGAGAGAGAAAAAGTTGCTGGAGTTGTGAAGAATGAGAAGAGAGTGGAGAAGAGAGAGAAAGAGAGCAGCGGGAAAGAATGGGGAAATGAAAAAAACCCCGACAATTTGAATGAATCCGTCATTTTTGAGTTCTGTTCGTGGGGTACGCTAGTGGAAACGGGAGAAAAAGTTGATGGGGTGGCCACTAGCGTGTTCGATAGCAAGGTGATCAAGGTCATTGAGGTTTCGGGTGACAAGGAACTCGTTAGAGATATGAATTCTAGCCAGTGGAGATCCAAGCATTTCCTGAATCGATCGTGATTGTGATCAAGGTAGACTCATCCGTGTTATCAACCTTGTTAGCACAATCAGGATATCAATAAAACGTTGCCTAGATAAATGCGCAGCTGTAAATTGAGAGTTTGTCCACTGCTTAGCTAAAAAGAACTAGATGCTCGAGAAGCTCAATGGCATTCAAATTTTCACACATGAACCGAAATAGACTCGAGTCCTGCCTGAGTATTTTGCATAGACGCAAACGCAAACGGTCGGTGAACTTTTTTGGCTTCACATCTGCAGGCTGTATATTATAGTTGTACACGAACGAAATTTTCGCGAAACTTTCGGAGAATTTTTCGACATTTTTTTGGTTTGTAATGGTCTAGAGCGTGAGGATGATTTCAAGGATTGAGGAAGCAGCGATTCGATTTCGCTCGAATTTTCAGAATGCGATCTGACATTTGTATACACACAATGTTATGGTGATATATTAACAATCTTCGCCGGAAATGCAACCAGTTCATTGGAAATTTAAAAAATTGCGCCGAATAATAGAGGTACGCGCGCTCTATTAGAAGAACACATAAAAGAGGGGCTGATAATTGGAAGTACACCCTCTATTTGAAGTACAGCTCTATAAGAGGTACATTTAATGTAGAGGCCTGAATATTTGAAGTATGGTTTCCATTTTCGATCTTGTCTGACGCATGGACCAGGCGGCGGGCCGGGCAGGAGCTGGCGGCCTCACTGAAGAATGGGATTTCGATCCGTGCGTGGTGAGATCCATTCGACGGCAAGATTTTAAGCTATGATTGTAAGAAGTGGGGAGGAATTTCAGTTTTGACGGTATACACAAGCCTTTCGTGCTCTACAAAAACTGATAGGGTCCTTATAATACCACGCAACTACAGAAGGAATGACACATTGTTGTGTTTTCTCGCGCGAACTTTATTCGAAGGCGGTGTTGATTCATCAAAACGTCCAGTTAGCTGACATTAGATGAGAAGCGAATTGTGTCCGGAGGATATTCCGGAAACGTGGCTCATTGCTCGTGATCAGAAAGGCTGCAGAGGGCCCCACGTTTACGTTCGGGTAGGTTTGACCCTCACTGAAGGCACAGTACACCCTTAGTCATACATTTTGAGATTTTTATTTGAGTGTGTAGTAGACCCCTCCTATCTAACACGTGCCAAGGATCTCAATTCCTCCAAACAAGCAACCATCACAGGCCCGACCTCCTTCGCTCACCAACACGGGCCACACCCCTTAACAGATTTCCGAACTCGATAGCGGCTGGATGGATGGATGAGTTTTCAACAAGTCTTCGTTCTTCAGTCCACTTCCGGACTGTCTCCATGTCCTGGCTCGCTCTCGCGCAACGATAGCGAATGAAGAGAAATACAGACCTGAGACAACTCGTCCACCAATTTCTCCTCCTCAGAATATAGGCATCTTTAAGGAGCCATAACTCTTTTCATAGAAGGCCGTGGGCGATTTCAAAGATACCACTGTGGTCAGCGGGTAACTCTCTTCAACTTCAACATTAAACCACTTTTCTGGGAGTCCTATACCTTTAAAGGCAGCATACACGCTCGTAAACGTAATTGAGATAACTACGGAATTAGAATGGTATGGCACAGAGCACAGCGTTCACGCATTTTAGAGCCTCAAAAACGACCCACGATGACGCTACATGAGTAGGAAGTTGGCCCCGCCCCTGTATCTGCCCGCCCCCCGTATTTGCGTCCTCTTCCAAAACAGGGGTGCTAGGCTATTCTCATCATCAGCAACGTTTGTGGGTGGTGGAATAGGTACAGCAGATAAACCACACACATCGACGACGGTAGAAATAGCCCAACACCCCTGTTTTAGAGAAGGACGCAAATACAGAGGCGGGCAGATACAGGGGCGGGACCAACTTCTTACTCATGTAGCGTCATCGTAGGTCGTTTTTGACGCTTCAAAATGCATGGGCGTTGGGTTCGGTGCCATAAAATTCTGATTCTGTTGTTATCTCAATTACATTTGCGAGCGTGTATGCTGCCCTTAAGGGGCTGAGCAGAGTGCCACCGCGCCGCGGTGGCACTCTGCTCGGCCCCTAAGGCGAACGTCAGCAAGAGCCCAGGACAAAACCACACAAAACAAGTTTAAACCGGCTACAATTACTAGGATAACTACGCCCGTCCATGCTGTTGCTCCATCCTCAAATAACGAGTTTTTCAAGATCACTGACTGTTTAGAAGAAAACGAGTTTTGGGCTCGGGATAGATGAAGCCAGATGTGTGCATCAAGTTGTGAATTAGACGACTATTATAATCAAAGAAATTGCCCCTTTCAGTGGTTCTTGTCGGATTCTCAGTTTTGAAGACCCAGCTGTCACAGAGACCAGCCCATCTGACTTTCTACTGGAACAAAAATAGGTCAAACCTTTCCAGGGAAGACCTTTCTTCTAATGAACTGATAGACTAAAAGCGCAAGCGCTCGAGATTTCGTTACCTGAAGACAACAGACACGCTCGAAAAAGTTGTTGAGTTAAAGTCTGTCCGAATGAGACCGTCCGCCCAGGCGGTCGGCGTGCGTGTCGAACGGGAATCGAGAGGGCATTTGTTGGACATGTGAATTGACTAACAAGAAGACGAGACGAGAAAGAGGTAATATTCCAGTCAGCTGTTTGCAGCCCCGAGAAGACTCTTCCACGACCGTTCAACACGCAAGCCGAACGCTTGGGGCGGACATTCTCCTTCGGCCAGACCTTACCTACGTTACTAGGGTCTTATGGCTCCTAATAGAATGGTCACGCCGTTGTAAGCGTCAAAAACGAGTCAAAACTACTAAATACTAAGTGCAAATCGAAAAATTTCTGCAACCACGCCCCAAAAACAAACTCGTTCCGACAGATCGTTCTAATACGGTGACTTTTGCTGGTTTTTGATGCTTCCAACGAGGTGAATGTTCCAGTACAGGCTGGAAGAGTATATCGTCTTTTCAAACTCAACCGTATTGTTGCTAATATTCGCTGTTTCAACCGCGCGCTGAGCAACTCGTCAACTTTCACCTGATAAACAAATCAACCGTTGTTCCTCTATTTGCATACAGTTTTAGTTGGTTCCCCATACTACCAGCCCCGAACCCCTCGATTTATGTCACGAAAGCGATATCATTTTTGAGTGTGTCTGCTGCCTTTAATAAGCACGTGCATTTGCGTATGTACACACACTTGCGTACCGACCGTGCAGACTGACAAACCGACCACACCCACCAGTCTGCTAGCGTACTCAATGCGGGCGATTGCGTGTTGAACGCCAACCTTTGCGCACCGACCGCGCACTGTCTAACCGATATCATCCACCAGTTTGCTTGCGTACTGAATGCGGGCGATTGCGGATTGAACGCGAAGAATTGCGTACCGACCGCGCTAACTGACAATACGACCTCACCGACCAGTTTTTTTGCGTGCTGAACGCGGGCGATTGCGTACTGAACGCTGACCCTTGCGTACCGACCGCGCAGACCGTCAAACCGATCTCATCCACCAGTTTGCTAGCGTATTGAATGCGGGCGATTGCGTATCGAACGCGAACAATTGCGTACCGACCGCGCTAACTGACATTACGAACTCACCGACTAGTTTTTTTGCGTGCTGAACGCGGGCGGTTGCGTACCGAACGCGACCACTTGCATACTGACTGCGTATGCTCACGTACCAAACGCAGCGAAAAGTCATAATCCGTACTGACCGCGCGCAAGGATGAACGCGCGCGGTCAGTACGTCTCTATGGAATTTCGCGAGCGGTTGGTACGCAGCCCAGGCGTATCGACCGCGTGCACTATTTCGTTTGCGCGGTCAGTACGCAAATGCGCGCGTTCGACACGAAATGCATTTTTTGCCCGCGGTCAGTACGATAGTGGCACGCGGTCAGTACGAAACGCGATTTTTCGCCCGCGGTCGATCCACCCCATTGTCTGAGTTAACCCTCTTTTGACCGGTTTTCGTTCCACTTCCATTCTTACTCTCCTAGAGAGACCCAGCGCTAACGTCTCTGTTGAGAAACGGGCAACTTTTCCATCGTGAACACTACCTTTAGTACGAGCTCTGCACTAAATGGCTTGCCTAGTGCGAACATGTGTTTTCTGTCTGATCATCGTTATCAGGAATTACATCTCGTTGTTATCGATGCCCGCACATGGTCGTTGAGCAAATTATAGAGCTCTTCAGAAATGCCCTATAAGCTCTGCTGTCGTTGTCAACTGACGTTTCTCGGTTTTTCGGCTTTATCGCATTTTTCGTTTTCTGTCAACCATGGGTTTTCTCCTTTTTCTACTGATTTCATTTTTCCATTGTGCAAATTGTGAACTCCTCAGCCTTTAGCTCTTTTTCTAATTCTTCTAATTTCAAGAGTTTGTTTTTCATTATGCCAATATGTAGTTGAACACTTGCCGAGGCCGAACCGCCCTCTCTGCATACATAATAATAAACGGCTAAGAGTTGACCGGTGTCCGTTGACCGTTGACCGGGGAATGTGTGGGATCCAGTTAGGAGTGCGCCAAACGCCCGGGAGGGTGTACGGGACCCAATTGTGAGTGCGCCACGCGCCGTGTAAAGTGTGCGGGACCCGACTGGAAGTGCAACACGCGCTGTGGAAAGTGTGCGGTACCCAACTGGAAGTGTGCCACGCGCCGTGGAAAGTGTGCAGGACCTGACTGGAAGTGCACCACGCGCTGTGGAAAGTGTGCGGTACCCAACTGGAAGTGCGCCACGCGCCGCGGAAAGTGTGCGGGACCCGACTGGAAGTCAGCCGCGCCCCAGGGAGGGTGTACGTGACCCAAATGTAAGTGTGCCACACGCCGTGTAAAGTGTGCGCGACCCGACTGGAAGTGGGCCATGCGCCGTGTAAAGTGTGCGCGACCCAACTGGAAGTGCGCCACGCGTCGTGGAAAGTGTGTGGGACCCAAATGGAAGTGCGCCACGCGCCCTGTAAAGTGTGCACGACCCAACTGGAAGTGCGCCACGCGCCGTGGAAAGTGTGTGGGACCCAAATTGAAGTGCGCCATGCGCCGTGGAAAGTGTGCGGGACCCGACTGGAAGTCAGCGACGCGCCAGGAAGGGTGTACGTGACGATACGGTGAGTGTGATACGCGCCGTGTAAAGTGTGCGGGACCCGACTGGAAGTCAGCCACGCGCCAGGGAGGGTGTACGTGACCATACGGTGAGTGTGATACGCGCCGTGTAAAGTGTGCGGGACCCAAATGGGAGTGCGCCACGCGCCCCGTAAAGTGTGCACGACCCAACTGGAAGTGCGCCACGCGCTATGGAAAGTGTGCGGGCCCGAATAGAAGTGCGCCATGCGCCGTGTAAAGTGTGCGCGACCCGACTGGAAGTGGGCCATGCGCCGTGAAAAGTGTGCGCGTCCCAACTGGAAGTGCGCCACGCGCCGTGGAAAGTGTGCGGGACCCGACTGGAAGTCAGCGACGCGCCAGGAAGGGTGTACGTGACCATACGGTGAGTGTGATGCGCGCCGTGTAAAGTGTGCGGGACCCAAATGGGAGTGCGCCACGCGCCCTGTAAAGTGTGCACGACCCAACTGGAAGTGCGCCACGCGCCGTGGAAAGTGTGTGGGACCCGAATGGAAGTGCCCCACGCGCCGTGGAAACTGTGCGTGACCCGACTGGAAGTGGGCCATGCGCCGTGAAAAGTGTGCGCGTCCCAATTGGAAGTGCGCAACGCGCTATGGAAAGTGTGCGGGCCCGAATAGAAGTGCGCCATGCGCCGTGTAAAGTGTGCGCGACCCGACTGGAAGTGGGCCATGCGCCGTGAAAAGTGTGCGCGTCCCAACTGGAAGTGCGCCACGCGCCGTGGAAAGTGTGTCGGACCCAAATTGATGTGCGCCACGCGCCGTGGAAAGTGTGCGCGACCCAACTGGAAGTGCGCCACGCGCCGTGGAAAGTGTGGGACCCAAATGGAAGTGCGCCAAGCGCCCTGTAAAGTGTGCACGACCCAACTGGAAGTGCGCCACGCGCCGTGGAAAGTGTGTGGGACCCGAATGGAAGTGCCCCACGCGCCGTGGAAACTGTGCGTGACCCGACTGGAAGTGGGCCATGCGCCGTGAAAAGTGTGCGCGTCCCAATTGGAAGTGCGCAACGCGCTATGGAAAGTGTGCGGGCCCGAATAGAAGTGCGCCATGCGCCGTGTAAAGTGTGCGCGACCCGACTGGAAGTGGGCCATGCGCCGTGAAAAGTGTGCGCGTCCCAACTGGAAGTGCGCCACGCGCCGTGGAAAGTGTGTGGGACCCAAATTGAAGTGCGCCACGCGCCGTGGAAAGTGTGTGGGACCCGAATGGAAGTGCCCCACGCGCCGTGGAAACTGTGCGTGACCCGACTGGAAGTGGGCCATGCGCCGTGAAAAGTGTGCGCGTCCCAATTGGAAGTGCGCAACGCGCTATGGAAAGTGTGCGGGCCCGAATAGAAGTGCGCCATGCGCCGTGAAAAGTGTGCGCGTCCCAATTGGAAGTGCGCAACGCGCTATGGAAAGTGTGCGGGCCCGACTGGAAGTGCGCCACGCGCCGTGGAAAGTGTGTGGGACCCGAATGGAAGTGCCCCACGCGCCGTGGAAACTGTGCGTGACCCGACTGGAAGTGGGCCATGCGCCGTGAAAAGTGTGCGCGTCCCAATTGGAAGTGCGCAACGCGCTATGGAAAGTGTGCGGGCCCGAATAGAAGTGCGCCATGCGCCGTGTAAAGTGTGCGCGACCCGACTGGAAGTGGGCCATGCGCCGTGAAAAGTGTGCGCGTCCCAACTGGAAGTGCGCCACGCGCCGTGGAAAGTGTGTGGGACCCAAATTGAAGTGCGCCACGCGCCGTGGAAAGTGTGTGGGACCCGAATGGAAGTGCCCCACGCGCCGTGGAAACTGTGCGTGACCCGACTGGAAGTGGGCCATGCGCCGTGAAAAGTGTGCGCGTCCCAATTGGAAGTGCGCAACGCGCTATGGAAAGTGTGCGGGCCCGAATAGAAGTGCGCCATGCGCCGTGAAAAGTGTGCGCGTCCCACTGGAAGTGCGCAACGCGCTATGGAAAGTGTGCGGGCCCGACTGGAAGTGCGCCACGCGCCGTGGAAAGTGTGTGGGACCCGAATGGAAGTGGGCTACGCGCCGTGGAAACTGTGCGTGACCCGACTGGAAGTGGGCCATGCGCCGTGAAAAGTGTGCGCGTCCCAATTGGAAGTGCGCAACGCGCTATGGAAAGTGTGCGGGCCCGAATAGAAGTGCGCCATGCGCCGTGTAAAGTGTGCGCGACCCGACTGGAAGCGGGCCATGCGCCGTGAAAATGTGCGCGTCCCAACTGGAAGTGCGCCACGCGCCGTGGAAAGTGTGTGGGACCCAACTGGAAGTGCGCCACGCGCCGTGGAAAGTGTGTGGGACCCGAATGGAAGTGCGCCACGCGCCGTGGAAACTGTGCGTGACCCGACTGGAAGTGGGCCATGCGCCGTGAAAAGTGTGCGCGTCCCAATTGGAAGTGCGCAACGCGCTATGGAAAGTGTGCGGGCCCGAATAGAAGTGCGCCATGCGCCGTGAAAAGTGTGCGCGTCCCAATTGGAAGTGCGCAACGCGCTATGGAAAGTGTGCGGGCCCGACTGGAAGTGTGCCACGCGCCGTGGAAAGTGTGCGTGACCCAACTGTAGGTGTGCCACGCGCCGTGTAAAGTGTGCGCGACCCAACTGTAAGTGTGCCACGCGCCGTGTGAAGTGTGCGCGACCCAACCGGAAGTGCGCAACGCGCTATGGAAAGTGTGTGGGACCCAAAAGGAAGTGCGCCACGAGTCCTGTAAAGTGTGCACGACCCAACTGGAATTGCGCCACGCGCCGTGGAAAGTGTGTGGGACCCAAATTGAAGTGCGCCACGCGCCGTGGAAAGTGTGCGCGACCCAACAGGAAGTGCGCCACGCGCCGTGGAAAGTGTGTGGGACCCAAATGGAAGTGCGCCAAGCGCCCTGTAAAGTGTGCACGACCCAACTGGAAGTGCGCCAGGCGCCGTGGAAAGTGTGCGGGACCCGACTGGAAGTCAGCCACGCCCCAGGGAGGGTGTACGTGACCCAACTGTGAGTGTGATACGCGCCGTGTAAAGTGTGCGGGACCCAAATTGAAGTGCGCCACGCGCCGTGGAAAGTGTGCTGGACCCGATTGGAAGTCAGCCACGCCCCAGGGAGGGTGTACGTGACCCATATGTAAGTGTGCCACGCGCCGTGTAAAGTGTGCGCGACCCGACTGGAAGAGGGCCATGCGCCGTGAAAAGTGTGCACGTCCCAATTGGAAGCGCGCAACGCGCTATGGAAAGTGTGCGGGCCCGAATAGAAGTGCGCCATGCGCCGTGAAAAGTGTGCGCGTCCCAATTGGAAGTGCGCAACGCGCTATGGAAAGTGTGCGTGACCTAACTGTAAGTGTGCCACGCGCCGTGTAAAGTGTGCGCGACCCAACTCTAAGTGTGCCACGCGCCGTGTAAAGTGTGTCGGACCCAAATTGACGTGCGCTACGCGCCGTGGAAAGTGTGCGGGACCCGACTGGAAGTCAGCCACGCGCCAGGGAGGGTGTACGTGACCCAACTGTGAGTGTGATACGCGCCGTGTAAAGTGTGCGGGCCCGACTGGAAGTGCGCCACGCGCCGTGGAAAGTGTGTGGGACCCAACTGTAAGTGTGCCACGCGCCGTGTAAAGTGTGCGCGACCCAACTCTAAGTGTGCCACGCGCCGTGTAAAGTGTGTCGGACCCAAATTGACGTGCGCTACGCGCCGTGGAAAGTGTGCGGGACCCGACTGGAAGTCAGCCACGCGCCAGGGAGGGTGTACGTGACCCAACTGTGAGTGTGATACGCGCCGTGTAAAGTGTGCGGGCCCGACTGGAAGTGCGCCACGCGCCATGGAAAGTGTGTGGGACCCAACTGGAAGTGCGCCACGCGCCGTGGAAAGTGTGCGTGACCCAACTGTAAGTGTGCCACGCGCCGTGTAAAGTGTGCGCGACCCAACTGTAAGTGTGCCACGCGCCGTGTGAAGTGTGCGCGACCCAACCGGAAGTGCGCAACGCGCTATGGAAAGTGTGCGGGACCCGACTGGAAGTCAGCCACGCCCCAGGGAGGGTGTACGTGACCCAACTGTGAGTGTGATACGCGCCGTGTAAAGTGTGCGGGACCCAAATTGAAGTGCGCCACGCGCCGTGGAAAGTGTGCTGGACCCGACTGGAAGTCAGCCACGCCCCAGGGAGGGTGTACGTGACCCATATGTAAGTGTGCCACGCGCCGTGTAAAGTGTGCGCGACCCGACTGGAAGTGGGCCATGCGCCGTGAAAAGTGTGCACGTCCCAATTGGAAGCGCGCAACGCGCTATGGAAAGTGTGCGGGCCCGAATAGAAGTGCGCCATGCGTCGTGGAAAGTGTGTGGGACCTAACTGGAAGTGCGCCACGCGCCCTGTAAAGTGTGCGTGACCTAACTGTAAGTGTGCCACGCGCCGTGTAAAGTGTGCGCGACCCAACTCTAAGTGTGCCACGCGCCGTGGAGAGTGTGTGGGACCCAACTGGAAGTGCGCCACGCGCCGTGGAAAGTGTGCGTGACTCAACTGTAAGTATGCCACGCGCCGTGTAAAGTGTGCGCGACCCAAATGTAAGTGTGCCACGCGCCGTGTGAAGTGTGCGCGACCCAACTGGAAGTGCGCCACGCGCCGTGGAAAGTGTGTGGGACCCAAAAGGAAGTGCGCCACGCGCCCTGTAAAGTGTGCACGACCCAACTGGAAGTGCGCCACGCGCCGTGGAAAGTGTGTGGGACCCAAATTGAAGTGCCCCACGCGCCGTGGAAAGTGTGCGCGACCCAACTGGAAGTGCGCCACGCGCCGTGGAAAGTGTGTGGGACCCAAATGGAAGTGCGCCAAGCGCCCTGTAAAGTGTGCACGACCCAACTGGAAGTGCGCCACGCGCCGTGGAAAGTGTGTGGGACCCAAATTGAAGTGCGCCACGCGCCGTGGAAAGTGTGCGGGACCCGACTGAAAGTCAGCCACGCCCCAGGGAGGGTGTACGTGACCCAACTGTGAGTGTGAGACGCGCCGTGTAAAGTGTGCGGGACCCAAATTGAAGTGCGCCACGCGCCGTGGAAAGTGTGCTGGACCCGACTGGAAGTTAGCCACGCCCCAGGGAGGGTGTACGTGACCCAAATGTAAGTGTGCCACGCGCCGTGTAAAGTGTGCGCGACCGGACTGGAAGTGGGCCATGCGCCGTGTAAAGTGTGCGCGACCCAACTGGAAGTGCGCCACGCGCCGTGGAAAGTGTGTAGGACCCAACTGGAAGTGCGCCACGCGCCCTGTAAAGTGTGCACGACCCAACTGGAAGTGCGCCACGCGCCGTGGAAAGTGTGTGGGACTCAAATTGAAGTGCGCCACGCGCCGTGGAAAGTGTGCGGGACCCGACTGAAAGTCAGCCACGCGCCAGGGAGGGTGTACGTGACCATACGGTGAGTGTGATACGCGCCGTGTAAAGTGTGCGGGACCCAAATGGGAGTGCGCCACGCGCCCCGTAAAGTGTGCACGACCCAACTGGAAGTGCGCCACGCGCCGTGGAAAGTGTGTGGGACCCGAATGGAAGTGCGCCACGCGCCGTGGAAACTGTGCGTGACCCGACTGGAAGTGGGCCATGCGCCGTGAAAAGTGTGCGCGTCCCAATTGGAAGTGCGCAACGCGCTATGGAAAGTGTGCGGGCCCGAATAGAAGTGCGCCATGCGCCGTGTAAAGTGTGCGCGACCCGACTGGAAGTGGGCCATGCGCCGTGAAAAGTGTGCGCGTCCCAACTGAAAGTGCGCCACGCGCCGTGGAAAGTGTGCGGGACCCGACTGGAAGTCAGCGACGCGCCAGGAAGGGTGTTCGTGACCATACGGTGAGTGTGATACGCGCCGTGGAAAGTGTGCGTGACCCAAATGTAAGTGCGCCACGCGCCGTGGAAAGTGTGCGCGACCCAACTGGAAGTGCGCCACGCGCCGTGGAAAGTGTGTGGGACCCGAATGGAAGTGCGCCACGCGCCGTGGAAACTGTGCGTGACCCGACTGGAAGTGGGCCATGCGCCGTGAAAAGTGTGCGCGTCCCAATTGGAAGTGCGCAACGCGCTATGGAAAGTGTGCGGGCCCGAATAGAAGTGCGCCATGCGCCGTGTAAAGTGTGCGCGACCCGACTGGAAGTGGGCCATGCGCCGTGAAAAGTGTGCGCGTCCCAACTGGAAGTGCGCCACGCGCCGTGGAAAGTGTGTGGGATCCAAATTGAAGTGCGCCACGCGCCGTGAGGAGTGTGCGCGACCCAACTGGAAGTGCGCCACGCGCTGTGGAAAGTGTGTGGGACCCAAATGGAAGTGCGCCAAGCGCCCTGTAAAGTGTGCACGACCCAACTGGAAGTGCGCCACGCGCCGTGGAAAGTGTGTGGGACCCGAATGGAAGTGCCCCACGCGCCGTGGAAACTGTGCGTGACCCGACTGGAAGTGGGCCATGCGCCGTGAAAAGTGTGCGCGTCCCAATTGGAAGTGCGCAACGCGCTATGGAAAGTGTGCGGGCCCGAATAGAAGTGCGCCATGCGCCGTGTAAAGTGTGCGCGACCCGACTGGAAGTGGGCCATGCGCCGTGAAAAGTGTGCGCGTCCCAACTGGAAGTGCGCCACGCGCCGTGGAAAGTGTGTGGGACCCAAATTGAAGTGCGCCACGCGCCGTGGAAAGTGTGTGGGACCCGAATGGAAGTGCCCCACGCGCCGTGGAAACTGTGCGTGACCCGACTGGAAGTGGGCCATGCGCCGTGAAAAGTGTGCGCGTCCCAATTGGAAGTGCGCATTGCGCTATGGAAAGTGTGCGCGACCCAACTGGAAGTGCGCAACGCGCTATGGAAAGTGTGTGGGACCCAAAAGGAAGTGCGCCACGCGTCCTGTAAAGTGTTCACGACCCAACTGGAAGTGCGCCACGCGCCGTGGAAAGTGTGCGGGACCCAAATTGAAGTGCGCCACGCGCCGTGGAAAGTGTGCGCGACCCAACTGGAAGTGCGCCACGCGCCGTGGAAAGTGTGTGGGACCCAAATGGAAGTGCGCCAAGCGCCCTGTAAAGTGTGCACGACCCAAGTGGAAGTGCTCCACGCGCCGTGGAAAGTGTGCGGGACCTGACTGGAAGTCAGCCACGCCCCAGGGAGGGTGTACGTGACCCAACTGTGAGTGTGATACGCGCCGTGTAAAGTGTGCGGGACCCAAATTGAAGTGCGCCACGCGCCGTGGAAAGTGTGCACGACCCAACTGGAAGTGCGCCACGCGCCGTGGAAAGTGTGTGGGACCCGAATGGAAGTGCGCCACGCGCCGTGGAAACTGTGCGTGACCCGACTGGAAGTGGGCCATGCGCCGTGAAAAGTGTGCGCGTCCCAATTGGAAGTGCGCAACGCGCTATGGAAAGTGTGCGGGCCCGAATAGAAGTGCGCCATGCGCCGTGTAAAGTGTGCGCGACCCGACTGGAAGTGGGCCATGCGCCGTGAAAAGTGTGCGCGTCCCAACTGGAAGTGCGCCACGCGCCGTGGAAAGTGTGCGGGACCCGACTGGAAGTCAGCCACGCCCCAGGGAGGGTGTACGTGACCCAACTGTGAGTGTGATACGCGCCGTGTAAAGTGTGCGGGACCCAAATGGAAGTGCGCCACGCGCCCTGTAAAGTGTGCACGACCCAACTGGAAGTGCGCCACGCGCCGTGGAAAGTGTGCGGGACCCGACTGGAAGTCAGCCACGCCCCAGGTAGGGTGTACGTGACCCAACTGTGAGTGTGATACGCGCCGTGTAAAGTGTGCGGGACCCAAATTGAAGTGCGCCACACGCCGTGGAAAGTGTGCTGGACCCAACTGGAAGTGCGCCACGCGCCGTGGAAAGTGTGTGGGACCCGAATGGAAGTGCCCCACGCGCCGTGGAAACTGTGCGTGACCCGACTGGAAGTGGGCCATGCGCCGTGAAAAGTGTGCGCGTCCCAATTGGAAGTGCGCAACGCGCTATGGAAAGTGTGCGGGCCCGAATAGAAGTGCGCCATGCGCCGTGTAAAGTGTGCGCGACCCGACTGGAAGTGGGCCATGCGCCGTGGAAAGTGTGCGCGTCCCAACTGGAAGGGCGCCACGCGCCGTGGAAAGTGTGTGGGACCCGAATTGGAGTGCGCCACGCGCCGTGAGAAGTGTGCGCGACCCAACTGGAAGTGCGCCACGCGCCGTGGAAAGTGTGTGGGACCCAAATGGAAGTGCGCCAAGCGCCCTGTAAAGTGTGCACGACCCAACTGGAAGTGCGCCACGCGCCGTGGAAAGTGTGTGGGACCCGAATGGAAGTGCGCCACGCGCCGTGGAAACTGTGCGTGACCCGACTGGAAGTGGGCCATGCGCCGTGAAAAGTGTGCGCGTCCCAATTGGAAGTGCGCAACGCGCTATGGAAAGTGTGCGGGTCCGCATAAAAGTGCGCCATGCGCCGTGTAAAGTGTGCGCGACCCGACTGGAAGTGCGCCACGCGCTGTGGAAAGTGTGTGGGACCCAAATGGAAGTGCGCCACGCGCCGTGGAAAGTGTGTGGGACCCAAATGGAAGTGCGCCACGCGAAGTGGAAAGTGTGTGGGACTCAAATTGAAGTGCGCAACGCGCTATGGAAAGTGTGCGGGCCCGACTGGAAGTGGGCCATGCGCCGTGTAAAGTGTGCGCGACCCAACTGTAAGTGTGCCACGCGCCGTGTAAAGTGTGCGCGACCCAACTGGAAGTGCGCCACGCGCTGTGGAAAGTGTGTGGGACCCAAATGGAAGTGCGCCACGCGTCCTGTAAAGTGTGCACGACCCAACTGGAAGTGCGCCACGCGCCGTGGAAAGTGTGTGGGACCCAAATTGAAGTGCGCCACGCGCCGTGGAAAGTGTGCACGACCCAACTGGAAGTGCTCCACGCGCCGTGGAAAGTGTGCGGGACCTGACTGGAAGTCAGCCACGCCCCAGGGAGGGTGTACGTGACCCAACTGTGAGTGTGATACGCGCCGTGTAAAGTGTGCGGGACCCAAATTGAAGTGCGCCACGCGCCGTGGAAAGTGTGCTGGACCCGACTGGAAGTCAGCCACGCCCCAGGGAGGGTGTACGTGACCCATATGTAAGTGTGCCACGCGCCGTGTAAAGTGTGCGCGACCTGATTGGAAGTGGGCCATGCGCCGTGAAAAGTGTGCACGTCCCAATTAGAAGCGCGCAACGCGCTATGGAAAGTGTGCGGGCCCGAATAGAAGTGCGCCATGCGTCGTGGAAAGTGTGTGGGACCTAACTGGAAGTGCGCCACGCGCCGTGGAAAGTGTGCGCGACCCAACTCTAAGTGTGCCACGCGCCGTGTAAAGTGTGCGCGACCCAACTGGAAGTGCGCCACGCGCCCTGTAAAGTGTGCACGACCCAACTGGAAGTGCGCCACGCGCCGTGGAAAGTGTGTGGGACCCAAATTGAAGTGCGCCACGCGCCGTGTAAAGTGTGCGGGCCCGACTGGAAGTGCGCCACGCGCCCTGGAAAGTGTGCACGACCCAACTGGAAGTGCGCCACGCGCCGTGGAAAGTGGGCGTGACCCAACTGTAAGTGTGCTACGCGCCGTGTAAAGTGTGCGCGACCCAACTGGAAGTGCGCCACGCGCCGTGGAAAGTGTGCGGGACCCGACTGGAAGTCAGCCACGCCCCAGGGAGGGTGTACGTGACCCAACTGTGAGTGTGATACGCGCCGTGTAAAGTGTGCGGGACCCAAATTGAAGTGCGCCACGCGTCGTGGAAAGTGTGCTGGACCCGACTGGAAGTCAGCCACGCCCCAGGGAGGGTGTACCTGACCCAACTGTAAGTGTGCCACGCGCCGTGTAAAGTGTGCGCGACCCGACTGGAAGTGCTCCACGCGCCGTGGAAAGTGTGCGGGACCTGACTGGAAGTCAGCCACGCCCCAGGGAGGGTGTACGTGACCCAACTGTGAGTGTGATACGCGCCGTGTAAAGTGTGCGGGACCCAAATTGAAGTGCGCCACGCGCCGTGGAAAGTGTGCTGGACCCGACTGGAAGTCAGCCACGCCCCAGGGAGGGTGTACGTGACCCATATGTAAGTGTGCCACGCGCCGTGTAAAGTGTGCGCGACCTGATTGGAAGTGGGCCATGCGCCGTGAAAAGTGTGCACGTCCCAATTAGAAGCGCGCAACGCGCTATGGAAAGTGTGCGGGCCCGAATAGAAGTGCGCCATGCGCCGTGGAAAGTGTGTGGGACCTAACTGGAAGTGCGCCACGCGCCGTGGAAAGTGTGCGTGACCCAACTGTAAGTGTGCCACGCGCCGTGTAAAGTGTGCGCGACCCAACTGTAAGTGCGCCACGCGCCGTGTAAAGTGTGCACGACCCAACTGGAAGTGCGCCACGCGCCGTGGAAAGTGTGTGGGACCCAAATTGAAGTGCGCCACGCGCCGTGTAAAGTGTGCGGGCCCGACTGGAAGTGCGCCACGCGCCGTGGAAAGTGTGCACGACCCAACTGGAAGTGCGCCACGCGCCGTGGAAAGTGTGCGTGACCCAACTGTAAGTGTGCCACGCGCCGTGTAAAGTGTGCGCGATCCAACTGGAAGTGCGCCACGCGCCGTGGAAAGTGTGCGGGACCCGACTGGAAGTCAGCCACGCCCCAGGGAGGGTGTACGTGACCCAACTGTGAGTGTGATACGCGCCGTGTAAAGTGTGCGGGACCCAAATTGAAGTGCGCCACGCGTCGTGGAAAGTGTGCTGGACCCGACTGGAAGTCAGCCACGCCCCAGGGAGGGTGTACCTGACCCAACTGTAAGTGTGCCACGCGCCGTGTAAAGTGTGCGCGACCCGACTGGAAGTGGGCCATGCGCCGTGAAAGTGTGCGCGTCCCAATTGGAAGCGCGCAACGCGCTATGGAAAGTGTGCGGGCCCGCATAAAAGTGCGCCATGCGCCGTGGAAAGTGTGTGGGACCCGAATGGAAGTGCGCCACGCGCCCTGTAAAGTGTGCACGACCCAAATTGAAGTGCGCCACGCGTCGTGGAAAGTGTGCTGGACCCGACTGGAAGTCAGCCACGCCCCAGGGAGGGTGTACCTGAACCAACTGTAAGTGTGCCACGCGCCGTGGAAAGTGTGCGTGACCCAACTGTAAGTGTGCCACGCGCCGTGTGAAGTGTGCGTGACCCAACTGTAAGTGTGCCACGCGCCGTGTGAAGTGTGCGCGACCCAACTGGAAGTGCGCCACGCGCCGTGGAAAGTGTGCGTGACCCAACTGTAAGTGTGCCACGCGCCGTGTGAAGTGTGCGCGACCCAACTGGAAGTGCGCTACGCGCCGTGGAAAGTGTGCGTGACCCAACTGTAAGTGTGCCACGCGCCGTGTGAAGTGTGCGCGACCCAACTGGAAGTGCGCCACGCGCCGTGGAAAGTGTGCGGGACCCAAATGGGAGTGCGCCACGCGCCCCGTAAAGTGTGCACGACCCAACTGGAATTGCGCCACGCGCCGTGGAAAGTGTGTGGGACCCGAATTGAAGTGCGCCACGCGCCGTGGAAACTGTGCGTGACCCGACTGGAAGTGGGCCATGCGCCGTGAAAAGTGTGCGCGTCCCAATTGGAAGTGCGCAACGCGCTATGGAAAGTGTGCGGGCCCGCATAAAAGTGCGCCATGCGCCGTGGAAAGTGTGTGGGACCCGAATGGAAGTGCGCCACGCGCCCTGTAAAGTGTGCACGACCCAAATTGAAGTGCGCCACGCGTCGTGGAAAGTGTGCTGGACCCGACTGGAAGTCAGCCACGCCCCAGGGAGGGTGTACCTGACCCAACTGTAAGTGTGCCACGCGCCGTGTAAAGTGTGCGCGACCCGACTGGAAGTGGGCCATGCGCCGTGAAAAGTGTGCGCGTCCCAATTGGAAGCGCGCAACGCGCTATGGAAAGTGTGCGGGCCCGCATAAAAGTGCGCCATGCGCCGTGGAAAGTGTGTGGGACCCGAATGGAAGTGCGCCACGCGCCCTGTAAAGTGTGCACGACCCAAATTGAAGTGCGCCACGCGTCGTGGAAAGTGTGCTGGACCCGACTGGAAGTCAGCCACGCCCCAGGGAGGGTGTACCTGAACCAACTGTAAGTGTGCCACGCGCCGTGGAAAGTGTGCGTGACCCAACTGTAAGTGTGCCACGCGCCGTGTGAAGTGTGCGTGACCCAACTGTAAGTGTGCCACGCGCCGTGTGAAGTGTGCGCGACCCAACTGGAAGTGCGCCACGCGCCGTGGAAAGTGTGCGTGACCCAACTGTAAGTGTGCCACGCGCCGTGTGAAGTGTGCGCGACCCAACTGGAAGTGCGCTACGCGCCGTGGAAAGTGTGCGTGACCCAACTGTAAGTGTGCCACGCGCCGTGTGAAGTGTGCGCGACCCAACTGGAAGTGCGCCACGCGCCGTGGAAAGTGTGCGGGACCCGACTGGAAGTCAGCCACGCCCCAGGGAGGGTGTACGTGACCCAACTGTGAGTGTGATACGCGCCGTGTAAAGTGTGCGGGACCCAAATTGAAGTGCGCCACGCGCCGTGGAAAGTGTGCTGGACCCGACTGGAAGTCAGCCACGCCCCAGGGAGGGTGTACGTGACCCATATGTAAGTGTGCCACGCGCCGTGTAAAGTGTGCGCGACCCGACTGGAAGGGGGCCATGCGCCGTGAAAAGTGTGCACGTCCCAATTGGAAGCGCGCGACGCGCTATGGAAAGTGTGCGGGCCCGAATAGAAGTGCGCCATGCGTCGTGGAAAGTGTGCGGGACCCGACTGGAAGTCAGCGACGCGCCAGGAAGGGTGTACGTGACGATACGGTGAGTGTGATGCGCGCCGTGTAAAGTGTGCGGGACCCAAATGGGAGTGCGCCACGCGCCCTGTAAAGTGTGCACGACCCAACTGGAAGTGCGCCACGCGCCGTGTAAAGTGTGCGGGACCCAAATGGGAGTGCGCCACGCGCCCCGTAAAGTGTGCACGACCCAACTGGAAGTGCGCCACGCGCCGTGGAAAGTGTGCGGGCCCGAATAGAAGTGCGCTATGCGCCGTGTAAAGTGTGCGCGACCCGACTGGAAGTGGGCCATGCGCCGTGAAAAGTGTGCGCGTCCCAATTGGAAGTGCGCAACGCGCTATGGAAAGTGTGCGGGCCCGAATAGAGGTGCGCCATGCGCCGTGTAAAGTGTGCGCGACCCGACTGGAAGTGCGCTACGCGCCGTGGAAAGTGTGCGTGACCCAACTGTAAGTGTGCCACGCGCCGTGTGAAGTGTGCGCGACCCAACTGGAAGTGCGCCACGCGCCGTGGAAAGTGTGCGGGACCCGACTGGAAGTCAGCCACGCCCCAGGGAGGGTGTACGTGACCCAACTGTGAGTGTGATACGCGCCGTGTAAAGTGTGCGGGACCCGAATTGAAGTGCGCCACGCGCCGTGGAAAGGGGGCGGGGCCCGACCGGAAGTCAGCCACGCCCCAGGAGGTGTACGTGACCCAACTGTGAGTGTGATACGCGCCGTGTAAAGTGTGCGGGACCCAAATGGAAGTGCGCAATACGCCCTGTAAAGTGTGAACGACCCAACTGGAAGTGCGCCACGCGCCGTGGAATGTGTGCGGGCCCGAATAGAAGTGCGCCATGCGCCGTGGAAGGTGTGTGGGACCCGACTGGAAGTCAGCCACGCCCCAGGGAGGGTGTACGTGAGGATACGGTGAGTGTGATGGGCGCCGTGGAAAGTGGGCGGGACCCAAATGTGAGTGCGCCACGCGCCCTGTAAAGTGTGCACGACCCAACTGGAAGTGCGCCACGCGCCGTGTAAAGTGTGCGGGACCCGAATGGGAGTGCGCCCCGCGCCCCGTAAAGTGTGCACGACCCAACTGGAAGTGCGCCACGCGCCGTGGAAACTGTGCGTGACCCGACTGGAAGTGGGCCATGCGCCGTGAAAAGTGTGCGCGTCCCAATTGGAAGTGCGCAACGCGCTATGGAAAGTGTGCGGGCCCGAATAGAAGTGCGCCATGCGCCGTGTAAAGTGTGCGCGACCCGACTGGAAGTGGGCCATGCGCCGTGAAAAGTGTGCGCGTCCCAACCGCCAGGAAGGGTGTACGTGACCATACGGTGAGTGTGATGCGCGCCGTGTAAAGTGTGCGGGACCCAACTGGAAGTGCGCCACGCGCCGTGGAAAGTGTGTGGGACCCGAATGGAAGTGCGCCACGCGCCGTGGAAAGTGTGCGTGACCCAACTGTAAGTGTGCCACGCGCCGTGTGAAGTGTGCGCGACCCAACTGGAAGTGCGCCACGCGCCGTGGAAAGTGTGCGTGACCCAACTGTAAGTGTGCCACGCGCCGTGTGAAGTGTGCGCGACCCAACTGGAAGTGCGCCACGCGCCGTGGAAAGTGTGTGGGACCCAAAAGGAAGTGCGCAACGCGCCAGGGAGGGTGTACGTGACCCAACTGTGAGTGTGATACGCGCCGTGTAAAGTGTGCGGGCCCGACTGGAAGTGCGCCACGCGCCGTGGAAAGTGTGTGGGACCCAACTGGAAGTGCGCCACGCGCCGTGGAAAGTGTGCGTGACCCAACTGTAAGTGTGCCACGCGCCGTGTGAAGTGTGCGCGACCCAACTGGAAGTGGGCCATGCGCCGTGAAAAGTGTGCGCGTCCCAACTGGAAGCGCGCCACGCGCTATGGAAAGTGTGCGGGCCCGCATAAAAGTGCGCCATGCGCCGTGGAAAGTGTGCGGGACCCGACTGGAAGTCAGCGTCGCGCCAGGAAGGGTGTACGTGACGATACGGTGAGTGTGATGCGCGCTGTGTAAAGTGTGCGGGACCCAAATGGAAGTGCGCCACGCGCCCTGTAAAGTGTGCACGACCCAACTGGAAGTGCGCCACGCGCCGTGTAAAGTGTGCGGGACCCAAATGGAAGTGCGCCACGCGCCCTGTAAAGTGTGCACGACCCAACTGGAAGTGCGCCACGTGCCGTGGAAAGCGTGTGGGACCCAATTTGAAGTGAGCCACGCGCCGTGAAAAGTGTGCGCGACCCGACTGGAAGTGGGCCCTGCGCCGTGAAAAGTGTTCACGTCCCAATTGGAAGCGCGCAACGCGCTATGGAAAGTTTGCGGGCCCGATTAGAAGTGCGCCATGCGCCGTGGAAGGTGTGTGGGATCCGAATGGAAGTGCGCCACGCGCCCTGTAAAGTGTGCACGACCCAACTGGAAGTGAGCCACGCGCCGTGGAAAGTGTGCGGGACCCGACTGGAAGTCAGCCACGCCCCAGGGAGGGTGTACATGACCCAACTGGAAGTGCGCCACGTGCCGTGGAAAGCGTGTGGGACCCAATTTGAAGTGAGCCACGCGCCGTGAAAAGTGTGCGCGACCCAGCTGGAAGTGCGCCACGCGCCGTGTAAAGTGTGCGCGACCCAACTGGAAGTGCTCCACGCGCCGTGTAAAGTGTGCGCGACCCAAATGAAAGTGCGCCACGCGCCGTGTGAAGTGTGCGCGACCCAACTGGAAGTGCGCTACGCGCCGTGTAAAGTGTGCGCGACCCAACTGGAAGTGCCCCACGCGCCGTGTGAAGTGTGCGCGACCCAACTGGAAGTGCGCTACGCACCGTGTAAAGTGTGCGCGACCCAACTGGAAGTGCGCCACGCCCCAGGGAGGGTGTACGTGACCCAACTGTGAGTGTGATACGCGCCGTGTAAAGTGTGCGGGACCCGAATTGAAGTGCGCCGCACGCCGTGGAAAGTGTGCGGGACCCGACTGGAAGGCAGCCACGCCCCAGGGAGGGTGTACGTGACCCAACTGGGAGTGGGAGACGCGCCGTGTAAAGTGTGCGCCACCCGACTGGAAGTGCGCCATGCGCCGTGAAAGTGTGCACGACCCAACTGGAAGTGCGCCACGCGCCGTGGAAAGTGTGTGGGACCCGAATGGAAGTGCGCCATGCGCCGTGGAAAGTGTGCGGGACCCGACTGGAAGTCAGCGACGCGCCAGGAAGGGTGTGCGTGACGATACGGTGAGTGTGATGCGCGCCGTGTAAAGTGTGCGGGACCCAAATGGGAGTGCGCCACGCGCCCTGTAAAGTGTGCACGACCCAACTGGAAGTGCGCCACGCGCCGTGTAAAGTGTGCGGGACCCAAATGGGAGTGCGCCACGCGCCCCGTAAAGTGTGCACGACCCAACTGGAAGTGCGCCACGCGCCGTGTAAAGTATGCGGGACCCAAATTGAAGTGCGCCACGCGTCGTGGAAAGTGTGCTGGACCCGACTGGAAGTCAGCCACGCCCCAGGGAGGGTGTACCTGACCCAACTGTGAGTGTGATACGCGCCGTGTAAAGTGTGCGGGACCCAAATTGAAGTGCGCCACGCGCCGTGGAAAGTGTGCTGGACCCGACTGGAAGTCAGCCACGCCCCAGGGAGGGTGTACGTGACCCAAATGGAAGTGCGCCACGCGCCCTGTAAAGTATGCACGACCCAACTGGAAGTGCGCCACGCGCCGTGAAAAGTGTGCGCGTCCCAATTGGAAGCGCGCAACGCGCTATGGAAAGTGTGCGGGCCCGAATAGAAGTGCGCCATGCGCCGTGGAAGGTGTGTGGGACCCGACTGGAAGTCAGCCACGCCCCAGGTAGGGTGTACGTGACCCAACTGTGAGTGTGATACGCGCCGTGTAAAGTGTGCGGGACCCAAATGGAAGTGCGCCACGCGCCCTGTAAAGTGTGCACGACCCAACTGGAAGTGCGCCACGCGCCGTGTAAAGTGTGCGGGACCCAAATGGAAGTGCGCCACGCGCCCTGTAAAGTGTGCACGACCCAAATGTGAGTGCGCCACGCGCCCTGTAAAGTGTGCACGACCCAACTGGAAGTGCGCCACGCGCCGTGTAAAGTGTGCGGGACCCGAATGGGAGTGCGCCACGCGCCCCGTAAAGTGTGCACGACCCAACTGGAAGTGCGCCACGCGCCGTGGAAAGTGTGCGCGACCCGACTGGAAGTGGGCCATGCGCCGTGAAAAGTGTGCGCGTCCCAACTGGAAGGGCGCCACGCGCCGTGGAAAGTGTGCGTGACCCAACTGTAAGTGTGCCACGCGCCGTGTAAAGTGTGCGCGACCCAACTGGAAGTGCGCCACGCGCCGTGGAAAGTGTGTGGGACCCAAATGGAAGTGCGCCACGCGCCCTGTAAAGTGTGCACGACCCAACTGGAAGTGCGCCACGCGCCGTGGAAAGTGTGTGGGACCCAAATTGAAGTGCGCCACGCGCCGTGGAAAGTGTGCGGGACCCGACTGGAAGTCAGCGACGCGCCAGGAAGGGTGTACGTGATCATACGGTGAGTGTGATACGCGCCGTGTAAAGTGTGCGGGACCCGACTGGAAGTCAGCCACGCGCCAGGGAGGGTGTACGTGACCATACGGTGAGTGTGATACGCGCCGTGTAAAGTGTGCGGGACCCAAATGGGAGTGCGCCACGCGCCCCGTAAAGTGTGCACGACCCAACTGGAAGTGCGCCACGCGCCGTGGAAAGTGTGTGGGACCCGAATGGAAGTGCGCCACGCGCCGTGGAAGGTGTGCGGGACCCGACTGGAAGTCAGCCACGCCCCAGGGAGGGTGTACGTGACCCAACTGTGAGTGTGATACGCGCCGTGTAAAGTGTGCGGGACCCAAATGGAAGTGCGCCACGCGCTCTGTATAGTGTGCACGACCCAACTGGAAGTGCGCCACGCGCCGTGTAAAGTGTGCGGGACCCAAATGGAAGTGCGCGACGCGCCGTGTAAAGTGTGCACGACCCAACTGGAAGTGCGCCACGCGCCGTTTGAAGTGTGCGCGACGCACCGTGAAAAGTGTGCGGAACCCAACTGGAAGTGCGCGACGCGCTGTGGAAAGTGTGTGGGACCCAACTGGAAGTGCGCCACGCGCCGTGGAAAGTGTGCGCGACCCGACTGGAAGTGGGCCATGCGCCGTGAAAAGTGTGCGCGTCCCAACTGGAAGGGCGCCACGCGCCGTGGAAAGTGTGTCGGACCCAAATTGATGTGCGCCACGCGCCGTGGAAAGTGTGCGGGACCCGACTGGAAGTCAGCCACGCGCCAGGGAGGGTGTACGTGACCCAAATGTAAGTGTGCCACACGCCGTGTAAAGTGTGCGCGACCCGACTGGAAGTGGGCCATGCGCCGTGCAAAGTGTGCGCGACCCAACTGGAAGTGCGCCACGCGCCGTGGAAAGTGTGTGGGACCCAAATGGAAGTGCGCCACGCGCCCTGTAAAGTGTGCACGACCCAACTGGAAGTGCGCCACGCGCCGTGGAAAGTGTGTGGGACCCAAATGGAAGTGCGCCACGCGCCGTGGAAATTGTGTGGGACCCGACTGGAAGTCAGCCACGCCCCAGGAAAGTGTACGTGACCCAACGGTGAGTGCGCCACGCGCCGTGGGAAATGTGCGGGACCCGCCTGGAAGTCAGGCACGCCCCAGGGAGGGTGTACGTGACCCAACTGTGAGTGTGATACGCGCCGTGTAAAGTGTGCGGGACCCAACTGTAAGTGTGCCACGCGCCGTGTAAAGTGTGCGCGACCCAACTGGAAGTGCGCCACGCGCCGTGGAAAGTGTGTGGGACCCAAATGGAAGTGCGCCACGCGAAGTGGAAAGTGTGCGGGCCCGACTGGAAGTGGGCCATGCGCCGTGAAAAGTGTGCGCGTCCCAAATGGAAGTGCGCCACGCGAAGTGGAAAGTGTGTGGGACCCAAATTGAAGTGCGCCACGCGCCGTGGAAATTTAGCGCGACCCAACTGGAAGTGCGCCACGCGCCGTGGAAAGTGTGTGGGACCCAACTGTGAGTGTGATACGCGCCGTGTAAAGTGTGCGGGACCCATCTGGAAGTGCGCCAAGCGCCGTGGAAAGTGTGCGCGACCCAAATTGAAGTGCGCCACGCGCCGTGGAAATTTTGCGCGACCCAACTGGAAGTGCGCCACGCGCCGTGGAAAGTGTGTGGGACCCAAATGGAAGTGCGCCACGCGCCCTGTAAAGTGTGCGCGACCCAACTGGAAGTGCGCCACGCGCCGTGGAAAGTGTGTGGGACCCAAATGGAAGTGCGCCACGCGCCGTGGAAAGTGTGTGGGACCCAAATGGAAGTGCGTTCAGCGCCGGGGAAAGTGTGTGGGACCAAATTGTGAGTGCGCCACGCGCCGTGGAAAGTGTGCGCGACCCAACTGGAAGTGCGCCAAGCACCGGGGAAAGTGTGTGGGACTCAAATGGGGGTGCGCCAAGCGCTGGGAAAAGTGTGCGGGACCCAACTGGAAGTGCGCCACGCGCCGTGTAAGGTGTGCGCGACCGAACTGGAAGTCAGCCACGCCCCAGGGAGGATGTACGTGACCCAACTGTGAGTGTGATACGCGCCGTGTAAAGTGTGCGGGCCCGACTGGAAGTGCGGCACGCGCCGTGGAAAAGGTGCGGGACCCGACAGGAAGGCAGCCTCGCCCCAGGGAGGGTGTACCTGACCCAACTGTAAGTGTGCCACGCGCCGTGTAAAGTGTGCGCGACCCGACTGGAAGTGGGCCACGCGCCGTGAAAGTGTGCACGTCCCAACTGGAAGCGCGCAACGCGCTATGGAAAGTGTGCGGGACCCAATAGAAGTGCGCCATGCGCCGTGGAAAGTGTGCGGGACCCAACTGGAAGTGCGCCATGCGCCGTGGAAAGTGTATGGGACCCAAATGGAAGTGCGCCACGCGCCCTGTAAAGTGTGCACGACCCAATTGGAAGTGCGCCACGCGCCGTGGAAAGTGTGTGGGACCCAAATTGAAGTGCGCCACGCGCCGTGTAAAGTGTGCGGGCCCGACTGGAAGTGCGCCACGCGCCGTGGAAAGTGTGCACGACCCAACTGGAAGTGCGCCACGCGCCGTGGAAAGTGTGCGGGCCCGACTGGAAGTGCGCCACGCGCCGTGGAAAGTGTGCGCGACCCAACTGGAAGTGCGCCACGCGCCGTGGAAAGTGTGCGGGACCCGACAGGAAGTCAGCCACGCCCCAGGAAGGGTGTACGTGACCCAACTGTGAGTGTGATACGCGCCGTGGAAAGTGTGTGGAACCCAAATTGAAGTGCGCCACGAGCCGTGGAAAGTGTGCGGGACCCGACTGGAAGTCAGCCACGCGCCAGGGAGGGTGTACGTGACCCAACTGTGAGTGTGATACGCGCCGTGTAAAGTGTGCGCGACCCGACTGGAAGTGCGCCATGCGCCGTGGAAAGTGTGCGCGTCCCAACTGGAAGTGCGCAACGCGCTATGGAAAGTGTGCGGGCCCAACTGTGAAGTGCGCCATGCGTCGTGGAAAGTGTGTGGGACCCAAATGGAAGTGCGCCACGCGCCCTGTAAAGTGTGCACGACCCAACTGGAAGTGCGCCACGCGCCGTGGAAAGTGTGTGGAACCCAAATTGAAGTGCGCCACGCGCCGTGGAAAGTGTGCGGGACCCGACTGGAAGTCAGCCACGCCCCAGGGAGGGTGTACGTGACCCAACTGTGAGTGTGATACGCGCCGTGTAAAGTGTGTGGGACCCAAATGAAAGTGCACCACGCGCCCTGTAAAGTGTGCACGACCCAACTGGAAGTGAGCCACGCGCCGTGGAAAGTGTGCGGGCCCGAATAGAAGTGCGCCATCCGCCGTGGACTGCGTGTGGGTCCCTCAATGGAAGTGCGCCACGCGCCGTGGGAGGTGGGCGGGACCCAAATGGAAGTGCGCAACGCGCCCTGTAAAGTGTGCACGACCCAACTGGAAGTGCGCCACGCGCCGTGGAAAGTGTGTGGGACCCAAATTGAAGTGCGCGACGCACCGTGAAAAGTGTGCGGGACCCAATTGGAAGTGCGTCACGCGCCGTGCAAAGTGTGGACGACCCAACTGGAAGTGCGCCACGCGCCGTATAAAGTGTGCACGACCCAACTGTAAGTGCGCCACGCGCCGTGGAAGTGTGCGCGACCCAACTGGAAGTGCGCCACGCGCCGTGGAAAGCGTGCGGAACCCGAATGGAAGTGCGCCACGCGCCGTGGAAAGTGTGCGGGACCCAACTGGAAGTGCGCCCCGCGCCGTGCAAAGTGTGCGGGACCCAACTGGAAGTGCGCCACGCGCCGTGTAAAGTGTGCGGGACCCAACTGGAAGTGCGCCACGCGCCGTGGAAAGTGTGTGGGACCCAACTGGAAGTGTGCCACGCGCCGCGGAAAGTGTGCGCGACCCAACTGGGAGTGCACGACGCGTCGTTGGAAGTGTGTGGGACCCAAATGGAAACGCACGACGCTCCGTGTAAAGTGTGCGCGACCAAACTGGAAGTGCACCACGCGCCGTCGAAAGTGTGCGTGATCCTACTGGAAGTGCGGGACGCGCCGTGTAAAGTGTGCGGACCCGACTGGAAGTGCGCCACGCGCCGTGGAAAGTGTGCGGGACCAAACTCGAAGTGCGCCACGCGCCCTGTAAAGTGTGCACGACCCAATTGGAAGTGCGCCACGCGCCGTGGAAAGTGTGCGCGACCCAACTGGAAGTGCGCCACGCGCCGTGGAAAGTGTGCGGGACCCGACAGGAAGTCAGCCACGCCCCAGGGAGGGTGTACGTGACCCAACTGTGAGTGTGATACGCGCCGTGTAAAGTGTGCGGGACCCAAATTGAAGTGCGCCACACGCCGTGGAAAGTGTGCGGGACCCGACTGGAAGTCAGCCACGCCCCAGGGAGGGTGTACGTGACCCAACTGTGAGTGTGATACGCGCCGTGTAAAGTGTGCGGGACCCAAATTGAAGTGCGCCACACGCCGTGGAAAGTGTGCTGGACCCAACTGGAAGTGCGCCACGCGCCGTGGAAAGTGTACGTGACCCAACTGTAAGTGTGCCACGCGCCGTGTAAAGTGTGCGCGACCCGACTGGAAGTGCGCCACGCGCCGTGGAAAGTGTGCGCGACCCAACTGGAAGTGCGCCACGCGCTATGGAAAGTGTGCGGGCCCGCAGTGCGCCACGCGCCGTGGAAAGTGTGTGGGACCCAAATGGAAGTGCGCCACGCGCCCTGTGAAGTGTGCACGACCCAACTGGAAGTGCGCCACGCGCCGTGGAAAGTGTGTGGAACCCAAATTGAAGTGCGCCAAGCGCCGTGGAAAGTGTGCGGGACTCGACTGGAAGTCAGCCACGCCCCAGGGAGGGTGTACGTGACCCAACTGTGAGTGTGATACGCGCCGTGTAAAGTGTGCGGGACCCAAATGGAAGTGCGCCACGCGCCCTGTAAAGTGTGCACGACCCAACTGGAAGTGCGCCACGCGCCGTGGAAAGTGTGTGGAACCCAAATTGAAGTGCGCCAAGCGCCGTGGAAAGTGTGCGGGACTCGACTGGAAGTCAGCCACGCCCCAGGGAGGGTGTACGTGACCCAACTGTGAGTGTGATACGCGCCGTGTAAAGTGTGCGGGACCCAAATGGGAGTGCGCCACGCGCCCTGTAATGTGTGCACGACCCAACTGGAAGTGAGCCACGCGCCGTGAAAAGTGTGCGTGACCCAACTGTAGGTGTGCCACGCGCCGTGTAAAGTTTGCGCGACCCAACTGGAAGTGCGCCACGCGCCGTGGAAAGTGTGTGGGACCCAAATGGAAGTGCGCGACGCGCCGTGGAAAGTGTGTGGGACCCAAATGGAAGTGCGCCACGCGCCCTGTAAAGTGTGCACGACCCAACTGGAAGTGCGCCACGCGCCGTGGAAAGTGTGTGGGACCCAAATTGAAGTGCGCCACGCGCCGTGGAAAGTGTGCGCGACCCAACTGGAAGTGCGCCACGCGCCGTGGAAAGTGTTTGGGACCCAAATGGAAGTGCGCCACGCGCCGTGGAAAGTGTGCGGGACCCGACTGGAAGTCAGCCACGCCCCAGGGAGGGTGTACATGACCCTAATGTGAGTGTGATACGCGCCGTGTAAAGTGTGCGGGACCCAAATGGAAGTGCGCCACGCGCTATGGAAAGTGTGCGGGCCCGAATAGAAGTGCGCCATGCGCCGTGGACTGTGTTTGGGACCCGAATGGAAGTGCGCCACGCGCCGTGGAAAGTGTGCGGGACCCGACTGCAAGTGTGCCACGCGCCATGGAAAGTGTGAGAGACCCAACTGGAAGTGTGCCACGCGCCATGGAAAGTGTGCGGGACCCGACTGGAAGTGCGCCACGGGCCGTGAAAAGTGTGTGGGACCCATCTGGGAGTGTGCCACGCACCGCGGGAAGTGTGCGCGACCCAACCGGAAGTGCGCCACACGTGGTTGGAAGTGTGCGGGACCCAAATGGAAATGCGACACGCGCCGTGTAAAGTGTGCGCGACCCAACTGGAAGTGCGCCACGCGCCGAGTAAAGTGTGCGGGACCCAACTGGAAGTGCGCCACACGCCGTGGAGAGTGTGAGGGACCCGACTGGAAGTGCGCTACGCGCCATGGAAAGTGTGAGGGACCCAACTGGGAGTGTGCCACGCACCGCGGGAAGTGTGCGCGACCCAAATTGAAGTGTGCCACGCGCCGTGTAAAGTGTGCACGACCCAACTGGAAGTGCGCCACGCGCCGTGGAAAGTGTGTGGGACCCAAATTGAAGTGCGCCACGCGCCGTGGAAAGTGTGCGGGACCCGACTGGAAGTCAGCCACGCCCCAGGGAGGGTGTACGTGACCCAACTGTGAGTGTGATACGCGCCGTGTAAAGTGTGCGGGACCCAAATGGAAGTGCGCCACGCGCCCTGTAAAGTGTGCACGACCCAACTGGAAGTGCGCCACGCGCCGTGGAAAGTGTGTGGGACCCAAATTGAAGTGCGCAACGCGCTATGGAAAGTGTGCGGGCCCGACTGGAAGTGGGCCTTGCGCCGTGGAAAGTGTACGTGACCCAACTGTGAGTGTGATATGCGTCGTGTAAAGTGTGCGGGACCCAAATGGAAGTGCGCCACGCGCTCTGTATAGTGTGCACGACCCAACTGGAAGTGCGCCACGCGCGTGGAAAGTGTGTGGGACCCAAATTGAAGTGCGCCACGCGCCGTGGAAAGTGTGCGGGACCCGACTGGAAGTCAGCCACGCCCCAGGGAGGGTGTACGTGACCCAACTGTGAGTGTGATACGCGCCGTGTAAAGTGTGCGGGACCCAAATGGAAGTGCGCCACGCGCCCTGTAAAGTGTGCACGACCCAACTGGAAGTGAGCCACGCGCCGTGGAAAGTGTGCGGGCCCGAATAGAAGTGCGCCATGCGCCGTGGAAGGTGTGTGGGACCCGACTGGAAGTCAGCCACGCCCCAGGTAGGGTGTACGTGACCCAACTGTGAGTGTGATACGCGCCGTGTAAAGTGTGTGGGACCCAAATGGAAGTGCGCAACGCGCCCTGTAAAGTGTGCACGACCCAACTGGAAGTGCGCCACGCGCGTGGAAAGTGTGTGGGACCCAAATTGAAGTGCGCCACGCGCCGTGGAAAGTGTGCGGGACCCGACTGGAAGTCAGCCACGCCCCAGGAAAGTGTACGTGACCCAACTGTGAGTGTGATACGCGCCGTGTAAAGTGTGCGGGACCCAAATGGAAGTGCGCCACGCGCCCTGTAAAGTATGCACGACCCAACTGGAAGTGCGCCACGCGCCGTGGAAAGTGTGTGGGACCCAAATTGAAGTGCGCCACGCGCCGTGAGAAGTGTGCGCGTCCCAATTGGAAGTGCGCCACGCGCCGTGGAAAGTGTGTGGGACCCAAATTGAAGTGCGCCACGCGCCGTGGAAAGTGTGCGCGACCCAACTGGAAGTGCGCCACGCGCCGTGGAAAGTGTGCGGGACCCGACTGGAAGTCAGCCACGCCCCAGGGAAAGTGTGCGTGACCCAACTGTGAGTGTGATACGCGCCGTGTAAAGTGTGCGGACCCGAATGGAAGTGCGCCACGCGCCGTGGAAGGTGTGCGGGACCCGACTGGAAGTCAGCCACGCCCCAGGGAGGGTGTACGTGACCCAACTGTGAGTGCGCCAAGCGCCGTGGAAAGTGTGCGGGACCCAAATGGAAGTGCGCCACGCGCCGTGGAAAGTGTGCACGACCCAACTGGGAGTGCGCCACGCGCCGTGGAAAGTGTGCGGTACCCAACTGGAAGTGCGCCACGCGCCGTGGAAAGTGTGCGCGACCCAACTGGAAGTGCGCCACGCGCCGTGGAAAGTGTGGGACCCAACTGGAAGTGCGCCACGCGCCGTGGAAAGTGTGCGGGACCCAACTGGAAGTGCGCCCAGCGCCGGGAAAGTGTGTGGGACCCAACTGGAAGTGCGCCACGCGCCGTGTAAAGTGTGCGGGACCCAACTGGAAGTGCGCCACGCGCCGTGGAAAGTGTGTGGGACCCAACTGGAAGTGCGCCACGCGCCGTGGAAAGTGTGCACGACCCAACTGGAAGTCCGCCACGCGCCGTGGAAAGTGTGCGCGACCCAACTGGAAGTGCGCCATGCGCCGTGGAAGGTGTGTGGGACCCAACTGGAAGTCAGCCACGCCCCAGGTATTGTGTACGTGACCCAACTGTGAGTGTGATACGCGCCGTGTAAAGTGTGTAGGACCCAAATTGAAGTGCGCCACGCGCCGTGGAAAGTGTGCGGGACCCGACTGGAAGTCAGCCCGCCCCAGGGAGGGTGTACGTGACCCAACTGTGAGTGTGATATGCGTCGTGTAAAGTGTGCGCGACCGAAGTGAAAGTGCACCACGCGCCCTGTAAAGTGTGCAGGACCCAACTGGAAGTGCGTTCAGCGCCGGGAAAAGTGTTCGGGACCCAACTGTGAGTGTGCCAGGCGCCGGGGAAAGTGTGCGAGACCCGACTGGAAGTGCGCCACGCGCCGTGTAAAGTGTGCGCGACCCAACTGGAAGTGTGCCACGCGCCGTGAAAAGTGTGCGCGACCGAACTGGAAGTGTTCCACGCGTCGTGTAAAGTGTGCGGGACCCAAATGGAAGTGTGCCACGCGCTCTGTATAGTGTGCACGACCCAACTGGAAGTGCGCCACGCGCGTGGAAAGTGTGTGGGACCCAAATTGAAGTGCGCCACGCGCCGTGGAAAGTGTGCGGGACCCGACTGGAAGTCAGCCACGCCCCAGGGAGGGTGTACGTGACCCAACTGTGAGTGTGATACGCGCCGTGTAAAGTGTGTGGGACCCAAATGGAAGTGCACCACGCGCCCTGTAAAGTGTGCACGACCCAACTGGAAGTGAGCCACGCGCCGTGGAAAGTGTGCGGGCCCGAATAGAAGTGCGCCATGCGCCGTGGAAGGTTCGTGGGACCCAACTGGAAGTGCGTTCAGCGCCGGGAAAAGTGTTCGGTACCCAACTGTGAGTGTGCCAGGCGCCGGGTAAAGTGTGCGGGACCCAACTGTAAGTGTGCCACGCGCCGTGTAAAGTGTGCGCGACCCAATTGGAAGTGCGCCACGCGCCGTGGAAAGTGTGTGGGACCCAAATGGAAGTGCGCCACGCGAAGTGGAAAGTGTGTGGGACCCGACTGGAAGTGCGCCACGCGCCGTGGAAAGTGTACGTGACCCAACTGTGAGTGTGATACGCGCCGTGTAAAGTGTGCGGACCCAACTGGAAGTGCGCCACGCGCCGTGAAAGTGTGCACGACCCAACTGGAAGTGAGCCACGCGCCGTGGAAAGTGTGGGACCCGAATGGAAGTGCGCCACGCGCCGTGGAAGGTGTGCGGGACCCGACTGGAAGTCAGCCACGCCCCAGGGAGGGTGTACGTGACCCAACTGTGAGTGTGATACGCGCCGTGTAAAGTGTGCGGGACCCAAATGGAAGTGCACCACGCGCCGTGGAAAGTGTGCGGGCCCGAATAGAAGTGCGCCATGCGCCAGTGGAAAGTGTGGACCCAACTGAAGTGCGCCACGCGCCGTGAAAGTGTGCGCGACCCAACTGAAGTGCGCCACGCACGGTGGAATGTGTGTGGGACCCAAATGGAAGTGCGCCACGCGCCGTGGAAAGTGTGTGCGACCCAACTGGAAGCGCGCCACGCGCTGTAGAAAGTGTGTGAGACCCAACTGGAAGTGCGCAACGCGCCGTGTAAAGTGTGCGGGACCCAAATGGAAGTGCGCCACGCGCCCTGTAAAGTGTGCACGACCCAACTGGAAGTGCGCCACGCGCGTGGAAAGTGTGTGGGACCCAAATTGAAGTGCGCCACGCGCCGTGGAAAGTGTGCGGGACCCGACTGGAAGTCAGCCACGCCCCAGGGAGGGTGTACGTGACCCAACTGTGAGTGTGATACGCGCCGTGTAAAGTGTGCGGGACCCAAATGGAAGTGCGCCACGCGCCGTGGAAAGTGTGCACGACCCAACTGGAAGTGCGCCACGCGCCGTGGAAAGTGTGTGGGACCCAAATGGAAGTGCGCCACGCGAAGTGGAAAGTGTGTGGGACTCAAATTGAAGTGCGCCACGCGCCGTGGAAAGTGTGCGTGACCCAACTGTAAGTGTGCCATGCGCCGTGTAAAGTGTGCGCGACCCAACTGTAAGTGTGCCACCTGCCGTGTAAAGTGTGCGCGACCCAACTGGAAGTGCGCCACGCGCTGTGGAAAGTGTGTGGGACCCAAATGGAAGTGAGCCACGCGCCGTGGAATGTGTGCGGACCCGAATAGAAGTGCGCCATGCGCCGTGGAAGGTGTGAGGGACCCGACTGGAAGTCAGCCACGCCCCAGGTAGGGTGTACGTGACCCAACTGTGAGTGTGATACGCGCCGTGTAAAGTGTGCGGGACCCAAATGGAAGTGCGCAATGCGCCCTGTAAAGTGTGCACGACCCAACTGGAAGTGCGCCACGCGCCGTGGAAAGTGTGCGGGCCCGAATAGAAGTGCGCCATGCGCCGTGTAAAGTGTGCGGGACCCAACTGGAAGTGCGCCACGCGCCGTGGAAACTGTGCGTGACCCAACTGGAAGTGTGATACGCGCCGTGTAAAGTGTGCGGGACCCAAATGGAAGTGCGCCACGCGCCCTGTAAAGTGTGCGCGACCCAACTGGAAGTGCGCCACGCGCCGTGTAAAGTGTGCGGGACCCAAATGGAAGTGCGCCACGCGCCGTGGAAGGTGTGCACGACCCAACTGGAAGTGCGCCACGCGCCGTGGAAAGTGTGTGGGACCCAAATTTAAGTGCGCCACGCGCCGTGGAAGGTGTGTGGGACCCGACTGGAAGTCAGCCACGCCCCAGGGAGGGTGTACGTGACCCAACTGTCAGTGTGATACGCGCCGTGTAAAGTGTGTGGGACCCAAAGGAAAGTGCACCACGCGCCGTGGAAGGTGTGCACGACCCAACTGGAAGTGCGCCACGCGCCGTGGAAAGTGTGTGGGACCCAAATTTAAGTGCGCCACGCGCCGTGGAAGGTGTGTGGGACCCGACTGGAAGTCAGCCACGCCCCAGGTCGGGTGTACGTGACCCAACTGTCAGTGTGATACGCGCCGTGTAAAGTGTGTGGGACCCAAATGAAAGTGCACCACGCGCCCTGTAAAGTGTGCACGACCCAACTGGAAGTGAGCCACGCGCCGTGGAAAGTGTGTGGGACCCAAATTGAAGTGCGCCACGCGCCGTGAAAAGTGTGCGCGTCCCAATTGGAAGTGCGCCACGCGCCGTGGAAGTGTGCGTACCCAACTGGAAGTTCTTCACGCGCCGTGTTAAGTGTGCGCGACCCAAATGGAAGTGCGCCACGCGCCGTGAAAGTGTGCGACCCAACTGGAAGTGCGCCACGCGCCGTGGAAAGTGTGTGGGACCCAAATGGAAGTGCGCCACGCGCCGTGGAAAGTGTGCGGGACCCGACTGGAAGTGCGCCACGCGCCGTGGAAAGTGTGCGTGACCCAACTGGAAGTGTGATACGCGCCGTGTAAAGTGTGCGGGACCCAAATGGAAGTGCGCCACGCGCCCTGTAAAGTGTGCACGACCCAACTGGAAGTGCGCCACGCGCCGTGGAAAGTGTGCGGACCCAAATTGAAGTGCGCCACGCGCCGTGGAAAGTGTGCGGGACCCGACTGGAAGTCAGCCACGCGCCAGGGAAAGTGTACGTGACCCAACTGTGAGTGTGATACGCGCCGTGTAAAGTGTGTGCGGACCCAAATGGGAGTGCGCCACGCGCCCTGTAATGTGTGCACAACCCAACTGGAAGTGCGTCACGCGCCGTGGAAAGTGTGTGGGACCCAAATTGAAGGGCGCAACGCGCTATGGAAAGTGTGCGGGCCCGACTGGAAGTGGGCCATGCGCCGTGGGGAGTGTGGGCGACCCAACTGTAAGTGTGCCTCGCGCCGTGTAAAGTGTGCGGGACCCAACTGGAAGTGCGCCACGCGCCGTGTAAAGTGTGCGCGACCCAACTGGAAGTGCGCCACGCGCCGTGGAAAGTGTTTGGGACCCAACTGGGAATGTGCCACGCGCCGTGGAGAGTGTGAGGGACCCGACTGGAAGTGCGCTACGCGCCATGGAAAGTGTGCGTGACCCAACTGGAAATGCGCCACGCGCCGTGTACAGTGTGCGGGACCCAACTGGAAGTGCGCCACGCGCCGTGGAGAGTGTGAGGGACCCGACTGGAAGTGCGCTACGCGCCATGGAAATTGTGCAGGACCCGACTGGAAGTGCGCAACGCGCAGTGGAAAGTGTGCAGGACCCAACTGCTAGTGCGCCACGCACCGTGTAAAGTGTGCGGGACCAAACTGGAAGTGCGCCACGCGCCGTGGAAAGTGTGCACGACCCAACTGGAAGTGCGCCACACACCGTGGAAAGTGTGCGCGACTCAACAGGAAGTGTGCCACGAGCCGTGCAAAGTGTGCGGGACGCAACTTGAAGTGCGCCACGCGCCGTGGAAAGTGTGTGGGACCCAAATGGAAGTGCGCCACGCGCCGTGGAAAGTGTGCGGGACCCGACTGGAAGTCAGCCACGCGCCAGGGAAAGTGTGCGTGACCCAACTGGAAGTGTGCCACGCGCCGTGTAAAGTGTGCGGGACCCAAATGGAAGTGCGCCACGCGCCGTGGAAAGTGTGCGCGACCCAACTGGAAGTGCGCCACGCGCCGGCAAAGTGTGCGCGACCCAACTGGAAGTGCGCCACGCGCCGTGGAAAGTGTGTGGGACCCAAATGGAAGTGCGCCACGCGAAGTGGAAAGTGTGCGGGCCCGACTGGAAGTGGGCCATGCGCCGTGTAAAGTGTGCGCGACCCAACTGTAAGTGTGCCACGCGCCGTGTAAAGTGTGCGCGTCCCAATTGGAAGCGCGCAACGCGCTCTGTATAGTGTGCGCGACCCAACTGGAAGTGCGCCACGCGCGTGGAAAGTGTGTGGGACCCAAATCGAAATGCGCCATGCGCCGTGGAAGGTGTGTGGGACCCGACTGGAAGTCAGCCACGCGCCGTGGAAAGTGTACGTGACCCAACTGTGAGTGTGATACGCGCCGTGTAAAGTGTGTGGGACCCAAATGGAAGTGCGCAACGCGCCCTGTAAAGTGTGCACGACCCAACTGGAAGTGCGCCACGCGCGTGGAAAGTGTGTGGGACCCAAATTGAAGTGCGCCACGCGCCGTGGAAAGTGTGCGGGACCCGACTGGAAGTCAGCCACGCCCCAGGGAGGGTGTACGTGACCCAACTGTGAGTGTGATACGCGCCGTGTAAAGTGTGCGGGACCCAAATGGAAGTGCGCCACGCGCCGTGGAAAGTGTGCACGACCCAACTGGAAGTGAGCCACGCGCCCTGTAAAGTGTGCACGACCCAACTGGAAGTGCGCCACGCGCGTGGAAAGTGTGTGGGACCCAAATCGAAGTGCGCCATGCGCCGTGGAAGGTGTGGGGGACCCGACTGGAAGTGCGCCACGTGCCGTAAAGTGTGCGCGGCCCAACTGGAAGTGCGCCACGCGACGTGTAAAGTGGTCGGGACCCGACTGGAAGTGGAATGTGTGCGCGACCCAGCTGGAAGTGCGCCACGCGCCGTGGAAAGTGTGCGGGACCCAAACGGAAGTGCGCGACGCGCCGTGGAAAGTGTGTGGTACCCAAATGGAAAGTGCGCCACGCGCCTTGTAAAGTGTGCGCGACCCAGCTGGAAGTGCGCCACGCGCCGTGTAAAGTGTGCGCGACCCAACTGGAAGTGCGCCACGCGCCGTGGAAATTTTGCGCGACCCAACTGGAAGTGCGCCACGCGCCGTGGAAAGCGTGTGGGACCCAAATGGAAGTGCGCCACGCGACGTGGAAAGTGTGCTGGACCCGACTGGAAGTCAGCCACGCCCCAGGAAAGTGTACGTGACCCAACTGTGAGTGTGATACGCGCCGTGTAAAGTGTGTGGACCCAAATGGAAGTGCGCCACGAGCCGTGAAAAGTGTGCGCGACCCAACTGGAAGTGCGCCACGCGCCGTGGAAAGTGTGCGCGACCCAACTGGAAGTGCGCCACGCGCCGTGTAAAGTGTGCGCGCCCCAACTGGAAGTGCGCCACGCGCCGTAGAAAGTGTGTGAGACCCAACTGGAAGTGCGCCACGCGCCGTGGAAAGTGTGTGGGACCCAACTGGAAGTGCTCTACGCGCTGTGGAAAGTGTGCGGGACCCAACTGGAAGCGCGCCACGCGCCGTGGAAAGTGTGCGCGACCCAACTGGAAATGCGTCACGCGCCGTGGAAAGTGTGCGGGACCCAAATGGAAGTGCGCCACGCGCCGTGGAAAGTGTGCACGACCCAACTGGAAGTGAGCCACGCGCCGTGGAATGTGTGCGGACCCGAATAGAAGTGCGCCATGCGCCGTGGAAGGTGTGAGGGACCCGACTGGAAGTCAGCCACGCCCCAGGTAGGGTGCACGTGACCCAACTGTGAGTGTGATACGCGCCGTGTAAAGTGTGCGGGACCCAAAGGAAGTGCGCCACGCGCCCCGTAAAGTGTGCACGACCCAACTGGAAGTGCGCCACGCGCCATGGAAAGTGTGTGGGACCCAAATTGAAGTGCGCCACGCGCCGTGTAAAGTGTGCGCGACCCAACTGGAAGTGCGCCACGCGCCGTGGAAAGTGTGTGGGACCCAAATGGAAGTGCGCGACGCGCCCTGTAAAGTGTGCGTGACCCAACTGTAAGTGTGCCACGCGCCGTGTAAAGTGTGCGCGACCCAACTTGAAGTGTGCCACGCGCCGTGGAAAGTGTGTGGGACCCAAATGGAAGTGCGCCACGCGCCCTGTGAAGTGTGCACGACCCAACTGGAAGTGCGTCACGCGCCGTGGAAAGTGTGTGGGACCCAAATTGAAGTGCGCAACGCGCTATGGAAAGTGTGCGGGCCCGACTGGAAGTGGGCCATGCGCCGTGTGAAGTGTGCGCGACCCAACTGTAAGTGTGCCACGCGCCGTGTAAAGTGTGCGCGACTCAACTGAAAGTGCGCCACGCGCCGTGGAAAGTGTGTGGGACCCAAATGGAAGTGCGCCACGCGCCGTGGAAAGTGTGTGGGACCCAAATGGAAGTGCGCCACGCGAAGTGGAAAGTGTGCGGGACCCAACTGGAAGTGCGCCACGCGCCGTGGAAAGTGTGCGGGACCCAACTGGAAGTGTGCCACGCGCCGTGTAAAGTGTGTGGGACCCAAATTGAAGTGCGCCACGCGCCGTGGAAATTTTGCGCGACCCAACTGGAAGTGCGCCACGCGCCGTGGAAAGTGTGTGGGACCCAAATGGAAGTGCGCCACGCGACGTGGAAAGTGTGCGGGACTCGACTGGAAGTCAGCCACGCCCCAGGGAGGGTGTACGTGTCCCAACTGTGAGTGTGATACGCGCCGTGTAAAGTGTGCGGGACCCAAATGGGAGTGCGCCACGCGCCATGTAAAGTGTGCACGACCCAACTGGAAGTGCGCCACGCGCCGTGGAAAGTGTGCGGGACCAAACTGGAAGTGCGCCACGCGCTGTGGAAAGTGTGCGGGACCAAACTGGAAGTGCGCCACGCGCCGTGGAAAGTGTGTGGGACCCAACTGGAAGTGAGCCACGCGCTATGGAAAGTGTGCGGGCCCGAATAGAAGTGCGCCATGCGCCGTGGACTGTGTTTGGGACCCGAATGGAAGTGCGCCACGCGCCGTGGAAAGTGTGCGGGACCCGACTGGAAGTCAGCCACGCCCCAGGGAGGGTGTACATGACCCTAATGTGAGTGTGATACGCGCCGTGTAAAGTGTGCGGGACCCAACTGGAAGTGCGCCACGCGCCGGGTAAAGTGTGCGCGACCCAACTGGAAGTGCGCCACGCGCCGTGGAAAGTGTGCGGGACTCATCTTGAAGTGCGCCACGCGCTGTGTAAAGTGTGCGCGACCCAACTGGAAGTGCGCCACGCGCCGTGGAAGGTGTGCGGGACCCAAATGAAAGTGCACCACGCGCCCTGTAAAGTGTGCACGACCCAACTGGAAGTGAGCCACGCGCCGTGTAAAGTGTGCGGGCCCGAATAGAAGTGCGCCATGCGCCGTGGAAAGTGTGCGGGACCCGACTGGAAGTCAGCCACGCCCCAGGGAGGGTGTACGTGACCCAACTGTGAGTGTGATACGCGCCGTGTAAAGTGTGCGGGACCCAAATGGAAGTGCGCCACGCGCCCTGTAAAGTGTGCACGACCCAACTGGAAGTGCGCCACGCGCGTGGAAAGTGTGTGGGACCCAAATTGAAGTGCGCCACGCGCCGTGGAAAGTGTGTGGGACCCGACTGGAAGTCAGCCACGCCCCAGGTAGGGTGTACGTGACCCAACTGTGAGTGTGATACGCGCCGTGTAAAGTGTGCGGGACCCAAATGGAAGTGCGCCACGCGCCCTGTAAAGTGTGCACGACCCAACTGGAAGTGCGCCACGCGCCGTGTAAAGTGTGCGGGACCCAAATGGAAGTGCGCCACGCGCCCTGTAAAGTGTGCACGACCCAACTGGAAGTGCGCCACGTGCCGGGGAAAGCGTGTGGGACCAAATTGCGAGTGCGCCACGCGCTCTGTAAAGTGTGCCCGACCCAACTGGAAGTGCGCCACGCGCCGTGGAAAGTGTGCGGGACCCGACTGGAAGTCAGCCACGCCCCAGGGAGGGTGTACGTGACCCAACTGTGAGTGTGATACGCGCCGTGTAAAGTGTGCGGGACCCAAATGGAAGTGCGCCACGCGCCCTGTAAAGTGTGAACGACCCAACTGGAAGTGCGCCACGCGCCGTGGAAAGTGTGCACGACCCAAATGGAAGTGCGCCACGCGCCGTGGAAAGTGTGCGGGCCCGACTGGAAGTGGGCCATGCGCCGTGTAAAGTGTGCGCGACCCAACTGTAAGTGTGCCACGCGCCGTGTAAAGTGTGCGCGACCCAACTGGAAGTGCGCCACGCGCTGTGGAAAGTGTGTGGGACCCAAATGGAAGTGCGCCACGCGCCGTGGAAAGTGTGTGGGACCCAAATGGAAGTGCGCCACGCGAAGTGGAAAGTGTGTGGGACCCAAATTGAAGTGCGCCACGCGCCGTGGAAATTTTGCGCGACCCAACTGGAAGTGCGCCACGCGCCGTGGAAAGTGTGTGGGACCCAAATGGAAGTGCGCCACGCGCCCTGTAAAGTGTGCACGACCCAACTGGAAGTGCGCCACGCGCCGTGGAAAGTGTGCGGGACTCGACTGGAAGTCAGCCACGCCCCAGGGAGGGTGTACGTGACCCAACTGTGAGTGTGATACGCGCCGTGTAAAGTGTGCGGGACCCAAATGGAAGTGCGCCACGCGCCGTGGAAAGTGTGCGGGACCCGACTGGAAGTCAGCCACGCCCCAGGGAGGGTGTACGTGACCCAACTGTGAGTGTGATACGCGCCGTGTAAAGTGTGCGGGACCCAACTGGAAGTGCGCCACGCGCCATGGAAAGTGTGTGGGACCCAAATTGAAGTGCGCCACGCGCCGTGGAAAGTGTGCGGGACCCGACTGGAAGTCAGCCACGCCCCAGGGAGGGTGTACGTGACCCAACTGTGAGTGTGATACGCGCCGTGTAAAGTGTGCGGGACCCAAATGGAAGTGCGCCACGCGCCCTGTAAAGTGTGCACGACCCAACTGGAAGTGCGCCACGCGCCGTGGAAAGTGTGTGGGACCCAAATTTAAGTGCGCCACGCGCCGTGGAAAGTGTGCGGGACCCGACTGGGAGTCGGCCACGCGCCAGGAAAGTGTACGTGACCGAGCTGTGAGTGTGATACGCGCCGTGTAAAGTGTGCGGGACCCAAATGGAAGTGCGCCACGCGCCCTGTAAAGTGTGCACGACCCAACTGGAAGTGCGCCACGCGCCGTGGAAAGTGTGTGGGACCCAAATTGAAGTGCGCAACGCGCTATGGAAAGTGTGCGGGCCCGACTGGAAGTGGGCCTTGCGCCGTGTAAAGTGTGCGCGACCCAACTGTTAGTGTGCCACGCGCCGTGTAAAGTGTGCGCGACCCAACTGGAAGTGCGCCACGCGCCGTGGAAAGTGTGTGGGACCCAAATGGAAGTGCGCCACGCGCCCTGTATGTGCGGGCCCGACTGGAAGTCAGCCACGCCCCAGGGAGGGTGTACGTGACCCAACTGTGAGTGTGATACGCGCCGTGTAAAGTGTGCGGGACCCAAATGGAAGTGCGCCACGCGCCGTGGAAAGTGTGCACGACCCAACTGGAAGTGAGCCACGCGCCGTGGAATGTGTGCGGACCCGAATAGAAGTGCGCCATGCGCCGTGGAAGGTGTGAGGGACCCGACTGGAAGTCAGCCACGCGCCGTGGAAAGTGTGCGCGACCCAACTGTGAGTGTGCCACGCGCCGTGTAAAGTGTGTGGGACCCAAATGGAAGTGCGCCACGCGCTCTGTGAAGTGTGCACGACCCAGCCGGAAGTGCGTCACGCGCCGTGGAAAGTGTGTGGGACCCAAATTGAAGTGCGCCACGCGCCGTGGGAAGTGTGCACGACCCAACTGGAAGTGAGCCACGCGCCGTGAAAAGTGTGCGTGACCCAACTGGAAGTGCGCCACGCGCCGTGGAAAGTGTGTGGGACCCAACTGTGAGTGTGATACGCGCCGTGTAAAGTGTGCGGGACCAAAATGGGAGTGAGCCACGCCCCAGGTAGGGTGTGCGTGACCCAACTGTGAGTGTGATACGCGCCGTGTAAAGTGTGCACGACCCAAATTGATGTGCGCCACGCGCCGTGGAAAGTGTGCGGGACCCGACTGGAAGTCAGCCACGCCCCAGGGAGGGTGTACGTGACCCAACTGTGAGTGTGAGACGCGCCGGGGAAAGTGTGCGGGGCCCAAATGGAAGTGCGCCACGCGTCGTGTAAAGTGTGCGGAACCCGACTGGAAGTGCGCCACGCGCCGTGTAAAGTGTGTGGGGCTCGAATGGGGGTGCGCCAAGCGCTGTGGAAAGTGTGCGAGACCCGACTGGAAGTGCGCCACGCGCCGTGTAAAGTGTGCGCGACCCAACTGGGAGTTCACCACGCGCCGTGTAAAGTGTGCGCGACCCAACTTGAAGTGTGCCACGCGCCGTGGAAAGTGTGTGGGACCCAAATGGAAGTGCGCCACGCGCCCTGTGAAGTGTGCACGACCCAGCCGGAAGTGCGTCACGCGCCGTGGAAAGTGTGTGGGACCCAAATTGAAGTGCGCCACGCGCCGTGGGAAGTGTGCGGGACCCGACTGGAAGTCAGCCACGCCCCAGGGAGGGTGTGCGTGACCCAACTGTGAGTGTGATACGCACCGTGTAAAGTGTGCACGACCCAACTGGAAGTGCGCCACGCGCCGTGGAAAGTGTGTGGGACCCAAATTGAAGTGCGCAACGCGCTATGGAAAGTGTGCACGACCCAACTGGAAGTGAGCCACGCGCCGTGAAAAGTGTGCGTGACCCAACTGCAAGTGTGCCACGCGCCGTGTAAAGTGTGCGCGACCCAACTGGAAGTGCGCCACGCGCCGTGGAAAGTGTGTGGGACCCAAATGGAAGTGCGCCACGAGCCGTGTAAAGTGTGCACGACCCAACTGGGAGTGCGCCGCGCGCCGTGTAAAGTGTGCGGGACCCGACTGGAAGTGCGCCATGCGCCGTGGAGAGTGTGTGGGACCCAATTGGAAGTGCGCCACGCGCCGTGTAAAGTGTGCGAGACCCAATTGGAAGTGCGCCACGCGCCGTGGAAAGTGTGCGGGACCCAACTGGAAGTGCGCCACGCGCCGTGTAAAGTGTGCGTGACCCAACTGGAAGTGCGCCACGCGCCGTGGAAAGTGTGTGGGACCCAAATTGAAGTGCGCCACGCGCCGTGGGAAGTGTGCGGGACCCGACTGGAAGTCAGCCACGCCCCAGGGAGGGTGTGCGTGACCCAACTGTGAGTGTGATACGCACCGTGTAAAGTGTGCACGACCCAACTGGAAGTGCGCCACGCGCCGTGGAAAGTGTGCGCGATCCAACAGGAAGTGCGCGGCGCGCCGTTGAAAGTGTGTGAGACCCAAATGAAAGTGCGCCACGCGCCGTGGAAAGTGTGCGGGACCAAACTGGAAAGGCTCCACGCGCCGTGGAAAGTGTGCGCGACCCAACTGGAAGTGCGCCACGCGCCGTGTAAAGTGCAGCCCCAACTGGAAGTGCGCCACGCTCTGTGTAAGGTGTGTGGGACCCAAATGGAAGTGCGCCACGCGCCGTGTAAAGTGTTAGGGACCCAACTGGAAGTGCGCCACGCGCCGTGGAAAGTGGGCTTGACAAAACTAGAAGTGCGCCACGCGCCGTGTAAAGTGTGTGGGACCCAAATGGAAGTGCGCCGCGCGCCCTGTAAAGTGTGCACGACCCAACTGGAAGTGCGCCACGCGCCGTGGAAAGTGTGTGGGACCCAAATTGAAGTGCGCCACGCGCCGTGTAAAGTGTGCGTGACCCAACTGGAAGTGCGCCACGCGCCGTGGAAAGTGTGTGGGACCCAAATTGAAGTGCGCCACGGGCCGTGGAAAGTGTGCGGGACCCGACTAGAAGTCAGCCACGCGCCAGGGAGGGTGTACGTGACCCAACTGTAAGTGTGCCACGTGCCGTGTAAAGTGTGCGCGACCCAACTGGAAGTGCGCCACGCGCTGTGGAAAGGTGTGGGACCCAACTGGAGGTGCGCGCGGTGGAAAGTGTGTGGGACCCAAACTAAAGTGCGCGGCGCGCCGCACAAAGTGTGCGTAACCCGACTGTAAGTGCGCCACGCGCCGTATAAAGTGTGTGGGACCCATCTGGAAGTGCGCCACGCACCGTGTAAAGTGTGCGCGACCCAACTGGAAGTGCGCCACGCGCTGTGGAAAGTGTGCGCGACCCAACTGGAAGTGCGCCACGCGCCGTGGAAAGTGTGGGACCCAACTGGAAGTGCGCTACGCGCCGTGTAAAGTGTGCGCGACTCATCTGGAAGTGCGCCAAGCGCCAGGGAAAGTGTGTGGGACTCAAATGGGGGTGCGCCAATCGCCGTGGAAAGTGTGCGGGACTCAACTGGAAGTGCGCCACGCACCGTGGAAAATGTGTGGGACCCAAATTGAAGTGCGCCACGCGCCGTGGAAAGTGTGCGGGACCCGACTGGAAGTCAGCCACGCCCCAGGGAGGGTGTACGTGACCCAACTGTGAGTGTGATACGCGCCGTGTAAAGTGTGTGGGACCCAAATGAAAGTGCACCACGCGCCCTGTAAAGTGTGCACGACCCAACTGGAAGTGAGCCACGCGCCGTGGAAAGTGTGCGGGCCCGAATAGAAGTGCGCCATGCGCCGTGGAAGGTTCGTGGGACCCAACTGGAAGTCAGCCACGCCCCAGGTATTGTGTACGTGACCCAACTGTGAGTGTGATACGCGCCGTGTAAAGTGTGTGGGACCCAAATGGAAGTGCGCAACGCGCCCTGTAAAGTGTGCACGACCCAACTGGAAGTGCGCCACGCGCGTGGAAAGTGTGTGGGACCCAAATTGAAGTGCGCCACGCGCCGTGGAAAGTGTGCGGGACCCGACTGGAAGTCAGCCAGGCGCCGTGTAAAGCGTGCGGGACCCAACTGGGAGTGCGCCAGGCGCCGTGTAAAGTGTGCGGGACCCAACTGGAAGTGCGCCACGCGCCGTGTAAAGTGTGCGCGACCCAACTGGAAGTGCGCCACGCGCCGTGTAAAGTGTTCGGTCCCCCACTGGAAGTGCGCCACGCGCCGTGGAAAGTGTGCGGGACCCAACTGGAAGTGCGCCACGCGCCGTGTAAAGTGTGCGCGACCCAACTGGGAGTGCGCCACGCGCCGTGTAAAGTGTGCGCGACCCAACTGGAAGTGCGCCACGCGCCGTGTAAAGTGTGCGCGACCCAACTGGAAGTGCGCCACGCGCCGTGTGAAGTGTGCGCGACCCAACTGGAAGTGCGCCACGCACCGTGTAAAGTGTGCGCGACCCAAATCAAAGTGCGCCACGCGCCGTGGAAAGTGTGCGGGACTCAACTGCAAGTGCGCCACGCGCCGTGTAAAGTGTGCGCGACCCAACTGGAAGTGCGCCACGCGCCGTGGAAAGTGTGCGGGACGCAACTGGAAGTGCGCCAAGCGCAGGGGAGAGTGTATGGGACTCAGCTGAAGGTTGCGCCACGCGCCGTGTAAAGTGTGCGCGACCCAACTGGAAGTGCGCCACGAGCCGTGGAAAGTGTGCGGAACCCAAATTGAAGTGCGCCACGAGCCGTGTAAAGTGTGCAAGACCCAACTCGAAGTGCGCCACGCGCCGTGGAAAGTGTGTGGGACCCAAATTGAAGTGCGCCACGCGCCGTGGAAAGTGTGCGGGACTCGACTGGAAGTCAGCCACGCCCCAGGGAGGGTGTGCGTGACCCAACTGTGGGTGTGATACGCGCCGTGGAAAGTGTGTGGGACCCAAATTGAAGTGCGCAACGCGCTATGGAAAGTGTGCGGGCCCGACTGGAAGTGGGCCATGCGCCGTGAAAAGTGTGCGGGACCCGACTGGAAGTCAGCCACGCCCCAGGGAGGGTGTAGGTGACCCAACTGTGAGTGTGATACGCGCCGTGTAAAGTGTGCGGGACCCAACTGTAAGTGTGCCACGCGCCGTGTAAAGTGTGCGCGACCCAATCGGAAGTGCGCCACGCGCCGTGGAAAGTGTGTGGGACCCAAATGGAAGTGCGCCACGCGAAGTGGAAAGTGTGGACCCAACTGGAAGTGCGCCACGCGCCGTGGGAAGTGTGCACGACCCAACTGGAAGTGAGCCACGCGCCGTGAAAAGTGTGCGTGACCCAACTGCAAGTGTGCCACGCGCCGTGTAAAGTGTGCGCGACCCAACTGGAAGTGCGCCACGCGCCGTGGAAAGTGTGCGTGACCCAACTGCAAGTGCGCCACGCGCCCTGTGAAGTGTGCACGACCCAGCCGGAAGTGCGTCACGCGCCGTGGAAAGTGTGTGGGACCCAAATTGAAGTGCGCCACGCGCCGTGGGAAGTGTGCGGGACCCAAATGGAAGTGCGCCACGCGCCCTGTGAAGTGTGCACGACCCAGCCGGAAGTGCGTCACGCGCCGTGGAAAGTGTGTGGGACCCAAATTGAAGTGCGCCACGCGCCGTGGGAAGTGTGCGGGACCTGACTGGAAGTCAGCCACGCCCCAGGGAGGGTGTGCGTGACCCAACTGTGAGTGTGATACGCGCCGTGTAAAGTGTGTGGGACCCAATTTGAAGTGAGCCACGCGCCGTGAAAAGTGTGCGCGTCCCAATTGGAAATGCGCCACGCGCCGTGGAAAGTGTGCGGACCCAACTGGAAGTGCGCCACGCGCCGTGGAAAGTGTGCGCGACCCGACTGGAAGTGCGCCACGCGCCGTGGAAAGTGTGCGCGACCCAACTGAAGTGAGCCACGCGCCGTGAAAAGTGTGCGCGTCCCAATTGGAAATGCGCCACGCGCTCTGTATAGTGTGCACGACCCAACTGGAAGTGAGCCACGTGCCGTGTAAAGTGTGCGGGACCCAAATGGAAGTGCGCCACGCGCCGTGGAAAGTGTGCGCGACCCAACTGGAAGTGCGCCACGCGCCGTGGAAAGTGTGCGGGACCCAACTGGAAGTGCGCCACGAGCCGTGTAAAGTGTGCGTGACCCAACTGGGAGTGCGCCAGGCGCTGTGTAAAGTGTGCACGACCCAACTGGGAGCGCGCCGCGCGCCGTGTAGAGTGTGCGGGTCCGCATAAAAGTGCGCCATGCGCCGTGGAAAGTGTGCGGGACCCGACTGGAAGTCAGCCACGCGCCAGGAAGGTGTACGTGACCCAACTGTGAGTGTGATACGCGCCGTGGAAAGTGTGTGGGACCCAACTGGAAGTGCGCCATGCGCCGTGGAAAGTGTGCGTGACCCAACTGTAAGTGTGCCATGCGCCGTGTAAAGTGTGCGCGACCCAACTGGAAGTGCGCCACGCGCCGTGGAAAGTGGGGGGGGCCCGAATGGGAGTGCGCCAGGCGCCGTGTAAAGTGTGCGCGATCCAGCTGGAAGTGCGCCACGCGCCGTGTAAAGTGTGCGCGACCCAACTGGAAGTGCGCCACGCGCCGTGTAAAGTGTGCGCGACCCAAATCAAAGTGCGCCACGCGCCGTGTGAAGTGTGCGCGACCCAACTGGAAGTGCGCTACGCGCCGTGTAAAGTGTGCGCGACCCAACTGGAAGTGCGCCACGCGCCGTGGAAAGTGTGCGGGACCCGACTGGAAGTCAGCCACGCGCCAGGGAAAGTGTACGCGACCCAACTGGGAGTGCGCTACGCGCCGTGTAAAGTGTTCGTTCCCCCACTGGAAGTGCGCCACGCGCCGTGTAAAGTGTGCGCGACCCAACTGGAAATGCGCCACGCGCCGTGGAAAGTGTGTGGGACCCAAATTGAAGTGCGCCACGCGCCGTGGAAAGTGTGCGGGACCCGACTGGAAGCGGGCCATGCGCCGTGAAAAGTGTGCGCGTCCCAACTGGAAGTGCGCCACGCGCCGTGGAAAGTGTGTGGGACCCAAACGGAAGTGCGCGACGCGCCCTGTAAAGTGTGCGTGACCCAACTGGAAGTGCGCCATGAGCCGTGGAAAGTGTATGGGATCCAACTGGAAGTGCGCCCCGCGCCGTGGAAAGTGTGCGCGACCCAGCTGGAAGTGCGCCACGCGCCGTGGAAAGTGTGCGGGACCCAAACGGAAGTGCGCGACGCGCCGTGTAAAGTGTGCGCGACCCAACTGGAAGTGCGCCACGCGCCGTGGAAAGTGTGCGGAACCCAAATTGAAGTGCGCCACGAGCCGTGTAAAGTGTGCGCGACCCAGTTGGAAGTGCGCCACGCGCCGTGGAAAGTGTGCGGGACTCAACTGCAAGTGCGCCACGCGCCGTGTAAAGTGTGCGCGACCCAACTGGAAGTGCGCCACGCGCCGTGGAAAGTGTGCGCGACCCAACTGGAAGCGCGCCACGCGCCGTGGAAAGTGTGCGGGACCCGACTGGAAGTGGGCCATGCGCCGTGAAAAGTGTGCGCGTCCCAATTGGAAGCGCGCAACGCGCCGTGGAAAGTGTGCGTGACCCAACTGGAAGTGTGCCACCTGCCGTGTAAAGTGTGCGCGACCCAACTGTAAGTGTGCCACGCGCCGTGTAAAGTGTGCGCGACCCAACTGGAAGTGCGCCACGCGCTGTGGAAAGTGTGTGGGACCCAAATGGAAGTGCGCCACGCGCCGTGGAAAGTGTGCGGGCCCGACTGGAAGTGGGCCATGCGCCGTGTAAAGTGTGCGCGACCCAACTGTAAGTGTGCCACGCGCCGTGTAAAGTGTGCGCGACCCAACTGGAAGTGCGCCACGCGCCGTGGAAAGTGTGTGGGACCCAAATGGAAGTGCGCCACGCGAAGTGGAAAGTGTGTGGGACTCAAATTGAAGTGCGCCACGCGCCGTGGAAAGTGTGCGTGACCCAACTGTAAGTGCGCCACGCGCCGTGGAAAGTGTGCGCGTCCCAACTGGAAGTGCGCCACGCGCCGTGGAAAGTGTGTCGGACCCAAATTGATGTGCGCCACGCGCCGTGGAAAGTGTGCACGACCCAACTGGAAGTGCGCCACGCGCCGTGGAAAGTGTGTGGGACCCAAATTGAAGTGCGCCACGCGCCGTGGAAAGTGTGCGGGACCCGACTGGAAGTCAGCCACGCGCCAGGTAAAGTGTACGTGACCCAACTGTGAAGTGTGCCACGCGCCGTGTAAAGTGTGCGCGACCCAACTGGAAATGTGCCACGCGCCGTGGAGAGTACGAGGGACCCGACTGGAAGTGCGCTACGCGCCGTGGAAAGTGTGCGTGACCCAACTGGAAGTGCGCCACGCGCCGTGGACTGTGTGTGGGACCCGAATGGAAGTGCGCCACGCGCCGTGGAAGGTGTGCGGGACCCGACTGGAAGTCAGCCACGCCCCAGGGAGGGTGTACGTGACCCAACTGGAAGTGAGCCACGCGCCGTGGAAAGTGTGCGGGCCCAAATAGAAGTGCGCCATGCGCTGTGGAAAGTGTGCGGGACCCAGCTGGAAGTGCGCCACGCGCCGTGGAAAGTGTGCGTGACCCAACTGGAAGTGCGCCACGCGCCGTGTAAAGTGTGCACGACCCAACTGGAAGTGCGCCACGCGCCGTGGAAAGTGTGTGGGACCCAACTGGAAGTGCGCCACACGCCGTGTAAAGTGTGCGCGACCCGACTGGAAGTGGGCCATGCGCCGTGCAAAGTGTGCGCGACCCAACTGGAAGTGCGCCACGCGTCGTGGAAAGTGTGTGGGACCCAAATGGAAGTGCGCCACGCGCCGTGGAAAGTGTGCGTGGACCCAACTGAAAGTGCGCCACGCGCCGTGTAAAGTGTGCGCGACCCAACTGGAAGTGCGCCACGAGCCGTGGAAAGTGTGCGGAACCCAAATTGAAGTGCGCCACGCGCCGTGGAAAGTGTGCGGGACCCGACTGGAAGTCAGCCACGCGCCAGGGAAAGTGTACGTGACCCAACTGTGAGTGTGATACGCGCCGTGTAAAGTGTGCGGGACCCAAATGGAAGTGCGCCACGCGCCGGAAAGTGTGCACGACCCAACTGGAAGTGCGCCACGCGCCGTGGAAAGTGTGTGGGACCCAACTGGAAGTGCGCCACGCGCCGTGGAAAGTGTGCGCAACCGAACTGGAAGTGCGCCACGCGCCGTGGAAAGTGTGCGCGAACCAACTGGGAGTGCTCCACGCGCCGTGTAAAGGGTGCGCGACCCAACTGGAAGTGCGCCACGCGCCGTGGAAAGTGTGTGGGACCCAACTGGAAGTGCGCCGCGCGCCGTGGAAAGTGTGCGCGACCCAACTGGAAGTGCGCCATGCGCCGTGGTAAGTGTGTGGGACCCAACTGGAAGTGGGCCACGCGCCGTGGAAAGTGTGCGCGACCCAGCTGGAAGTGCGCCACGCGCCGTGGAAGGTGTGCGGGACCCGACTGGAAGTCAGCCACGCCCCAGGGAGGGTGTACGTGACCCAACTGTGAGTGTGATACGCACCGTGTAAAGTGTGCGGGACCCAAATGGAAGTGCGCCACGCGCCGTGGAAAGTGTGTGGGACCCAAATTGAAGTGCGCAATGCGCTATGGAAAGTGTGCGTGACCCAACTGCAAGTGTGCCACGCGCCGTGTAAAGTGTGCGCGACCCAACTGGAAGTGCGCCACGCGCCGTGGAAGGTGTGCGTGACCCAACTGCAAGTGCTCCACGCGTCGTGTAAAGTGGGCGGGACCCGACTGGAAGTGCTCAACGTGCCGTGTAAAGTGTGCGCGACCCAACTGGAAGTGCGCCACGCGCCGTGGAAAGTGTGTGGGACCCAACTGGAAGTGCGCCACGCGCCGTGGAAAGTGTGCGCGACCCAACTGGAAGTGCGCCACGCGCCGTGGAAAGTGTGCGGGACCCAAATGGAAGTGCGCCACGCGCCGTGGAAAGTGTGCACGACCCAACTGGAAGTGCGCCACGCGCCGTGGAAAGTGTGCGGAGCCCGACTGGAAGTGCGCCACGCGCCGTGTAAAGTGTGCGCGACCCAACTGGAAGTGCGCCACGAGCCGTGGAAAGTGTGCGGAACTCAAATTGAAGTGCGCCACGCGCCGTGGAAAGTGTGCGGGACCCGACTGGAAGTCAGCCACGCGCCAGGAAAGTGTACGTGACCCAACTGTGAGTGTGATACGCGCCGTGTAAAGTGTGCGGGACCCAAATGGAAGTGCGCCACGCGCCGTGGAAAGTGTGGACCCAACTGGAAGTGCGCCACGCGCCGTGTAAAGTGCGTGACCCAACTGTAAGTGCGCCACGCGTCATGTAAAGTGTGCGCGACCCGATCGGAAGTGCGCCACGCGCCGTGTATAGTGTGCGGGACCCGACGGGAAGTGCGCCACGCGCCGTGTAAAGTGTGCGTGGCCCAACTGGAAATGCGCCATGCGCCGTGTAAAGTGTGCGGGACGCAACTGGAAGTGCGCCACGCGCCGTGTAAATGGTGCGGGACCCAACTGGAACTGCGACACGCGCCGTGTAAAGTGTGCGCGAACCAACTGGAAGTGCGCCACGCGCCGTGGAAAGTGTGCGGGTCCCATCTGAAAGTGCGCCACGCGCCGTGTAAAGTGTGCGCGACCCAACTGGAAGTGCGCCACGCGCCGTGGAAAGTGTGCGGGACCCTACTGGAAGTGCGCCACGCCCCGGGGAGGGTGTTCGTGACCCAACTGTGAGTGTGATACGCGCCGTGTAAAGTGTGCGGAACCCAAATTGAAGTGTGCCACGCGCCGTGTAAAGTGTGCGCGACCCAACTGTAAGTGCGCCACGCGCCGTGTAAAGTGTGCGCGACCCAACTGGAAGTGCGCCACGCGCCGTGGAAAGTGTGCGCGACACGACTGGAAGTGCGCCACGCGCTGTTTAGAGTGTGCGCGACCCAACTGGAAGTGCGCCACGCGCCGTGAAAAGTGTGCGGGACGCAACTGGAAGTGCGCCGCGCGCCGTGGAAAGTGCGCGACCCAACTGGAAGTGCGCCACGCGAAGTGGAAAGTGTGTGGGACCCAAATTGAAGTGCGCCACGCGCCGTGGAAATTTTGCGGGACCCAACTGGAAGTGCGCCACGCGCCGTGGAAAGTGTGTGGAACCCAAATTGAAGTGCGCCACGCGCCGTGGAAAGTGTGCGTGACCCAACTGTAAGTGTGATACGCGCCGTGTAAAGTGTGCGGGACCCAAATGGGAGTGCGCCACGCTGAGTGGAAAGTGTGCGGGACCCAAATGGAAGTGCGCCACGCGCCGTGGAAAGTGTGCGGGACCCGACTGGAAGTCAGCCACGCGCCAGGGAAAGTGTGCGTGACCCAACTGTGAGTGTGCCACGCGCCGTGTAAAGTGTGCGCGACCCAATTGGAAGTGCGCCACGCGCTTTGGAGGGTGTGCGCGACCCCACTGGGAGTGCGCCACGCGTCGCGTAAAAAGTGCGCCACCAATCAGGAAGTGCGCCAAGCGCCGTGTAAAGTGTGCGCGACCCAACTGGAAGTGCGCCACGCGCCATGGAAAGTGTGCGGGACCCAACTGGAAGTGCGCCACGCGCCATGGAAAGTGTGCGTGACCCAACTGGAAATGCGCCACGCGCCGTGTACAGTGTGCGGGACCCAACTGGAAGTGCGCCACGAGCCGTGGAAAGTGTGCGGAATCCAAATGGAAGTGCGCCACGAGCCGTGTAAAGTGTGCGCGACCCAACTGGGAGTGCGCCAGGCGCTGTGTAAAGTGTGCACGACCCAACTGGGAGTGCGCCAGGCGCTGTGTAAAGTGTGCACGACCCAACTGGGAGCGCGCCGCGCGCCGTGTAGAGTGTGCGGGACCCGACTGGAAGTGCGCTACGCGCCATGGAAAGTGTGCGGGACACAACTGGAAGTGCGCCACGCGCCATGGAAAGTGTACGGGACCCAAATTGAAGTGCGCCACGCGCCGTGGAAAGTGTGCGGGACCCGACTGGAAGTCAGCCACGCGCCAGGGAGGGTGTACGTGACCCAACTGGAAGTGTCCCACGCGTCGTGTAAAGTGTGCGGGACCCATCTGGAAGTGCGCCAAGCGCCGTGGAAAGTGTGCGCGACCCAACTGTAAGTGCGCCACGCGCCGTGGAAAGTGTGCGCGACCCAACTGGAAGTGCGCCAAGCACCGGGGAAAGTGTGTGGGACTCAAATGGGGGTGCGCCACGCGCCGTGTAAAGTGTGCACGACCCAACTGGAAGTGCGCCACGCGCCGTGGAAAGTGTGTGGGACCCGAATGGAAGTGCGCCATGCGCCGTGTAAAGTGTGCGCGACCCAACTGGAAGTGCGCCACGCGCCGTGGAAAGTGTGTGTGCCCCAAATGGAAGTGCGCGACGCGCCCTGTAAAGTGTGCACGACCCAACTGGAAGTGCGCCACGCGCCGTGGAAAGTGTGCGGGACCCGACTGGAAGTCAGTCACGCCCCAGGGAGGGTGTACGTGACCCAACTGTGAGTGTGATACGCGCCGTGTAAAGTGTGCGGGACCCAAATTGAAGTGCGCCACGCGGCGTGGAAAGTGTGCTGGACCCGACTGGAAGTCAGCCACGCGCCAGGGAGGTGTGCGTGACCCAACTGGAAGTGCGCCACGCGCCGTGTGAAGTGTGCGCGACCCAACTGGAAGTGCGCCACGCGCCGTGAAAAGTGTGCGCGTCCCAATTGGAAGTGCGCAACGCGCTATGGGAAGTGTGCGGGCCCGAATAGAAGTGCGCCATGCGCCGTGAAAAGTGTGCGCGTCCCAACTGGAAGTGCGCCACGCGCCGTGGAAAGTGTGTGGGACCCAAAAGGAAGTGCGCCACGCGCCCTGTAAAGTGTGCACGACCCAACTGGAAGTGCGCCACGCGCCGTGGAAAGTGTGTGGGACCCAAATTGAAGTGCGCCACGCGCCGTGTAAAGTGTGCGGGCCCGACTGGAAGTGCGCCACGCGCCGTGGAAAGTGTGCACGACCCAACTGGAAGTGCGCCACGCGCCGTGGAAAGTGTGCGTGACCCAACTGTAAGTGTGCCACGCGCCGTGTAAAGTGTGCGCGATCCAACTGGAAGTGCGCCACGCGCCGTGGAAAGTGTGCGGGACCCGACTGGAAGTCAGCCACGCCCCAGGGAGGGTGTACGTGACCCAACTGTGAGTGTGATACGCGCCGTGTAAAGTGTGCGGGACCCAAATTGAAGTGCGCCACGAGCCGTGGAAAGTGTGCGGGACCCGACTGGAAGTCAGCCACGCGCCAGGGAAAGTGTGCCTGACCCAACTGGAAGTGAGCCACGCGCCGTGAAAAGTGTGCGTGACCCAACTGCAAGTGTGCCACGCGCCGTGTAAAGTGTGCGCGACCCAACTGGAAGTGCGCCACGCGCCGTGGAAAGTGTGTGGGACCCAAATGGAAGTGCGCGACGCGCCCTGTAAAGTGTGCGTGACCCAGCTGTAAGTGCGTCACGCGCCGTGGAAAGTGTGTGGGACCCAAATTGAAGTGCGCCACGCGCCGTGGGAAGTGTGCGGGACCCGACTGGAAGTGCGCCACGCGCCGTGGAAAGTGTGGGACCCAAATGGAAGTGCGCGACGCGCCCTGTAAAGTGTGCGTGACCCAGCTGTAAGTGCGTCACGCGCCGTGGAAAGTGTGTGGGACCCAAATTGAAGTGCGCCACGCGCCGTGGGAAGTGTGCGGGACCCGACTGGAAGTCAGCCACGCCCCAGGGAGGGTGTGCGTGACCCAACTGTGAGTGTGATACGCGCCGTGTAAAGTGTGCGGGACCCAACTGTAAGTGTGCCACGCGCCGTGGAAAGTGTGCGGACCCAACTGGAAGTGCGCCACGCGCCGTGGAAAGTGTGCGTGACCCAACTGGAAGTGCGCCACGCGCCGTGTAAAGTGTGCGGGACCCAAATGGGAGTGCGCCACGCGCCGTGGAAAGTGTGCGCGACCCAACTGGAAGTGCGCCACGCGCCGTGGAAAGTGTGTGGGACCCAAATGGAAGTGCGCCACGCGCCGTGGAAAGTGTGTGGGACCCAAATGGAAGTGCGCCACGCGCCCTGTAAAGTGTGCACGACCCAACTGGAAGTGCGCCAAGCGCCGTGGAAAGTGTGTGGGACCCGAATAGAAGTGCGCCACGCGCCGTGGAAAGTGTGCGCGACCCAACTGGAAGTGCGCCACGCGCCGTGGAAAGTGTGTGAGACCCAGCTGGAAGTGCGCCAAGCGCCCTGTAAAGTGTGCACGACCCAACTGGAAGTGCGCCACGCGCCGTGGAAAGTGTGCGGGACCCGACTGGAAGTCAGCCACGCCCCGGGGAGGGTGTGCGTGACCCAACTGTGAGTGTGATACGCGCCGTGTAAAGTGTGCACGACCCAAATTGATGTGCGCCACGCGCCGTGGAAAGTGTGCGGGACCCGACTGGAAGTCAGCCACGCGCCAGGGAGGGTGTACGTGACCCAACTGTGAGTGTGATACGCGCCGTGTAAAGTGTGCGCGACCCGACTGGAAGTGCGCCACGCGCCGTGAAAAGTGTGCACGACCCAATTGGAAGTGCGCCCCGCGCCGTGGAAAGTGTGCGGGACCCGAATAAAAGTGCGCGACGCGTAGTGGAAAGTGTGCGGGACCCAACTGGAAGTGCGCCACGCGCCGTGTAAAGTGTGCGGGACCCAAATTGAAGTGTGCCACGCGCCGTGTAAAGTGTGCGCGACCCAACTGGAAGTGCGCCACGCGCCGTGGAAAGTGTGTGGGACCCAAATTGAAGTGCGCCACGCGCCGTGGAAAGTGTGCGGGACGCAACTGGAAGTGCGCCGCGCGCCGTGGAAAGTGCGCGACCCAACTGGAAGTGCGCCACGCGCCGTGGAAAGTGTGCGCGACCCAACTGGAAGTGAGCCACGCACCGTGAAAAGTGTGCGCGTCCTGATTGGAAGCGCGCAACGCGCTATGGAAAGTGTGCGGGACCCGACTGGAAGTCAGCCACGCCCCAGGGAGGGTGTACGTGACCCAACTGTGAGTGTGATACGCTCCGTGTAAAGTGTGCGGGACCCAAATGGAAGTGCGCCACGCGCCGTGGAAAGTGTGTGGGACCCAAATGAAAGTGCACCACGCGCCCTGTAAAGTGTGCACGACCCAACTGGAAGTGCGCCCCCCGCCGTGTAAAGTGTGCGCGACCCAACTGGAAGTGCGCCACGCGCCGTGGAAAGTGTGCGGACCCAACTGGAAGTGCGCCACGCGCCGTGGAAAGTGTGTGCGCGACCCAACTGGAAGTGCGCCACGCGCCGTGTAAAGTGTGCGGGACCTGACTGGAAGTGCGCCTCGCGCCGTGGAAAGTGTGCGGGACCCAACTAGAAGTGCGCCACGCGTTGTGGGAAGTGTGCGGGACCCAAATGGAAGTGCGCCACGCGCCGTGGAAAGTGTGTGGGACCCAACTGGAAGTGCGCCACGCGCCGTGGAAAGTGTGTGGGACCCAAATGGAAGTGCGCCACGCGCCCTGTAAAGTGTGCACGACCCAACTGGAAATGCGCCACGCGCCGTGGAAAGTGTGTGGGACCCAAATTGAAGTGCGCCACGCGCCGTGGAAAGTGTGCGGGACCCGACTGGAAGCGGGCCATGCGCCGTGAAAATGTGCGCGTCCCAACTGGAAGTGCGCCACGCGCCGTGGAAAGTGTGTGAGACCCAGCTGGAAGTGCGCCAAGCGCCCTGTAAAGTGTGCACGACCCAACTGGAAGTGCGCCACGCGCCGTGGAAAGTGTGCGGGACCCGACTGGAAGTCAGCCACGCCCCGGGGAGGGTGTTCGTGACCCAACTGTGAGTGTGATACGCGCCGTGTAAAGTGTGCGGGACCCAAATTGAAGTGTGCCACGCGCCGTGTAAAGTGTGCGCGACCCAACTGGAAGTGCGCCACGCGCCGTGGAAAGTGTGCGTGACCCAACTGTAAGTGTGCCACGCGCCGTGTAAAGTGTGCGCGACCCAACTGTAAGTGCGCCACGCGCCGTGTAAAGTGTGCGCGACCCAACTGGAAGTGCGCCACGCGCCGTGGAAAGTGTGTGGGACCCAAATGGAAGTGCGCCACGCGCCCTGTAAAGTGTGCACGACCCAACTGAAAGTGCGCCACGCGCCGTGGAAAGTGTGTGGGACCCAAATTGAAGTGCGCCACGCGCCGTGTAAAGTGTGCGTGACCCAACTGGAAGTGCGCCACGCGCCGTGGAAAGTGTGTGGGACCCAAATGGAAGTGCGCCACGCGCCCTGTAAAGTGTGCACGACCCAGCCGGAAGTGCGTCACGCGCCGTGGAAAGTGTGCGGGACCCGACTGGAAGTCAGCCACGCCCTAGGGAGGGTGTGCGTGACCCAACTGTGAGTGTGATACGCGCCGTGTAAAGTGTGCGGGACCCAAAATGAAGTGCGCCACACGCCGTGGAAAGTGTGCTGGACCCGACTGGAAGTCAGCCACGCCCCAGGGAGGGTGTACGTGACCCAACTGTAAGTGTGCCACGCGCCGTGTAAAGTGTGCGCGACCCGACTGGAAGTGGGCCATGTGCCGTGAAAAGTGTGCGCGTCCCAAATGGAAGTGCGCCACGCGCTATGGAAAGTGTGCGGGCCCGAATAGAAGTGTGCCACGCGCCGTGTAAAGTGTGCGCGACCCAACTGGAAGTGCGCCACGCGCCGTGGAAAGTGTGTGGGACCCAAATGGAAGTGCGCCACGCGCCCTGTAAAGTGTGCACGACCCAACTGGAAGTGCGCCACGCGCCGTGGAAAGTGTGTGGGACCCAAATTGAAGTGCGCCACGCGCCGTGTAAAGTGTGCGGGCCCGACTGGAAGTGCGCCACGCGCCGTGGAAAGTGTGCACGACCCAACTGGAAGTGCGCCACGCGCCGTGGAAAGTGTGCGTGACCCAACTGTAAGTGTGCCACGCGCCGTGTAAAGTGTGCGCGATCCAACTGGAAGTGCGCCACGCGCCGTGGAAAGTGTGCGGGACCCGACTGGAAGTCAGCCACGCCCCAGGGAGGGTGTACGTGACCCAACTGTGAGTGTGATACGCGCCGTGTAAAGTGTGCGGGACCCAAATTGAAGTGCGCCACGAGCCGTGGACAGTGTGCGGGACCCGACTGGAAGTCAGCCACGCGCCAGGGAGGGTGTACGTGACCCATATGTAAGTGTGCCACGCGCCGTGTAAAGTGTGCGCGACCCGACTGGAAGTGGGCCATGCGCCGTGAAAAGTGTGCGCGTCCCAACTGGAAGGGCGCCACGCGCCGTGGAAAGTGTGTCGGACCCAAATTGATGTGCGCCACGCGCCGTGTAAAGTGTGCGCGACCCAACTGGAAGTGCCCCACGCGCCGTGGAAAGTGTGTGGGACCCAAATTGAAGTGCGCAACGCGCTATGGAAAGTGTGCGGGCCCGACTGGAAGTGGGCCATGCGCCGTGAAAAGTGTGCGCGTCCCAATTGGAAGTGCGCAACGCGCTATGGAAAGTGTGCGGGCCCGAATAGAAGTGCGCCATGCGCCGTGTAAAGTGTGTGCGACCCGACTGGAAGTGGGCCATGCGCCGTGAAAAGTGTGCGCGTCCCAACTGGAAGTGCGCCACGCGCCGTGGAAAGTGTGTGGGACCCAAATTGAAGTGCGCCACGCGCCGTGGAAAGTGTGCGGGACCCGACTGGAAGTCAGCCACGCGCCAGGGAGGGTGTACGTGACCCAACTGTGAGTGTGATACGCGCCGTGTAAAGTGTGCGGGCCCGACTGGAAGTGCGCCACGCGCCGTGGAAAGTGTGTGGGACCCAACTGGAAGTGCGCCACGCGCCGTGGAAAGTGTGCGTGACCCAACTGTAAGTGTGCCACGCGCCGTGTAAAGTGTGCGCGACCCAACTGGAAGTGTGCCACGCGCCGTGGAAAGTGTGTGGGACCCAAATGGAAGTGCGCCACGCGCCCTGTAAAGTGTGCACGACCCAACTGGAAGTGCGCCACGCGCCGTGGAAAGTGTGTGGGACCCAAATTGAAGTGCGCCACGCGCCGTGGAAAGTGTGCGCGACCCAACTGGAAGTGCGCCACGCGCCGTGGAAAGTGTGTGGGACCCAAATGGAAGTGCGCCAAGCGCCCTGTAAAGTGTGCACGACCCAACTGGAAGTGCGCCAGGCGCCGTGGAAAGTGTGCGGGACCCGACTGGAAGTCAGCCACGCCCCAGGGAGGGTGTACGTGACCCAACTGTGAGTGTGATACGCGCCGTGTAAAGTGTGCGGGACCCAAAATGAAGTGCGCCACACGCCGTGGAAAGTGTGCTGGACCCGACTGGAAGTCAGCCACGCCCCAGGGAGGGTGTACGTGACCCATATGTAAGTGTGCCACGCGCCGTGTAAAGTGTGCGCGACCCGACTGGAAGTGGGCCATGCGCCGTGAAAAGTGTGCACGTCCCAATTGGAAGCGCGCAACGCGCTATGGAAAATGTGCGGGCCCGAATAGAAGTGCGCCATGCGCCGTGGAAAGTGTGTGGGACCTAACTGGAAGTGCGCCACGCGCCGTGGAAAGTGTGTGGGATCCAAATGGAAGTGCGCCACGCGCCCTGTAAAGTGTGCACGACCCAACTGGAAGTGCGCCACGCGCCGTGGAAAGTGTGTGGGACCCAAATTGAAGTGCGCCACGCGCCGTGTAAAGTGTGCGGGCCCGATTGGAAGTGCGCCACGCGCCGTGGAAAGTGTGCACGACCCAACTGGAAGTGCGCCACGCGCCGTGGAAAGTGTGCGTGACCCAACTGTAAGTGTGCCACGCGCCGTGTAAAGTGTGCGCGATCCAACTGGAAGTGCGCCACGCGCAGTGGAAAGTGTGCGGGACCCGACTGGAAGTCAGCCACGCCCCAGGGAGGGTGTACGTGACCCAACTGTGAGTGTGATACGCGCCGTGTAAAGTGTGCGGGACCCAAATTGAAGTGCGCCACGCGTCGTGGAAAGTGTGCTGGACCCGACTGGAAGTCAGCCACGCCCCAGGGAGGGTGTACCTGACCCAACTGTAAGTGTGCCACGCGCCGTGTAAAGTGTGCGCGACCCGACTGGAAGTGGGCCATGCGCCGTGAAAAGTGTGCGCGTCCCAATTGGAAGTGCGCCACGCGCCGTGTAAAGTGTGTGGGACCCAAAAGGAAGTGCGCCACGCGCCCTGTAAAGTGTGCACGACCCAACTGGAAGTGCGCCACGCGCCGTGGAAAGTGTGTGGGACCCAAATTGAAGTGCGCCACGCGCCGTGGAAAGTGTGCGCGACCCAACTGGAAGTGCGCCACGCGCCGTGGAAAGTGTGTGGGACCCAAATGGAAGTGCGCCAAGCGCCCTGTAAAGTGTGCACGACCCAACTGGAAGTGCGCCAGGCGCCGTGGAAAGTGTGCGGGACCCGACTGGAAGTCAGCCACGCGCCAGGAAGGGTGTACGTGACCCAACTGTGAGTGTGATACGCGCCGTGTAAAGTGTGCGGGACCCAAATTGAAGTGCGCCACGCGCCGTGGAAAGTGTGCTGGACCCGACTGGAAGTCAGCCACGCCCCAGGGAGGGTGTACGTGACCCAACTGTAAGTGTGCCACGCGCCCTGTAAAGTGTGCACGACCCAACTCGAAGTGCGCCACGCGCCGTGGAAAGTGTGCACGTCCCAACTGGAAGTGCGCCACGCGCCGTGGAAAAGTGTGCGGGCCCGAATAGAAGTGCGCCACGCGCCGTGTAAAGTGTGCGCGACCCAACTGGAAGTGCGCCTCGCGCCGTGGAAAGTGTGTGGGACCCAAACTGAAGTGCGCCACGCGCCCTGTAAAGTCTGCACGACCCAACTGGAAGTGCCCCACGCGCCGTGGAAAGTGTGTGGAACCCAAATTGAAGTGCGCAACGCGCTATGGAAAGTGTGCGGGCCCGACTGGAAGTGGGCCATGCGCCGTGGAAAATGTGCACGACCCAACTGGAAGTGCGCCACGCGCCGTGGAAAGTGTGCGTGACCCAACTGTAAGTGCGCCACGCGCCGTGTAAAGTGTGCGCGACCCAACTGGAAGTGCGCCACGCGCCGTGGAAAGTGTGCGGGACCCGACTGGAAGTCAGCCACGCGCCCAGGGAGGGTGTACGTGACCCAACTGTGAGTGTGATACGCGCCGTGTAAAGTGTGCGGCGACCCAAATTGAAGTGCGCCACGCGCCGTGGAAAGTGTGCTGGACCCGACTGGAAGTCAGCCACGCGCCAGGGAAAGTGTACGTGACCCAACTGTAAGTGTGCCACGCGCCGTGTAAAGTGTGCGCGACCCGACTGGAAGTGCGCCACGCGCCGTGGAAAGTGTGCACGACCCAAATTGGAAGTGCGCCACGCGCCGTGGAAAGTGTGCGTGACCCAACGGAAGTGCGCCACGCGCCGTGTAAAGTGTGCGGGACCCAACTGGAAGTGCGCCACGCGCCGTGTAAAGTGTGCGGGACCCAACTGGAAGTGCGCCACGCGCCGTGGAAACTGTGCGTGACCCGACTGGAAGTGGGCCATGCGCCGTGAAAAGTGTGCGCGTCCCAATTGGAAGTGCGCAACGCGCTATGGAAAGTGTGCGGGCCCGAATAGAAGTGCGCCATGCGCCGTGTAAAGTGTGCGCGACCCGACTGGAAGTGGGCCATGCGCCGTGAAAAGTGTGCGCGTCCCAACTGGAAGGGCGCCACGCGCCGTGGAAAGTGTGTCGGACCCAAATTGATGTGCGCCACGCGCCGTGGAAAGTGTGCGGGACCCGACTGGAAGTCAGCCACGCGCCAGGGAGGGTGTACGTGACCCAACTGTGAGTGTGATACGCGCCGTGTAAAGTGTGCGGGCCCGACTGGAAGTGCGCCACGCGCCGTGGAAAGTGTGTGGGACCCAACTGGAAGTGCGCCACGCGCCGTGGAAAGTGTGCGTGACCCAACTGTAAGTGTGCCATGCGCCGTGTAAAGTATGCGCGACCCAACTGTAATTGTGCCACGCGCCGTGTAAAGTGTGCGCGACCCAACTGGAAGTGCGCCACGCGCCGTGGAAAGTGTGTGGGACCCAAATGGAAGTGCGCCACGCGCCCTGTAAAGTGTGCACGACCCAACTGGAAGTGCGCCACGCGCCGTGGAAAGTGTGTGGGACCCAAATTGAAGTGCGCCACGCGCCGTGGAAAGTGTGCGCGACCCAACTGGAAGTGCGCCACGCGCCGTGGAAAGTGTGTGGGACCCAAATGGAAGTGCGCCACGCGCCCTGTAAAGTGTGCACGACCCAACTGGAAGTGCGCCACGCGCCGTGGAAAGTGTGCGGGACCCGACTGGAAGTCAGCCACGCCCCAGGGAGGGTGTACGTGACCCAACTGTGAGTAAGATACGCGCCGTGTAAAGTGTGCGGGACCCAAAATGAAGTGCGCCACACGCCGTGGAAAGTGTGCTGGACCCGACTGGAAGTCAGCCACGCCCCAGGGAGGGTGTACGTGACCCAACTGTAAGTGTGCCACGCGCCCTGTAATGTGTGCACGACCCAACTGGAAGTGAGCCACGCGCCGTGAAAAGTGTGCACGTCCCAATTGGAAGCGCGCAACGCGCTATGGAAAGTGTGCGGGCCCGAATAGAAGTGCGCCATGCGCCGTGGAAAGTGTGTGGGACCTAACTGGAAGTGCGCCACGCGCCGTGGAAAGTGTGGGACCCAAATGGAAGTGCGCCACGCGCCCTGTAAAGTGTGCACGACCCAACTGAAAGTGCGCCACGCGCCGTGGAAAGTGTGTGGGACCCAAATTGAAGTGCGCCACGCGCCGTGTAAAGTGTGCGGGCCCGACTGGAAGTGCGCCACGCGCCGTGGAAAGTGTGCGGGACCCAAATTGAAGTGCGCCACGCGTCGTGGAAAGTGTGCTGGACCCGACTGGAAGTCAGCCACGCCCCAGGTAGGGTGTACCTGACCCAACTGTAAGTGTGCCACGCGCCGTGTAAAGTGTGCGCGACCCGACTGGAAGTGGGCCATGCGCCGTAAAAAGTGTGCGCGTCCCAATTGGAAGCGCGCAACGCGCTATGGAAAGTGTGCGGGCCCGCATAAAAGTGCGCCATGCGCCGTGGAAAGTGTATGGGACCCAAATGGAAGTGCGCCACGCGCCCTGTAAAGTGTGCACGACCCAATTGGAAGTGCGCCACGCGCCGTGGAAAGTGTGTGGAACCCAAATTGAAGTGCGCCACGAGCCGTGGAAAGTGTGCGGGACCCGACTGGAAGTCAGCCACGCGCCAGGGAGGGTGTACGTGACCCATATGTAAGTGTGCCACGCGCCGTGTAAAGTGTGCGCGACCCGACTGGAAGTGGGCCATGCGCCGTGAAAAGTGTGCGCGTCCCAATTGGAAGCGCGCAACGCGCTATGGAAAGTGTGTGGGACCCGAATTGAAGTGCGCCACGCGCGTGGAAAGTGTCTGGGACCCAAATTGAAGTGCGCCATGCGTCGTGGAAAGTGTATGGGACCCAAATGGAAGTGCGCCACGCGCCCTGTAAAGTGTGCACGACCCAAATTGAAGTGCGCCACGAGCCGTGGAAAGTTTGCGGGACCCGACTGGAAGTCAGCCACGCGCCAGGGAGGGTGTACGTGACCCAACTGTGAGTGTGATACGCGCCGTGTAAAGTGTGTGGGACCCAATTTGAAGTGAGCCACGCGCCGTGAAAAGTGTGCTGGACCCGACTGGAAGTGCGCCACGCGCCGTGTAAAGTATGCGCGACCCAACTGGAAGTGTGCGACGCGCCGTTTAAAGTGTGCGCGACCCGACTGGAAGTGCGCCACGCGCTGTGGAAAGTGTGTGGGAGCCAAATGGAAGGGCGCCACGCGCCGTAAAGTGTGTGCGTGACCCAACTGGAAGTGCGCCACGCGCCGTGTAAAGTGTGCGGGACCCAACTGGAAGTGCGCCACGCGCCGTGGAAAGTGTGCACGACCCAACTGGAAGTGCGCCACGCGCCGTGGAAAGTGTGCGTGACCCAACTGTGAGTGGGATACGCGCCGTGTAAAGGGGGCGGGCCAGACTGGAAGTGCGCCACGCGCCGTGGAAAGTGTGCGTGACCCAACTGTAAGTGTGCCATGCGCCGTGTAAAGTATGCGCGACCCAACTGTAATTGTGCCACGCGCCGTGTAAAGTGTGCGCGACCCAACTGTAAGTGTGCCACGCGCCGTGTAAAGTGTGCGCGACCCGACTGGAAGTGGGCCATGCGCCGTGAAAAGTGTGCGCGTCCCAAATGGAAGTGCGCCACGCGAAGTGGAAAGTGTGCGCGACCCAACTGGAAGTGCGCCACGCGCCGTGTAAAGTGTGCGGGACCCAAATTGAAGTGCGCCACGCGTCGTGGAAAGTGTGCTGGACCCGACTGGAAGTCAGCCACGCCCCAGGGAGGGTGTACGTGACCCATACGTAAGTGTGCCACGCGCCGTGTAAAGTGTGTGGGACCCAAAAGGAAGTGCGCCACGCGCCCTGTAAAGTGTGCACGACCCAACTGGAAGTGCGCCACGCGCCGTGGAAAGTGTGCGTGACCCAACTGTAAGTGTGCCACCTGCCGTGTAAAGTGTGCGCGACCCAACTGGAAGTGCGCCACGCGCCGTGGAAAGTGTGTGGGACCCAAATGGAAGTGCGCCACGCGCCCTGTAAAGTGTGCACGACCCAACTGGAAGTGCGCCACGCGCCGTGGAAAGTGTGTGGGACCCAAATTGAAGTGCGCCACGCGCCGTGTAAAGTGTGCGGGCCCGACTGGAAGTGCGCCACGCGCCGTGGAAAGTGTGCACGACCCAACTGGAAGTGCGCCACGCGCCGTGGAAAGTGTGCGTGACCCAACTGTGAGTGTGATACGCGCCGTGTAAAGTGTGCGGGCCCGACTGGAAGTGCGCCACGCGCCGTGGAAAGTGTGTGGGACCCAACTGGAAGTGCGCCACGCGCCGTGGAAAGTGTGCGTGACCCAACTGTAAGTGTGCCACGCGCCGTGTAAAGTGTGCGCGACCCAACTGTAAGTGTGCCACGCGCCGTGTGAAGTGTGCGTGACCCAACTGTAAGTGTGCCACGCGCCGTGGAAAGTGTGCGCGATCCAACTGTGAGTGTGATACGCGCCGTGTAAAGTGTGCGGGACCCAAATGGAAGTGTGCCACGCGCCGTGTGAAGTGTGCGCGACCCAACTGGAAGTGCGCCACGCGCCGTGGAAAGTGTGTGGGACCCAAAAGGAAGTGCGCCACGCGCCCTGTAAAGTGTGCACGACCCAACTGTGAGTGTGATACGCGCCGTGTAAAGTGTGCGGGACCCAAAATGAAGTGCGCCACACGCCGTGGAAAGTGTGCTGGACCCGACTGGAAGTCAGCCACGCCCCAGGGAGGGTGTACGTGACCCAACTGTAAGTGTGCCACGCGCCGTGTAAAGTGTGCGCGACCCGACTGGAAGTGGGCCATGTGCCGTGAAAAGTGTGCACGTCCCAACTGGAAGTGCGCAACGCGCCGTGGAAAGTGTGCGGGCCCGAATAGAAGTGCGCCATGCGCCGTGGAAAGTGTGTGGGACCTAACTGGAAGTGCGCCACGCGCCGTGGAAAGTGTGTGGGATCCAAATGGAAGTGCGCCACGCGCCCTGTAAAGTGTGCACGACCCAACTGGAAGTGCGCCACGCGCCGTGGAAAGTGTGTGGGACCCAAATTGAAGTGCGCCACGCGCCGTGTAAAGTGTGCGGGCCCGACTGGAAGTGCGCCACGCGCCGTGGAAAGTGTGCACGACCCAACTGGAAGTGCGCCACGCGCCGTGGAAAGTGTGCGTGACCCAACTGTAAGTGTGCCACGCGCCGTGTAAAGTGTGCGCGATCCAACTGGAAGTGCGCCACGCGCCGTGGAAAGTGTGCGGGACCCGACTGGAAGTCAGTCACGCCCCAGGGAGGGTGTACGTGACCCAACTGTGAGTGTGATACGCGCCGTGTAAAGTGTGCGGGACCCAAATTGAAGTGTGCCACGCGCCGTGTAAAGTGTGCGCGACCCAACTGGAAGTGCGCCACGCGCCGTGGAAAGTGTGTGGGACCCAAATTGAAGTGCGCCACGCGCCGTGTAAAGTGTGCGGGCCCGACTGGAAGTGCGCCACGCGCCGTGGAAAGTGTGCTGGACCCGACTGGAAGTCAGCCACGCCCCAGGGAGGGTGTACCTGACCCAACTGTGAGTGTGATACGCGCCGTGTAAAGTGTGCGGGACCCAAATTGAAGTGCGCCACGCGTCGTGGAAAGTGTGCTGGACCCGACTGGAAGTCAGCCACGCCCCAGGGAGGGTGTACCTGACCCAAATGGAAGTGCACCACGCGCCCTGTAAAGTGTGCACGACCCAACTGGAAGTGAGCCACGCGCCGTGAAAAGTGTGCGCGTCCCAATTGGAAGCGCGCAACGCGCTATGGAAAGTGTGCGGGCCCGAATAGAAGTGCGCCATGCGCCGTGGACTGTGTTTGGGACCCAAATGGAAGTGCGCCACGCGCCGTGGAAAGTGTGCGGGACCCGACTGGAAGTGCGCCACGCGCCCTGTAAAGTGTGCACGACCCAACTGGAAGTGCGCCACGCGCCGTGGAAAGTGTGTGGGACCCAAATTGAAGTGCGCCACGCGCCGTGTAAAGTGTGCGGGCCCGACTGGAAGTGCGCCACGCGCCGTGGAAAGTGTGCACGACCCAACTGGAAGTGCGCCACGCGCCGTGGAAAGTGTGCGTGACCCAACTGTAAGTGTGCCACGCGCCGTGTAAAGTGTGCGCGATCCAACTGGAAGTGCGCCACGCGCCGTGGAAAGTGTGCGGGACCCGACTGGAAGTCAGCCACGCCCCAGGGAGGGTGTACGTGACCCAACTGTGAGTGTGATACGCGCCGTGTAAAGTGTGCGGGACCCAAATTGAAGTGCGCCACGCGTCGTGGAAAGTGTGCTGGACCCGACTGGAAGTCAGCCACGCCCCAGGGAGGGTGTACCTGACCCAACTGTAAGTGTGCCACGCGCCGTGTAAAGTGTGCGCGACCCGACTGGAAGTGGGCCATGCGCCGTGAAAAGTGTGCGCGTCCCAATTGGAAGCGCGCAACGCGCTATGGAAAGTGTGCGGGCCCGCATAAAAGTGCACCATGCGCCGTGGAAAGTGTATGGGACCCAAATGGAAGTGCGCCACGCGCCCTGTAAAGTGTGCACGACCCAACTGGAAGTGCGCCACGCGCCGTGGAAAGTGTGTGGAACCCAAATTGAAGTGCGCCACGAGCCGTGGAAAGTGTGCGGGACCCGACTGGAAGTCAGCCACGCGCCAGGGAGGGTGTACGTGACCCAACTGTGAGTGTGATACGCGCCGTGTAAAGTGTGCGGGCCCGACTGGAAGTGCGCCACGCGCCGTGGAAAGTGTGCGGGACCCAAATGGAAGTGCGCCACGCGCTATGGAAAGTGTGCGGGCCCGAATAGAAGTGCGCCATGCGCCGTGGACTGTGTTTGGGACCCGAATGGAAGTGCGCCACGCGCCGTGGAAAGTGTGCGGGACCCGACTGGAAGTCAGCCACGCGCCCTGTAAAGTGTGCACGACCCAATTGGAAGTGCGCCACGCGCCGTGGAAAGTGTGTGGGACCCAAATTGAAGTGCGCCACGCGCCGTGTAAAGTGTGCGGGCCCGACTGGAAGTGCGCCACGCGCCGTGGAAAGTGTGCACGACCCAACTGGAAGTGCGCCACGCGCCGTGGAAAGTGTGCGCGACCCAACTGGAAGTGCGCCACGCGCCGTGGAAAGTGTGCGCGACCCAACTGGAAGTGCGCCACGCGCCGTGGAAAGTGTGCGGGACCCGACAGGAAGTCAGCCACGCCCCAGGGAGGGTGTACGTGACCCAACTGTGAGTGTGATACGCGCCGTGTAAAGTGTGCGGGACCCAAATTGAAGTGCGCCACGCGTCGTGGAAAGTGTGCTGGACCCGACTGGAAGTCAGCCACGCGCCGTGGAAAGTGTGCGTGACCCAACTGTAAGTGTGCCACGCGCCGTGTAAAGTGTGCGCGATCCAAATGGAAGTGCGCCACGCGCCCTGTAAAGTGTGCGCGTCCCAATTGGAAGCGCGCAACGCGCTATGGAAAGTGTGCGGGCCCGCATAAAAGTGCACCATGCGCCGTGGAAAGTGTATGGGACCCAAATGGAAGTGCGCCACGCGCCCTGTAAAGTGTGCACGACCCAACTGGAAGTGCGCCACGCGCCGTGGAAAGTGTGTGGAACCCAAATTGAAGTGCGCCACGAGCCGTGGAAAGTGTGCGGGACCCGACTGGAAGTCAGCCACGCGCCAGGGAGGGTGTACGTGACCCATATGTAAGTGTGCCACGCGCCGTGTAAAGTGTGCGCGACCCGACTGGAAGTGGGCCATGCGCCGTGAAAAGTGTGCGCGTCCCAATTGGAAGCGCGCAACGCGCTATGGAAAGTGTGCGGGCCCGAATAGAAGTGCGCCATGCGCCGTGGACTGTGTTTGGGACCCGAAAGTAGGTGCGCCACGCGCCGTGGAAATTGTGCGGGACCCGACTGGAAGTCAGCCACGCGCCCTGTAAAGTGTGCACGACCCAACTGGAAGTGCGCCACGCGCCGTGGAAAGTGTGTGGGACCCAAATTGAAGTGCGCCACGCGCCGTGTAAAGTGTGCGGGCCCGACTGGAAGTGCGCCACGCGCCGTGGAAAGTGTGCACGACCCAACTGGAAGTGCGCCACGCGCCGTGGAAAGTGTGCGTGACCCAACTGTAAGTGTGCCACGCGCCGTGTAAAGTGTGCGCGATCCAACTGGAAGTGCGCCACGCGCCGTGGAAAGTGTGCGGGACCCGACTGGAAGTCAGCCACGCCCCAGGGAGGGTGTACGTGACCCAACTGTGAGTGTGATACGCGCCGTGTAAAGTGTGCGGGACCCAAATTGAAGTGCGCCACGCGTCGTTGAAAGTGTGCTGGACCCGACTGGAAGTCAGCCACGCCCCAGGGAGGGTGTACGTGACCCATATGTAAGTGTGCCACGCGCCGTGTAAAGTGTGCGCGACCCGACTGGAAGTGGGCCATGCGCCGTGAAAAGTGTGCGCGTCCCAAATGGAAGTGCGCCACGCGAAGTGGAAAGTGTGTTGGACCCAAATTGAAGTGCGCCACGCGCCGTGTAAAGTGTGCGGGACCCAACTGGAAGTGCGCCACGCGCCGTGGAAAGTGTGTGGGATCCAAATGGAAGTGCGCCACGCGCCCTGTAAAGTGTGCACGACCCAACTGGAAGTGCGCCACGCGCCGTGGAAAGTGTGTGGGACCCAAATTGAAGTGCGCCACGCGCCGTGTAAAGTGTGCGGGCCCGACTGGAAGTGCGCCACGCGCCGTGGAAAGTGTGCACGACCCAACTGGAAGTGCGCCACGCGCCGTGGAAAGTGTGTGGGACCCAACTTGAAGTGTGCCACGCGCCGTGGAAAGTGTGGGGGAACCAACTGGAAGTCCGCCACCCCCACTGGAAACTGTGCGGGACCCGACTGGAACTCAGCCACGCGCCAGGGAGGGTGTACGTGACCCAACTGTGAGAGTGATACGCGCCGTGTAAAGTGTGCGGGACCCACCTGGAAGTCCGCCACGCGCCGTGGAAAGTGTGCGTGACCCAACTGTAAGTGTGCCATGCGCCGTGTAAAGTATGCGCGACCCAACTGTAATTGTGCCACGCGCCGTGTAAAGTGTGCGCGACCCAACTGGAAGTGCGCCACGCGCCGTGGAAAGTGTGCGCGTCCCAAATGGAAGTGCGCCACGAGCCGTGGGAAGTGTTGCGTCCCAAATTGGAAGTGGGCCATGCGCCGTGAAAAGTGTGCGCGTCCCAAATGGAAGTGCGTCACGCGCCGTGGAAAGTGTGTGGGACCCAAATTGAAGTGCGCAACGCGCTATGGAAAGTGTGCGGGCCCGACTGGAAGTGGGCCATGCGCCGTGAAAAGTGTGCGCGTCCCAAATGGGAGTGCGCCACGCGCCGTGGAAACTGTGCGTGACGTGTGCGGGCCCGAATAGAAGTGCGCCATGCGCCGTGTAAAGTGTGCGCGACCCGACTGGAAGTGGGCCATGCGCCGTGAAAAGTGTGCGCGTCCCAACTGGAAGGGCGCCACGCGCCGTGGAAAGTGTGTCGGACCCAAATTGATGTGCGCCACGCGCCGTGGAAAGTGTGCGGGACCCGACTGGAAGTCAGCCACGCGCCAGGGAGGGTGTACGTGACCCAACTGTGAGTGTGATACGCGCCGTGTAAAGTGTGCGGGCCCGACTGGAAGTGCGCCACGCGCCGTGGAAAGTGTGTGGGACCCAACTGGAAGTGCGCCACGCGCCGTGGAAAGTGTGCGTGACCCAACTGTAAGTGTGCCACGCGCCGTGTAAAGTGTGCGCGACCCAACTGTAAGTGTGCCACGCGCCGTGTGAAGTGTGCGCGACCCAACTGGAAGTGCGCCACGCGCCGTGGAAAGTGTGTGGGACCCAAAAGGAAGTGCGCCACGCGCCCTGTAAAGTGTGCACGACCCAACTGGAAGTGCGCCACGCGCCGTGGAAAGTGTGTGGGACCCAAATTGAAGTGCGCCACGCGCCGTGGAAAGTGTGCGCGACCCAACTGGAAGTGCGCCACGCGCCGTGGAAAGTGTGTGGGACCCAAATGGAAGTGCGCCAAGCGCCCTGTAAAGTGTGCACGACCCAACTGGAAGTGCGCCACGCGCCGTGGAAAGTGTGCGGGACCCGACTGGAAGTCAGCCACGCCCCAGGGAGGGTGTACGTGACCCAACTGTGAGTGTGATACGCGCCGTGTAAAGTGTGCGGGACCCAAATTGAAGTGCGCCACGCGCCGTGGAAAGTGTGCTGGACCCGACTGGAAGTCAGCCACGCCCCAGGGAGGGTGTACGTGACCCAACTGTAAGTGTGCCACGCGCCGTGTAAAGTGTGCGCGACCCAACTTGAAGTGTGCCACGCGCCGTGGAAAGTGTGTGGGACCCAAATGGAAGTGCGCCACGCGCCCTGTAAAGTGTGCAAGACCCAACTGTGAGTGTGATGCGCGCCGTGTAAAGTGTGCGGGACCCAACTGGAAGTGCGCCACGCGCCCTGTAAAGTGTGCACGACCCAACTGGAAGTGCGCCACGTGCCGTGGAAAGCGTGTGGGACCCAATTTGAAGTGAGCCACGCGCCGTGAAAAGTGTGCGCGTCCCAATTGGAAGCGCGCAACGCGCTATGGAAAGTGTGCGGGCCCGAATAGAAGTGCGCCATGCGCCGTGTAAAGTGTGCGCGATCCAACTGGAAGTGCGCCACGCGCCGTGAAAAGTGTGCGCGTCCCAACTGGAAGGGCGCCACGCGCCGTGGAAAGTGTGTCGGACCCAAATTGATGTGCGCCACGCGCCGTGGAAAGTGTGCGGGACCCGACTGGAAGTCAGCCACGCACCAGGGAGGGTGTACGTGACCCAACTGTGAGTGTGATACGCGCCGTGTAAAGTGTGCGGGCCCGACTGGAAGTGCGCCACGCGCCGTGGACAGTGTGGGACCCAACTGGAAGTGCGCCACGCGCCGTGGAAAGTGTGCGTGACCCAACTGTAAGTGTGCCACGCGCCGTATAAAGTGTGCGCGACCCAACTGTAAGTGTGCCACGCGCCGTGTGAAGTGTGCGCGACCCAACTGGAAGTGCGCCACGCGCCGTGGAAAGTGTGTGGGACCCAAAAGGAAGTGCGCCACGCGCCCTGTAAAGTGTGCACGACCCAACTGGAAGTGCGCCACGCGCCGTGGAAAGTGTGTGGGACCCAAATTGAAGTGCGCCACGCGCCGTGGAAAGTGTGCGCGACCCAACTGGAAGTGCGCCACGCGCCGTGGAAAGTGTGTGGGACCCAAATGGAAGTGCGCCAAGCGCCCTGTAAAGTGTGCACGACCCAACTGGAAGTGCGCCAGGCGCCGTGGAAAGTGTGCGGGACCCGACTGGAAGTCAGCCACGCCCCAGGGAGGGTGTACGTGACCCAACTGTGAGTGTGATACGCGCCGTGTAAAGTGTGCGGGACCCAAAATGAAGTGCGCCACACGCCGTGGAAAGTGTGCTGGACCCGACTGGAAGTCAGCCACGCCCCAGGGAGGGTGTACGTGACCCATATGTAAGTGTGCCACGCGCCGTGTAAAGTGTGCGCGACCCGACTGGAAGTGGGCCATGCGCCGTGAAAAGTGTGCACGTCCCAATTGGAAGCGCGCAACGCGCTATGGAAAATGTGCGGGCCCGAATAGAAGTGCGCCATGCGCCGTGGAAAGTGTGTGGGACCTAACTGGAAGTGCGCCACGCGCCGTGGAAAGTGTGTGGGATCCAAATGGAAGTGCGCCACGCGCCCTGTAAAGTGTGCACGACCCAACTGGAAGTGCGCCACGCGCCGTGGAAAGTGTGTGGGACCCAAATTGAAGTGCGCCACGCGCCGTGTAAAGTGTGCGGGCCCGACTGGAAGTGCGCCACGCGCCGTGGAAAGTGTGCACGACCCAACTGGAAGTGCGCCACGCGCCGTGGAAAGTGTGCGTGACCCAACTGTAAGTGTGATACGCGCCGTGTAAAGTGTGCGGGCCCGACTGGAAGTGCGCCACGCGCCGTGGAAAGTGTGTGGGACCCAACTGGAAGTGCGCCACGCGCCGTGGAAAGTGTGCGTGACCCAATTGTAAGTGTGCCATGCGCCGTGTAAAGTGTGCGCGACCCAACTGTAAGTGTGCCATGCGCCGTGTAAAGTGTGCGCGACCCAACTGTAAGTGTGCCACCTGCCGTGTAAAGTGTGCGCGACCCAAATTGAAGTGCGCCACGCGCCGTGGAAAGTGTGCGTGACCCAACTGTGAGTGTGATACGCGCCGTGTAAAGTGTGCGGGACCCAAATGGGAGTGCGCCACGCGCCCTGTAATGTGTGCACGACCCAACTGGAAGTGAGCCACGCGCCGTGAAAAGTGTGCGTGACCCAACTGCAAGTGTGCCACGCGCCGTGTAAAGTGTGCGCGACCCAACTGGAAGTGCGCCACGCGCCGTGGAAAGTGTGCACGACCCAACTGGAAGTGCGCCACGCGCCGTGGAAACAGTGTGGGACCCGAATGGAAGTGCGCCACGCACCGTGGAAAGTGTGCGGGACCCAAATGGGAGTGCGCCACGCGCACTGTAATGTGTGCGCGTCCCAATTGGAAGTGCGCAACGCGCTATGGAAAGTGTGCGGGTCCGCATAAAAGTGCGCCATGCGCCGTGGAAAGTGTGCGGGACCCGACTGGAAGTCAGCCACGCGCCAGGAAGGTGTACGTGACCCAACTGTGAGTGTGATACGCGCCGTGTAAAGTGTGCGGGACCCGACTGGAAGTCAGCCACGCGCCAGGAAGGTGTACGTGACCCAACTGTGAGTGTGATACGCGCCGTGTAAAGTGTGCGGGCCCGACTGGAAGTGCGCCACGCGCCGTGGAAAGTGTTTGGGACCCAACTGGAAGTGCGCCACGCGCCGTGGAAGGTGTGCGGGACCCGACTGGAAGTCAGCCACGCCCCAGGGAGGGTGTACGTGACCCAACTGTCAGTGTGATACGCGCCGTGTAAAGTGTGTGGGACCCAAATGAAAGTGCACCACGCGCCCTGTAAAGTGTGCACGACCCAACTGGAAGTGAGCCACGCGCCGTGGAAAGTGTGTGGGACCCAAATTGAAGTGCGCCACGCGCCGTGAAAAGTGTGCGCGTCCCAATTGGAAGCGCGCAACGCGCTATGGAAAGTGTGCGGGCCCGAATAGAAGTGCGCCATGCGCCGTGGACTGTGTGTGGGACCCGAATGGAAGTGCGCCACGCGCCGTGGAAGGTGTGTGGGACGCAACCGGGAGTGTGCCAATCAACGATAAAAGTGTGCGGGACTCAACTGGGAGTGTGCCACGCGCCAGGGGAAGTATGTGGGCCTAACTGGGTTTCAAGGAACGATAATAATTAACTTCTCATTTTGCAACGATTGGATTTTTCTATAAGTCACAATATACGCCCACAAGTACGTCGCGAAGTGGCGTGGGTGTACACCTTGTTTCATATATGGTCATAACTTATATTTACTCCACACATTGACAAACCAAAGTGTGAATGTACACAGCAGTACATGAGGGTTAACATATTACAAAAGCCTTTTAGAGTTTTCCTGGGAAAGTAACCGCAATGACTCCCAGAAGGCTGGCGTCTACAAAAACACTAGTAAGAGAAAAACGCCCCGAGAGCTGTTCCTGTCTGCCGCTGGTGTAAAGACAGCATAAGGAGTCGTTTATACTTCCGCCGCGGCGCGGCGCGGCGAAGTGCGATCCTATCATATACACGTTTATAACTTGCCAACGGCACAGAATTCTCACGGAAGTGTAGAAGTTTTTCTTTTCATTGTTTTCCGCTTTTATTGCCCGATATCGTGATATCTTTATCACCGGTGAGTCTGCTTCCCTTCTTCCTAGTCTGTTCAGTGCTTCAGCCGCTCACCTCTGGAGAAAGACGGTGTGTGAATGCAACACACCGCTTTTCGCTTCTTTTATACCCTACCCTGTATCAATCGGGTATCAACAATTTTGTTTACCGTGAGATTTTTGTGCCGTTGGCAATTTATAATCGTCTCTATCATATCGATCGTGGCGCGCCGCGTGGTCGATATTACAGAAAAGCACTATGCCGCACCGATCGACGGCGGGAGTATAAACGACCCCTAAGCGTCGATCAGAGTCCCGCCGCTGAAAGGAGCGACGGAGGTAGGAGCGGCGCGGCATGCCGCACAGCACAAGATTTCGCGCCGCAGCCAATTTTTAAATGCTATGAACGAGCAGCAGCAAACTGGGGCGGCGACGCGCTTTCGCGTACTCCGTACAGGGCTATGCACCTATGATCTTAATATCGAATTAGGTGATAGTAATATTCAGATTAGCAAAAATAGAGGTAGATTTAATTCCACTGCTGTTTGCGTCATGTTCACAGTTTCACATGAGAAAGCAATATATTAGTTTTTAACAAGGAACAGTTGGGAAACATAGCTACTTCAAAACCTGAGAATTCTCTCCTGAAAATAGATTGCGTGATCGATGCACACCCTTCAATTTACTCGCATATATTTTTTGTGTCATTTTACCTTACGTTTTAACTAGACTTGGGACCGAGTCGAGAAGTTGTTCGGAAAATATTTAAACTAGTGGAATATTTGATTCATTCAGGAACCTCAATTTCAATTCCTTTCAATTCTATTCGCCCATAATTTAGGATTTATAATTTTCTTGGGGACTCGGGTCACTCTGGGGAATAAATTATTTGTTCTATCGAGTGATCGATTGTTTCGGAATTCAGCATTGATCGGTGTCTCGTATTTTCGATTCATTCTGGGGTTTACATTAACCGGTTCTTCTAAAATTCGCTTCTTTTGGAAACTGAAATATTCAGTTTTCCGAATATTCGGACATGTTTGGGTCACGGCATCCGAATACTCTCTGCCACTGAAAATATTGGAGAACTCCAATTCCAATAATTCAAAATTCCAATTTCTATTTGAATATACGGATGGATTTCCCGATTATTCGAATCGAATAGAGGACTAGTTTTCGAAAATTTCCATTCGTTCTGAATAGTTTTGACGAAATTCATTCATTCGGAAATTTTAAAAAATATCATATTCGAATACATTTATTCGTTCGGTGATTTTATAATAAAAAAGCTTCGTTTAAAAAAACTCATTAAAGGCAGTGGTCACGATGAAAAGCGTTATCGAAAAAACTACAAAAATCAGCTTAGATCAAAAACAGCTGAAAAACTATGAAGATAGCGCGGTGAAAAACGGTCTAGAATTAGAGTTTCTAGGGCCCAAAGAAGCTAGTTCGTGCACACGTGCACAGCGATGACGAAACAGATCGCAGTCTCATGCCGAGCAGTCAAAAATCATCGACATTCAGAGGGAGAAATAAATGCAAATTTAACGAATAAAAACAGTTGAATAATGAAAGCATCACTTCAGTCAATGTTTTTGACTAGATGTGTACATATATTCGAAGGTTCATTGATTGACATTCAATTTCAAGCTAGCTGATGTTCTTGATATAAGAGGTCATCGATGCCGATGATGTGGAGTGGGCTCGTCCACCATCAAAAGACAAGAAAGTTCAGGTTTCAAATTTGGTCCAGAACAGTGGTTTTTCGCGATTTTTTCTTATAGGTCCTACTACTCGAGACCCAGGAAAGGATTTGGAGAGAAAAAGACGACAAGCATATTTGATCGCGACCACTGCCTTTAACTCATTTCTCAAAACTCATTTCTTCGCAAAAGTGGTCATCCGAATTAATCATGGCATATTCTGAAAACACGTTAATCGAACAATTAATTCATTCGAAACCTAGCGTCTAATGTCCATGTCTTGTACTCACTATTGCTTATCGTGGCAACTCCACCTTCTCGAAAATTAGTTGTTCATGGAAGGTAGGCTTCTAGCTGAAAATAAGTTTTACAAATGGAAACATAGAAGTGCGTAGTTCAAATGTTACTTTATTTATTTATTTATTTTGTAGACGCAGGATAACGCGAGTGAAACTTTTCGGGTATGATTTGTTGCTGGCTAAGATGTGCCAAAAGTCGAGATTTAAGAATTTTTTCGAATGTTCTAGCGAAAATGGAAGTTATTTTTATATGTAGGTCGGTAGTTTTTTGGACAAGAGAGAGGAGGCTTTTTGGGCACTGGAACGATAAAGGAGTGTCTCCACCTAGACGGGACTTCACCTAACACGTAAGACAAATTGAAAAATATCTCTAATGGAAACACTATATAGCTTGCAATCTTCTTGATAAAAGATAACGGTACAAAATCAGTAGTAACAGAGGAAGAATCATGCCACTTAGATAGTATTTCGAAAATTTCTTCTTTAGAAAACCAAACATTCTGCTCCATGATAGGGGCACTGCGCACCATACGTTCAGAGTAACCAACGCTTTCCACAAATGACTTGCAAAATTCCTCTGCAAAGACAGAAACCTTTTCTCTATCAGTGACGGCAAGGGTTGAGTTTTCAGCCACAAGTGAAAATTCCAGGTTTCGTATTTTTTAGCCCGCTTTTTGACGTAACTGCCAAATTTGGGAGGAATCCTGCAGGCTCCAACAACTTACCCCTCAATATAAAGTGTTATATTTCAAAAGAGCCTTTTCAAATTTTCTGATTCGTGGAAGGTATCTGACAGTGCTGAACTTTAGGGAACTCATTTGCAGCAGCGCTACTCAAGAACTATTGGCGTCTCAGCAACAACCTTTCTAAACCTAAGCCGGAAGTTTAACATTTTTGATATCAGAACTACAGTCAAGGGACGTACAAAATCAGATTACATGATTGCAGAAATGAATACGAACATTTCATATTTTGTCGTTGAGGGAAACGGCTCCACCGAAAGACCCAATCCAGTCAATATCCATGCAGATGGTTTTCAATCGCCGAATAATCAGCCGCTCTAAACTCCTTTTGGATTCGCATAGAAGGACACAAGACATCAGTATCTATTCGAAAATCAATTGTTGCGTGATCACTGGTGCCTATTATACTTAGGCTGAATCGGATGATCGAATCATCATCCGATTGGAAAAAGTCGACTTCGATTAAATCGACTTAGTCGACTATTCGAAAAGTGGAAAATCCGGCTAAATCTAAAAGTCGATCATTCGAAAAAGGACGATTTTCGGATAAGTCGAAAAAGTTGATCAAATTCTGAAAAAAGGGGCGATTTTCGGATAAGTC